>JABFEA020000067.1:17574902-17598012 GCA_019775915.2 Cyphomyrus plagiostoma | reverse complement strand
GTCAGACAGAGAGTCGCTCGCTCGCAGACAGACAGACAGACTGACAGACGCACGCTCGCTGACCGAGACAGACAGACGCACGCTCGCAGACAGACAGACAGACGTGCAGACAGACAGACAGACAGACGCACGCGTTCAGACAGACAGACGCACGCGTTCAGACAGACAGACAGATGCACACGTGCAGACAGACAGAGACAGACAGTCAGATGGACAGACAGACTGACTTGGGGATGCCCCATTCCTTTTGTTTAGCATTCCTTTGAGAAACTAAATGCAATCTGGTTACGAACAGCTATGGCAGAGCAAGGAGCTGCTTGTCCTGGTTTATAGACTTTGGGGTGGTGGGTGGTGGGGCAGCGGGGGGCAAAACATGAAGTGAAAAGAAATATGCAGCAAACTGGGGAGACCTATAGACAGAGGCCTCTGACGGCAACATGCATTGTCTGCAGGGTTGGGCTTCTGCAAGGGAGTGTTGTATTCATCCGAGAAGCAGCTTGATAATCATACAGACTAGTTCTACATTTCTGTTTGTCTCTTCACAGTTTAAATGATCTGAGTTTTATGAGCTGACGATCCAGGCAGGGCAGGCTGACAGTGTTACGCTGAACTTTGACTAATGAATCATGTGGCCTTCGTTTTGCTTGGTGGGTTCTAGGATTTCTGGGGGGGGTTATTCATATTTCAGTTTTTATGTTACTATAATGGTGCAGCCGGCTCAGTTAGCTACTAGATTGGTCTGGTTCTCAAGGTAACCTCTGCTGGGGGTGGCTTTGTGGCTTCTTTGCAGTGTCAGCACCCCCCAGACCCCCCACCCCCTGCATGGTGGTCTTCTCTCTGTTCACAGGACGCCTGCAGAGGATCAGTTTGTGCGGAATCGAACAGGAAGCAGGCTACTCCTGTTATCTGAATCCGAATCCGCTCTCGCTGGCTGCCGGCAAGGTCACCACTCGCCGGCCGTTATTTATAGGCAGCCATTGCAGTGCCGCAGTACCGTCATGGTGCATCCATCTGAAATGGGCTGGGCCCAGGGGTGTGGTGGCGTGTAGCACATCGGCTCCTCTGAGCTTCATGGGAGGTGCAGTAGTGCCCGATTGAGGCTCCTCCCCCACTCACGTGTCCATGGTGTCCGTCTGTGTCTGGCAGATCATTAATTAGAATTGGGAGCTTCCTGCGTGGTCACCTCGATGTCAGCGAGGTCTAGAGCCGCCTAGCCCTTTCAGCCAGGTTCCGTGGGAAGCCGTCATGCTCGGTAGGCTGGACAGACGGCGAGTTCATTTGCGAGTCCAGCCACAATGGCGCTGTTCCACGCTGCAGGCTTGCGGAAGACGCAGTGGCCAGACCTGTGGGATTCGGCAAGAGGGTCAGTGTCCTGCAGCTCGAGTGAAACACAAATTCAGCAGTGTGGCTGAATTTCACTTCTTTTAAGGGAACCAGCCGATACTAACTGGTGTTAACTAGTACTGCAGAATGCCCACCTAGTCCGAGTGGTTCCTAGAAGGACCTTTGAAAGGGGGACGTCTTAGAGGAAACTCTTAATGAAGTGTAAGTGAAATGCACTTCTTTTTGTGCTGTTCATTCAGCTGCCTTTAGCTGCACATTCACCCTGTTTGAACCCTGTTGCCGTTTCCTTGTCCTCTCTGGAGCTGCTGCTTTGCTCCGGCTGTTATTTACTTGCATGTCATTTGAATCACCAGACAGGCCAGAGAGACAAAAGGATGATGCGATCAAAGAGGTGCGTGCCAGCGGCAGGGAGGTTATCCAAGCAAGTCACGTCAGATGCTAATCCTCTTAATGTATAACATCTGATAAAGGATTCAGAGAAGTAATCAGGCAGTTGAGGGTCATTCTCAGAAGAATCACCAAACAGCCTACCTCCTCTGGAATGCAGAACCTTTCATACCAAAACGAGTATTTATGCCCTTTCATAGTGTCCTGTCACTGCTCAATGTGAATGACGACCTTTGGCGTATCTCCAGGTACTTACCAAGCAGTAGTGCAGCTGGAGATAGGAGCATGTTGGCTGCCGCCGCTACTGCTGCTCGGGCAGACTACTGTACCTCAGTGGTTTTAGCAAGATCTGCCTACATCACTGAACTGCTAGTCTCTACTGAACCATGTCATCCAAAGTTATCTGGTGATGAGTCCTGCAGCTCTATCAAACTTTCTAAGATGTATCTGGTGTGGATCGGCATGGCAAAATTACACCGTTAGATAGCAGTTGTGCATGCAGATGTCCCCTGAACGTTTGACCGGAAGGTGCATCCAGTTTCTCGGGCTGGCACTACTTTGGAAGCGGCTTTTCAAGCGGGAGCCACAAAGAGAAACTTTGTGGAGTGCTGTTTCTTTGTTATGGGATGCCAACCCCTTCCCCTGGCACACCAACCAGGTCTTAAAGAATATTCATGAGTAATCAGTCAGGAATGCTCTTTTAGGTATTTTTAGTGAGGTTTAGAGTGAAGGGCGACCACTGTCCACTGTTGGAAGATACGTATTGGTCTCGATGGAGCACCAGGCTCTCCGCTCTTCAGATGCCAAATTTCACCTTGTTGGAAACATCATGATGTGGAGGAGATTGCATCCTGTCAGTGTGTTTTTTACTATAGTCTTTGTGGTTAATTATGCTACTCATGAATGTAGGAGGTTGAATAGTTTAGTATGATTGAATAATGGTTGTCGGGTTGGTGAAACTTTTTGATGGAGGCGGGTGGTGTAGGTGTTAAAACTCCCGTTCTGTCCAAACCGAGCCAACTTCAAATATCACTAGAAGTTTCCCTCCAACAGGAGCCCCAGCCACCCCATCATTGTTTCTTGCATCACTTCCTTTTTCAAGAATGGATGTCCTCTTTGCACATGGACAGACTCGAACATGCAGTCTGATACTCAGCCAAACAGGAAGTACATCTCCCCATCCTTACCTGACAGACGTCACTTGTTTGACTTCACCAAAGACGTTCTTCACCTGGGCCAACACAAATATGTGGAGAGCCCTGAGGCTGGAGACGGGGGCCAGGGAAATCACTTTGGATGCACCTGTATAGCTTCTCACACTGTACAACATGCTGATGCCGCTTAATGGTGGCGTTTTGCTTGCAATGCTGTTGTGTTAACACACTCTGAGGTCAGAAGGGCACAGCTGCCACGTGCTGCAAGCGTGTTGACAGAGCTGCCTTTCGTAAGTGCCGCGTCGCCATGGGTGACCCGCTGCTTGCGCAACCACACACTTCTGCATTGTTCCCTCACCGTCTGGTTCACAGCAAGCCTCCTATTGAGCTGACTTGCTAAAGCATCCTACTAGTATGACAGGTTTTAAACTATGTTTGTTCATTTTTGTAAGCTGCTATAAATGACTGGACAGAAGATTACTTTATGTATGTTTTTAAATAACAATTAAAAATGAAAAGTGATGCTAAGAGGTGCTTATCGTCTCAGTTTTTGAAACAAATGAACATGTATATCCAGCTTTTATAATGGACAGTCTCTGTGACGACAGGCTCCCTGGTCCATCAGGCATATGAATCACTAAATTTATGGTAAATGTGAACAGGTCGACCAACAGGCTCCACTTTGGGTATAAGAAAGTGAGTTACAGCGAGTATTAAATGTTTGGTCCCCCCTGGGCTGAGGCCACCTGCCATTCCTGATGGGCATGTCAACAGCTACCTGGGGTGGTTGTGAAGTGGGAAAGCAGCCCACTCCAGTCTGACAGCTGTCTGTAAAGACTGGCAGTCACTATGATGATGGTTTTCCATAGTCCCAGATTCTTACTACCATGTATTACCCACGCACACACACACACACACACCTTGTTTGAAGGACACCACAGGCTCTCTTTAATACACTACATTTTTATTTATCATTATTCATTAACATGATTGCCCAGAATAAGTGTAAAATGGTACAGTACTCGTCCGTAATGGTGAAAAGGGTGAAACCAAGGAAAAAAACTAAAGAAACCACTTTATATTCAGTCATAACAGATGCAAAACTATGAAGACATTCAAGTGAATCCTACATTCTACTCTGGCCATGGAATCACTATTACATTCAGCTGTGGCACAGTTCTGAAGTCTCATTTAAGGCTTTTGTGGCAGTGGGCTAATTAGGGCCCTCAGTCCCCCAGCGCCTGCCTTCATTCCCCCCTCATTTTTCCTTTTATCTGCCCCTGAATTAACACTAACCTGGAACCTTAAACCGTATAAGAACACAAAAGCACTCTAAACGCTTGTTCAGTAATACAGGATATGAGGTCAATTAATAATTGTAAAATTCCTATCTTCTTAACATAGAGGAAATTACGAAATGGTCCTCAGTAAACAACGATAAAACTCTTGTAATAAGTTTCACCAGGAGGAGAGTTTAAGCTAATATTTTTCTAAAAAGGGAACACAGGGAAAAAAATTAAACCTAAATGCACATTTTATATTCCCTATGAAGATTGACTGAAGAGGTACAGTATTAGGGCACAAAGTGAAAGGCATTTTGGCTGCTTCCCCTTCGCAGGCCGATGTGCTGGAACTAGCCATGCAGCTCACCCATACCCCGCTCCCCCAGGCCTCAGTCACGGGGCTCATTGGGTGGTGGGATCTTCACGTCTGAAGGCTCCACCCCCCATATCTCCCGGGCGTACTCTGTGATGGTGCGGTCACTGGAGAACTTGCCCGACCCAGCGATGTTGTGGATTACCTTCTTGGTCCACTCTTTAGGATTCTGAGATTGATGGAGAACATAGAGACTCCCTGTCATTAACACACTGAGAAATGACTGAAAACTAGAGTGCTATTGTTCTATCTACATAATTCTCCCTATAAACAAGTATTTAAACGGTCATAATTCATTCTTGAGCCAAGAGCAGTCTTCAAACAGTACTCATGGTCTTAATTATTGAAGGAGACACTTCACTAGTAAAGGTCTGATTACATGAATTTTTCATATGTCCACAAGAGGGTGCCTTTTTACCGAGTATTCAGCTCTCTATTATTGTGCTAAATATAGAAAACAAAGTTTGTTGTCACCTCTTAATACGGGTGAATGCAGCTTTGTCATGTTTTTGTCTTATTATTATGCTTCATATTCATACTCATGTGGTTTCCCCCACTGCTCACCCTGTAGAGAGCGCTGACTTTATCTTGACAGCTGATATAGTCTTCATAGTCAGCAAACACTTTGAACCTGGTAAGAGCACAAACATTGCACACCGTTCAAATTGCATTAGGTTTTTTCAAAACTGCACGGCACACATCACAATCGTGTAACCCTCCTGCTTTGTAATGTGGACTTTGACATCACCCTGTTATCAAACTTCTACACAGGAAATGCTCTTCATCATTCCCACACAGGGCTTTACACAGTACTTCAAAACAACCATTTGATGGCGCTTGATAGGCTCTTTAGAGTTTCCTTCTGGCTGCATTTAGTCAAGTGCTTACCTGTCATGATTCAGCAGCATGTTGACTATGTCCTTGAAGAGCTCAGGCTCCTTGGGGTTGAAGTACCCACTCTGGATCTGGTCAATCACCTGTCGCAGCTCAGGGATGCGGTCATAGTACTCCTTAGCGTTGTACCTGCCCAAAAGCATGAAGGAGAACTTAGCCACTACAAATTGTTACTCCATTTGATGTCAATCAGGTCACAGCGGCAGCCTGTTTGTCCAGTAGCTTCACAGAGGCTGGACTAGCAGTGTTGGAGAATTTCTGTTACTCCACCCCCAGCAGAACCACTGTACTCCTCACCCCTTCTTGTCCATGGCCAGCACATCCTCCACCCTCATGCCAAAGATGAAGAGGTTCTCCTCGCCAGCCTCCTCAGCCATCTCCACATTGGCACCATCCATGGTTCCGATAGTGAGGGCGCCGTTGAGCATGAACTTCATGTTTCCCGTGCCTGAGGCTTCTGTGCCGGCCGTGGAGATCTGCTCCGACAGATCAGCCGCTGGGATCACTGGATTGGGGGGTGATGGGTGGTTATTTAAGCCAAGGCTGCAACACAGCATCAACTGCAACAATTATCTTGAGTCCAGAGAATCCCTCACCCTTCTCAGCCAGAGAGACCCTATAGTTCTCCAAGAAAATGACTTTGAGTCTGTCCCCCACCACAGGGTCATTGTTGATGACCTGGCCCACAGAGGTGATGAGCTTGATGATCATTTTGGCCACGTGATAACCTGGGGCAGCCTGCAGGGGGGACATGTGAGAACAGAGCAGTTAGAAGATATTCTTTGGATTCATCCCTCTACTAGCAAAGTGCTTCAAATCTCAGTAGGTTATACATCAGTTATGTATGTACCACAGCTCTGAGAAATACAATTATTATATGTCTTATTGGTCCAGACATGGGCATAACCATGCATCGCTGGAGGGCACCGTACTGAGAAAACACCAACCTGTTCCGCCCAATATACAGTAGAAAATCTTAAATGTCTTCTTTTTAAAGAAGACATTTAATTTCTGTTTGTTAAGGAAAACAGAAATGTGCAACCCCCTCAATTATATACTTGGTTGCACCCAGCACGTCTTTCTGTGCTGTGCCGATAATCTGGAGGGTGTTTTAAACTGTTTTTAAGGGCACATTAGAACGTCATTATATTCTAATTGAAATATTTTTCTTCTGAAAAATTTACAGTGACAAATTTATTCTATTATTATTATTATTTTCTTCGTTACCCATGCTACAAGTGAGCTACTTTGTTGTGTGATTTATCCCTTACATAAATGTCAATCACAATCAGGTAATGATTTTTATGCCAAATTTCCATTTGTTAACTGACATTAACAAGCTTTTCTGCTAAAGAACACCATACCTTTCCTCCAATCATCACAGTCCTGGGGACAAAGTGCTTCTTGGGCTCCTTCTTAATTCCTGTGCAAAAACCAGGCAACAAAAAAAGTCTCATCCGATAGTTTCAATGAAGAACCTTTCAGTCTCTTTTTAAAAAATGGGATGTCAGAAGAACAACATATATGAAATTAAAGTGCTAAGGACTGGGGACTGTGCAGTGCCATTCATGAATAAACCTTATGTGGTTCATACAAGGAGTCACATGTATTAGCTACACCAAGATCATGTGAATGCAGGAATATAAACTGGTAGAAGACCCCTGACCTGGACCAAGGGGTGACTGACTGCCTAACGTCATGAGTAACAAGTTAACATCAGGATGGAAGGCTGCCACCTGCTGTGAATGAGCTGCATTGACAGTTGGAAGTGGCAACAGGCTGCTCTTACGGTTGTAGAGGGTGATAATGTGGAGACAATTGAGAAGCTGTCGCTTATACTCGTGGATCCGCTTGACCTGGATGTCAAAGATGGACTCTGGGTTGACCTTTACGTGGTACTCCTCCTCCAGGTAGGCTGCAAGCTTCTGCTTGTTCTCCTGCAGTGACAGTTGTTCTTCTGGACTAGTGGTATTCAAACTTTTTTTTGACATAGCCCTCCTAGGTCTGTTATAATTGTCCTGATAATTTATTTTGAAATTCCGTAAATTACATTATAACCGTAATTTACCATAACTCTTTACACTCTGACAGTTTAAATACAATAAAATTGAGAGATCGGAATTAACATGTATCCCCCAGCCCATTCCCACCTGCTTCACTTTGGCCACGTCACGGATGAAGCCATCATCGTTTAAAAAGTCCAACAGCTTCTTCAGTTGACAAAGATCAGTCAAAAACCCCTCCCCAATTTTCTGCAACAAAACACACGGATGGCTTACTATGGACAAAGGCAGAGGCTCATGGGGAATGAGGCAACACAAATCTGCAGCCAGGACATACATTGACTGCAAACTTGTAACTTTAAAGGTTACAAAGAATCTTTTTTAAAAGTTAAGTTTTTCACATCTGACCATTAAAGTCACGATAACATAATTTTTGCATCAAAACACCCAAATAAATATGGAAAATGTAGCACAGCCATAGAATCCATTTCCAGGTGGGACTCCCCCATTGAAAGATCTGCAGTGGTTTAGGCCATTACCTCAGCAAAGATGTCAGCCAGGCCCGGGTTGCAGAGCAGTAGCCACCGGCGTGGCGTTATCCCATTGGTCTTATTCTGAAACTTCTCTGGCTCAATGTCGTAGAAGTCCTTAAATCTTCACAACAAGTGCTAGGTTATTTTTAAGCAGGTACCCAAAAAAACTTAAAGTTCTTATTGAACAAAATCCCAACATATAGATAACATCAGAGAAAAACCAACTAATTCAGCTTAAATACAGCATATACTGCTGTCTGTGATTAGTGCCTGTATATATAGTGGATATTCCACTGTAACACATTTTTCATATTTGTTTTAATTTTTTATTTCTAAGCAGAAGGATAACTATGACTGCTACAGTCCTTTCCCATAAATTTTAAGAATTAAACAGTATCACTGAGTAGCCAAATGATGGATTTTATCATTCACATTTATGGCACCTTTTGCAATATAAACACTTGCATAATTTTGAAATGTGAATCCATACTGTGTGACTGAATCAAAGCAGTGCAAGTCTGGTGGGGACCTGTGGTTGTAGACACGCAAGACACTTACACCGTGCTCTTGACGATATCCGAGTGGATGCGGGCGACTCCGTTGACGGCATGCGAGCCCACCACACACAGGTGCGCCATGTTGATCCGCTTAGGGTCGCCCTCCTCGATCAAGGACATTCGACGTAGCCGGTCAGTATCCCCTGGGTGCAAGGCCTCGATCCTCTGTGGGGAGGCATAAAGGGCAGGAAAAGGGGGTGTCGCACGCAGCAATGCTCGAAAAAACTAGAATTCCAACCTATAGCTGGGGACAATCTCAGTGATAGATGCACATTGGACTTGGTGTGGGGCTGTGCAGCACGAGCCAGCTGCTGATCTGGTGTCTGGGTTGGACAGAACTAACCTTTAGGTGCCGGTGGTTGATCTCGTAGATAATCTCCAGGTGTCGCGGCAACAGCTTCTCAAACATGTGCACAGGCCAGCGCTCCAGGGCCTCGGGCAGCACGGTGTGGTTGGTGTATGCACACGTCTTCACCGTCACCTCCCAGGCCTGCGGGGACATGGAGGCATCAGCCATGCGGTGGAAGGAGAGCCCAGCCCGCCTGGGAGAGCAGGAGCACAAGCATCACCTGCATCCTGCTCATCCAGCTTACACTGCAATTAAGCACTAACAAGAACTTGTCATTGTTAGAAAAACAGAGAAAACATCCATGCTGTTCCCTGGCGTTAGTGGAGCAGTCAGGTCAAACTGTAACTCATATTACCACACCAGCAGATATATCAGATCAAAGTCATTACCTCAAATTAATTACAGACCCATAATGACCCTCATATCATGAGGATGGGGTTTCAGGCAGCAGGTTGTTAGGTCTGGGGCAGTAACTGTTCTGAGACTTGGCTAAATGCTTATTCCGGCTGTCCCGTCCTGGGAGCCCCTGAAATGGCCCATACCTTAGTCCAGTCTTGCTTTTCCACATCCACCAGGATCCTCATGAGCTCAGGAATGGCAAGGGCAGGATGAGTGTCATTGAGCTGGATCGCCACCTGGAAAAATGACAGCGTGTGTAAATTGAAAAAGAGTGTGAATTCAGAGCAGTGAACCTATAATGCAATTCAGTTACTTCTTCAAAATAAAAGCAACACCTCTTTGTTAGAGGCCTCACTGCATCGTAATAAGCAGAAGTATGACCATGAAGTGGGTATGGTCTGTTTCACATGGCACAGAAGCACCGTAAAGTGCAGGCAGTCTTCATGAAGCACTATAATGCTTATAGAAGTACTCACTGATATGCTTAGTGCACATATTAGGTGAAATCAATATTTGTAATGGGTTGGTCACTGACTGACATCCCTATTGAGAGACCAGAAAGCTAATGGCTTCCTCCCTGAAAAGGGTCACCGAGAGGTCAAAGGTCAATAGAGTGGGCTGCCAGTCAAGTTCAGCATACCTTGCCCAGAGGCTTAAACATTATCTGGCCGAAAGGAGGCACAGAATGGAAGGGAGCGGCCCCCACCTTCTCAGGAAAGGTCTCAAAGGAGGTCCTGATGGGGTCTCGGCAGCCAAACTTGGAGGACTTGAAGCGACGGATGATGTCCTGCAGGGTGGCGGCCACCACGAAGTACTCCTGCTTCAGACGCAGCTCCTTCCCCTCGAAAAACTATCAGGTTACAGTTAGAGAGACAGCCATAGTCACTGCTAACGTCAGAGCCCTGTAGCCCTGTGTTAGAGCCCTGTACTACCCACATGTAATGTCATCATCACGCTGCACCAGAGTACAGTGACCCGTTACTGACATGGTTGTGATTTTTGTGGTTTCACTTTGTGTACCCAGGGCAGAGGTGCCTGGATGTGCTGTGTCCTCAGCAAAGAGGAAAATGACACGGGCATGGAGGAATTGGCTCTTTTGCTTTCTACCTCCCTGGGCAGCCTGTCACTTTAAGAGCCAAGACGGAGGCTGCTGCTCCACTTGATAAAGAGCCCAGCGAAGGAGCACGAGCTCTGCGACTATGTATATTTATAGACTGGAAGCGGTGCACGTATCCAGGAAGTGTGGTGCTTGTGGGCCGAACAGTACATGGCGCGATCGGGCTCCCGCCTGCTGCCTGCAGAATGGCGACGCCTGGCTCTTCCCACATCGCTCATGTGATCTCCTTATTAGGGCCTGTGTGTCTGCCGTGCTGCATACAGCACGGCACATGCTCAGCGGCGCCCCTGCTGGCCGGGCCGTGTGAATGGACTCGAGAGCTCAAACCACTTAGTATGTGATGGCTCAATTCGAGACGGCCACGCGAGAATGCTCAGGCCCTGCGTGTCAATGTGTTTTTATGGAGAACTTGACTGCTTCTTTAACTGTTCGAAAAGCAACACAGGTACTATTTTTGCTAAGCAGCCACAACTGGTAGCTGACAAGGCTGAAGGGGCAGAAATAAGCCATCGGTTGGCGGTGTGAGCCCTGCTTATCCTGAGAGGACAGAGGTCAGAGTGGGAAACATCTGTCTGCCGATACAAGCGACTATACCCCGCAGGGTAAGGTCCAGCCCCTTCATCTACTTTGTGTGCATGACTCACATTGTCGTTGGGGTAAAGGACTCTGGAAATGTTCTCTGCCAAGTTCCTGTCCAGTACAGCTTGGATGTAATCGCCCACGTTGACTGCGAGTGAGAGTGAGATAGAGAGAGAGACAGAGAACGCAGTCACTAGATGGACCACACAAATACAAGTGGTGTCACATGACTACCCTGTAGTAAAGGCACAGGCCAAATTGGGACAAATGTCACATTACTGATCTGCCGATGGACAGTGTTTTCTTTATTTCATTACCTGTTTGAACTCATTTATTGACCAATAACTTAAAGCTAAAGAACGAAGCAAAATAAATTGTGGCTGCCCCAGACGATTACATCACAGTGCTGAGCCCTGTCAGTGGGGGATGGGGGAGAGCCAATGGTCTGAGCTACACCAAGGCGCTTCCTGGGTAACCCTGGCGAGATGCCATCTGACCACCCACCCCCTCAGCACTGGGCCACATCAAGGCCCCCCACTTTGTATTCCAGCTGGCTTCTGTCTGAGGTGGCCACACCAATGAGTGCACATCTCCCAGACAAGACTTTCACAGTGGTGTCACTCTCCTGGGCTACATCAATGGGGGCCAGAATTACACAGACACACCAACAGAATTCATACAGCACCTTCTTCTGGTCATTGGCCCAGCAGAGGATGGCAGCGAATCACGGGCCAGTCTTCACCACACACCACAAGAATCTCTCTCACATTAACAGAGATTTACTGTGTTATTTCAAACTAGGCCCGCACAACTATGCCTCACAAAGCATCAGGCATTTTAAGGGGGTTTCAGGTCTAATATCAAAGTACTTTTCATCTGTGTGTTCAAGAATAACTGGCCTGTGTCTGGCTTCTCATTTAGCTACCCTGTTATTTGTTTGTACATGCAAAATCACCACAGTTATGTTCTAGAACAATTGCAGTTCCTATCCCGATGGGCCCTCTGACTAGTGCCAAAAACCAGTTCCTGCTGGGAAGCACGTAAGGTAAACCAGTGAGCTGGATCCTAACAGCTGTGAGTCCCAGTTTGTAATGGAGACTTAAGAGACAGAATGAAATGGACTGATATGGATCCCAGCCAAGGATGAAGCCTGTGTCTGCCACACACCGATTCAGCAATGCCTGCACTCAGCCCTCACTGAACCCTGTCTGTCTATGGAAGCAAATATAGGGAAGAGTGGGGGGGTGGGATCATTGTCAGATTGGCCCGCGTGGCCTGTGAGTCAGCAGAGGTATGCCAGAGAGCTGGCCAACACTTATGTAATGCAATTTCAAATCTTGCATAATCATATGCTAGGACCTCTGTGGGGTCTACTTAACCCTAAAAACTGAAATTCATCTCCTGCCCTCAGTAAGAGGGTATCTGTGTATTTATGCAAGGACATCAGTCTCTTCTACAGTCCAGTGCATTGACTCCTGCATTAACATAATGCCCCATCTGAAATTTGTCCAGGTAATAGAATACCCCATATATGGGTCAAAAGTCTTATTGAAGCTCATTAGTGCAGCAAGGTAACCAATGACTAATGAAGGCTGGGGACGTACATTCCTGCAGGTTGAAGTCATTGGGAGCCTTTGCTGACCACAACCTCATGGTGTTTACGGTGTTGTTCTTGAAACCAGGCACTGGTGTGTCATAAGGCATGGCCAGCACGACCTGCAGCACAGACGAACAGAGACATGCATCACAGACATCCTAGGCTTTCCAAAAACTCTTCCAACAGTACAGCGGCATAGTCTGGCCTGTATTCTAAACAGAACTTACCTGAGTGTCTACCCATTTGGTCCCACTACTAGTGTGCTCCACTCGGCCATAGAAATGGACAGGCAGCATGTACTCAGGACGGGCCTTCTCCCAGGGGTTGCCATAGCGCAGCCAATCGTCTGCTTCCTCCACCTGTGTGGATGGGAGAAGCACTTGTTGGCACTATCAAAGAAAGTGAGGGAGGTGAAGTGATACTGAGCACTTCCCACAATTTCCCAGCTCACCTGCCAGCCATTAGTGATCTTCTGGTTGAAGATGCCAAACTCATACCGGATCCCATAGCCGTAAGCTGCCAGGCCCAAGGTGGCCAAAGAGTCCAGGAAGCAAGCTGAGATAAAACGACAAAGGGTTAATGTATGAACTAAGTGTCTAAGGTGAATGGCTGTCAGACCATTCAAAAGCAGAGAAATTAATTCCTAGCCAGGAGCTTCGACTCCAGAGTCCCATGCAGGTATTTGATCATTAGCTGAAGTATGATGGCTACATTTACGCAATATTTCTGAAAGGAAGGAAACTGGGGCAAGGTGATAGCATCTGCACATGATGACGCCGGCCTGGAGCTCCCGTGGCTTTTTAGCCGGATGAGCCCAGCAAGCCCCTCACCTGCCAGACGCCCCAGTCCACCGTTGCCCAAGCCGGCATCCTCCTCGATCTCCTGCAGCTCTTCCAGGTCCAGTCCCAGCTGGGGGATTGAGATAGAGTAAAGTCCGGAACACTGAGTTTCTGTGGTGTCTGACAGCCAGAGCTCACGGCATTTGCATTTTCTTATAAGTGATCCTTATAGGGTGGAGGCCCTGCTATTATGCTAGAGGATTCAGAGGATTTCCTTAAGCAGGGGGAAACAGAGAGTGAAAAAAAATATGCATCCTAACAATAACCAATAAAGTGCAATTATTATTATCATTAAATAGCTATTTAAATGAGGTTGCTATCTGTTTGAGGGCATCATCCTCAGTCATTTTCACTGGCTGTAAAAGAGCAGTGTCGCCTGATAAGGACCTGACATGACCTGATCACTAGAAGCATGGGGCTGCTTGCTGTGTGACTTCAGTATGCCTCTCTGTATGTGGCAAAGATGGCGGCACCACCGTGACAGGCCTGCAGGAAGTGACATGGCTTTCCACGTGCTCCGTTTACGCTAAGCGCTAAAGGTAGCGCAGTGTTTACACTGCACCTACCCCAGACTCTCTGCTCCTCTCACCAATACATTATAACATCACACATTTGTTTTTATTGTGAAAGCTGCTGCTGTCTTGTCTTTTAAGTGTTCTATCTCTGGCACCCCTGGGTAGGATTACACCTGGTTCTAGTACATTCTGCCCCATGGGGTGTATGGTGGAGCTCTGCAAGCAGAAAGCAGAGGAGGGGTTCAGCAGGATGATAGGCTACCCTGCCTGATGAGAGTTGCTCACATGTGACTAAGGCTGCTGGGGGCTACCTGGTAGATGGCTTCGTCGCATGCATTCTGCAGGCCCAGGTTAACCATAGTGTTCTGCAACGTCCGGCCCATGTAGAACTCCAGAGACAGGTAGTGGACACGCTGAGGGTGAAGGAGATGGGAATGCAGGTCTGTTATTAGATAACAGTCCTTAAAGTCACATACTTAAATATCCCACACACATCAGTAGGCATGATAAATGATGCAAAAACTATGAACAATTGGCATTTCTCAGTGACATCTCCCAATATGCCACTTACCCCCAGGTGTCAGGGGTCCCTCTCTTGAGCTCTTAAAGCCTCATTCATGTGACATAATAAAAGAGCTCTTAGCTTCTATAGAAATGTCCTCTTTCCAAACAGTCCTACCAACACAGATCCATAATAGGCTCTGTTTAACTTATTCATCTTTTATGTTTTTTGTGTACTGTTTAACATATAAGCAATATTATTATTTTGATTGTTCTCGGTTCTTCTGAATGTCATGGGCTATATTTACCATGTTAAGATGTGTTCAGATTCACATTTTACATATCACACATTGAACACTATTTATTAGACCCAGTAAAAAGATGAATGACAATGCTATGCTAATCTAAAATGATAACCATCATGCTCTATAAAAATGCAGTTTCACATAGTTAAAACAGAAGTCTCAGCTGGTGTGATGCAGGCACTCGATTAGACAGGACTGGCACCGTTACAGAGATAACAGCCAGTAGTAATGCAGGTAGTGCACCAGCTGGGGAAGGCAGGGGGCTATTAAGGGGACAGACTACACCCTTACCCTCCCAGCTCAAAAACTGCCAAGTTTTTCTGACTGGAATCAGGGGTCATGCTGATTTTTGACTGAGTCAACACATTATTTTAATTAATTTATCTAAAATAACAAGGAACTATCACTTTCACATTCCTGTTACTTGACCCTGCTTTCTTCAGCTGCAGCACATACTACAAGCACAGCTGCCAAAGCAGGAAACCCGGAAAGTGTTTCAGGGAAATCACCACACCCCCTTGTGGAGCTAAAGTGCAGCCTGCCCCAACTACGGAAAATCTCACTTCGATTTTTGGTGCCACAATCACACAATTTTAAAAAGCCAAACAAGGAAGAGTCAACTGAATTGCAGAAATCCAAACAAGGTGGTCAGTAGCAGGCCCCGCTGTTAGGTAACAACGTGGGCATGATTTCTCAGGAACTCTGTTACCCAATTCCTCCACATAACAGTTGTAAACTGTGCAGCAAAATGAGCCCAAGGTGTGAGTCTCAGCTGGGAGGGGGGTGGTATCCTGGCACAATATGAAGCGATTCAGCTTTGCTCCAAGGAGGGAGCTCCCCCTGCATGGAAATGGCCAACATCCCAGTCTGTTTGACTGCTCCAGAACCAACAAGTGATACAAGCTGACAGGCTGCTACACAAGAGCCACTGCAAAACACGCATTCAGGAAGTTGGCTTGATCCGGATATTAACAAACTGCTTCCCTGCAGTCTTAACAGTATTTAATTTTTATGCAGAACAAAATTCTCTAGCTGTCCTTGTCAAGCAGGCATATTTAACCAGGTAACATCAAACAAGTCTACAGATAACTATGGTCAGTTCCCTTTACCTTCATTTAACAATGTCCATTCCATCAAATATAGACTGTCACTTTACATGCACAGAATTTGGCACTCAACGATGATAAGCAGCTTATGTTCACGTAAATGATAGACTGATAACGGAGGCTGTGGGTGCTACATGTTCACAGATGGCCAGTTACAGTTTTGAAATGTGCATCCACCTATTTTCTGCTCTTAAGTTGGCAAAATGGGTAAACGTATGCTTACTGACGAATTTGTTATAAATGTAAGTGATTTTGTAAGACATTACGTTTTTTTTCTTGGGGAAAAACACTTTTCAAAACCATGACTCTGTCAAACATCGGCGTACCCAGAAAGAATCTGTTTATTTAGCCATCTTAAGTGTACTGCAAATTGAGTAATATTGTGTCTTAGCGTTTATATGGGTACAATTTTCCAAACATCCTAAACGGAAATATTATCAGATTAACTCACTTATTGTCAAAACTGCAAATTATTTCACTGATTTTAAAAATAAAACACAATTCAACGATTTTACAGGTTCTATTGATTTACCTGGACTCATTTCCCCAGTTGCAAAATAATACCACATTACCTTGGGGTCTTTTTCATAGTAATACTGCTGAGTGCGAATCCATCGTCCAACCAGGTGGTCTCTAACGGTGTGAGCCAGTGCGAAATAGTAATCCCGGGGGGTCGCCACATTGCGATCCTTGACAAGTGTGAAATGAAGATGCCTGTTGAAGCTCTTCTTGATCTCGGCGACATCCCCCAGCCCCGCGATCCCCCTAACACTAATTTGTTTTCTCCTCTCGTAGTCGGTCAGTGGTGTAGCCATCTTTCTGATTAATGACTCTTCGATCGACTGTATTTTAGTTTGACTACTTTTGGTCCTGTGGATAGTTAAGCGCAAAGCAGACTGGCAACTGTTGCACACCTACAACAGACTTTGCAACGAGGGCGAGCCGCAAGCACACCCCCACAGGCCGCGTAAGTCACTTCCTCATTGGACTGCAAAGCGGACTGCGCCTGACGCAAGATTCCTGACACCGCTACGTGGATTTCTTAACGCGGTCCTTGGTGCTGGTGGCTGCTTGTTATCGTACTTTGCATAGGCTGCTCAAAGGCTTTTATATCTTTACATTTAAATGTTTTTTTCTTGTTCTTCTTGTCATTAAAAAAGATTCTAATTCGCTCCTAACTTTTCTCGTTCGCATTACAGAAAATATTTATAGGAATTGGGGAGACATTCAGACCTTGTGGTTCAACTGAATGTGTATGAAGAAGAGGCGGAAAAAGTCCGCGAGTTGCCCAAATTGTACCTAAATTACGAATTGTGATACTGTATTTGGAGTTCGTGATGTGCGTTCAAAATGCTAAACCCCTGGTTACATAACTGTAGTTTCTCACTTTAAACACAAAAAGATGAATGCCGATTGGCGAAGTACACAATTCTTTTACCATAATAAAATCTTACGAGAAACAATCTTCCGGAATATTTATAAAGATGTTACAAGTAAACAAATCTGTTAAGCTGTTAAGTAGAAGTCAATTACAGGATATACGCAGTGGTGCCCGCCGAGAATTTTTGTTAGGGTGGTCGCATCGTGTTTCATGTATCATTCCGATTAGAAAATAATCCGTATTTCGTATTTTGATATGGAGTGTCCACTTGTTTACACTCAGCCACCCTTTAAATCCGCTCCTGAGTATACTTTGAATTTGAAACGACATAAAAAGTATAAAGCGTAAATTCAGTCATTTAACATTTGCGATAGTGGGAATGTTTTTCCTTTAGGTGACCATCGAAATAGTCTGCCATTTAAAGTCAGCTATAGACTAATGTTGGACACGAATGGCAATGTTTGCTTAGATTGATTATTACCCAAATGTATATTTACATGGTGTTCAGGGGGGGATCATTAGAAGCTCTGCGACTCCATTCACATTTCAGATGACTTTTCATAATATCGTGTATCGCCAATAAAAATATAGAAGGGTATTTCCATCATCTCACCAGATTCACCGGAGCTGGCGTTTCTTGAAGCTTTTAAAGTTTACTATCAAAGCAGGTGTTTAAGTCTACATGAGTTTAAAACTATTTCAAAGGGTACGGGTGTCCTGAGTCACGTGACTCATTCTAATAAAACGTTAAGGCCGTCAGGCCCTTCAGGTGTTTGTTCCAACGGTTATTTCGTACCATCCGCTTGCAGGTAAGGATGTGTTCGGTGGTCAGTACAGTAACTTTCAACCTCAACAGTCGTTTTGTAATAATTTGGTGTTAGACGATACGTTGTATTTGTTTCCTATTCTTTTATTTAGTCATGTTGACTACCTCCCAAAAGCACCGAGACTTTGTAGCGGAGCCCATGGCGGAGAAGCCAGTCACCGCTTTAGCCGGTATCGGAGATGTTCTGGGAAAGAAACTGGAGGAACTGGGATTTGATAAAGTATGCTGGGTGTTTTTCATATGTACCGCTGTTCTCGTTCTTTGTAATCAAACATATTTCCAATATCTTAGCATTTTCTTTTTATATTATACATCTTACGGCGCTTTTCCACGGCCCTCAAGAACCAAGCTGTATTTTAGCCATTTTGCGAAAATTTTTCCTTGTAAATTATTTGAGTTCCCGCTGCTTACTAAAGCTGTTTGCGTTACCACCATCTGATTGGGGGAAATCGATGGTGTTATCTGTGCAGCGGCTCATCTGAATTTCACATACACAGGGTATTGTTCAGGGTACTTATACCTACTTTACGGTACTTGTTTTATATAATCTTCCATTGCCGAAGACCAATACTCAGGGACAGAAGTACAGAGGATGCCCCAAGTTTGTTCTTTCCAAGATCACAAGTACAATATTTGCGTTCAACATCCAAAAATCTTCTGAGGGCAGAACGAAAAATGATTGGTTCAGAGTGGTAACCATTCAGATTGTGGAGATGTTGGACCCAAGCAACTAGAAGAGGCAGGACCAACCAATCAGATGTCTTGGTCCTACCTTTTGTTGCTTGGGCCCACCTCCTCTACAATTTGGTTCAGAGAGAGAACCCATCATTTTCCTTTCTTCCCTCAGAACTTTTGTGCAAGTGAATCTACCACGAGCGTGTGTGTGTGAGAGTGAGTGATGCTTTCCTGATGGAATGGATTTGTAAAGCAAGTTTTAAGCTAATGCTGTTCGTGATCGATGCCAACATAATACAGCGATTTCTCAGACGTGCTAGCAGAAATGACCTCATAGTAAATCATGGGGTGTTTCTCAAAACCAAGAATGCAAAAATCCTACTTGTGATCTTTGCAAAACCGGTCTTGCTTACTTGCCTCCCAAGAATGAACTAGGGGCACAATTAATCATGGGATTGGTCTTGTTTAGCAAGGATGCAACCCAATGATGTATATTTACTAGAATTGCTGTTTGACCACCATATTGGAGAAGTCAAAGCAATCCTTCACGCTGCAGTTTTTAGCTGCAGAAATCAGCGTTGATCCTGCTCCAGTGATATAATCTTTCACCTGTTAGTGTGTTTACTGATAATTGTGTATATTTTTGTATTTACATTAGTGTGATATTCCCTTGCAAACATACATTTTTGTAGTCTTCAGAGTGCTGGAGAGTGTACCTGTTTGTCTGGCATACCAGTTATAATTTCCCATATGTTATAAACTTATTCTGTAGCATAGCTGAAATGGTAACAAATTGGGTGTGTAAAATGCAGTAAAATTTTTGAAATGGTGAAATACCCAGCACTTGACTCGTTATATTTATGTCGTGACATACTATTGGTATTCTTAATTGTTTGTATTCGGGAAGTTGCAGTGACATGCAGAATTTTATTTTAAAGAAATAATGGATTAGCCACTATGCCAGCCTTTGTTTGGACTGATGAACGTGTTTTTATTACTTCTTTATTTTGTGCAGCAGTCAAACATAATTAGTTTTTAAACTTTGTTCAGGAAGTTGCAGTGACATTCAGGATTTTAGTTGGAAGGGATTAAAGATATCACCCTGTGTTCAGGCTGTAGTGGAAATACCTGTTGCCATTTTAATTTTATCTATGTGCATGCATTTATTTCAATATGGGTCCTTGTTTTGGTTATTTTTCAAAACTAATGTCCAATGATTTCAAAATCATATTCCAGAAACTATAACTGTAGGTAGGTACTTAATTGATGCCGAAGGAGACCACTATGCAAAAGAATAATGGAAAGAAGAATAATAGTTTGTATAAATTTGCATGAAAATTGTCACTTGCATTGTTTTAGATACAAACAATGGATGGAGCGACTTCTTCAAAATGGCGTCATTCTCTACACCCATGGCCTATAGCTGAACACTGGCCTGTCATGTCTAGTAAATATGTCATTGATGCAACTGATGTATCCTTGATAACTAGGGCAGGGCAAGCACGACATCCACGAATTTTTACTGTCCTCTGTATGTCTTATTAGTATTGGAAGTGGACTTTGACAAAGGAAAATGCTGTAAAATGAGTATGTGAGAATACGAGTTCATATTCACATACGAGATATGGGTACATACGAGAATACAAGTCACACCATAAGTAGCATATCCTGCCAGTACAGTCTGGATCCTTTATGCCAGTGGAAAAGTGCCATTAAATTCTAAATACCTGCAAATATGGGTGTGTTTAAGTAGCTTATAATACACCAAGTTACCATGGTAATGCAGTATTATAATTCTTTAAACACGTTGAACATGTTGGAGCTGTGCCATTTTTTTGTGACGACAGTGTAGCACTGTTAGCAGTTTTAAAATAGAATTAATTCCGCGTGGCTTCCGCTTCCCCACTCGATGCAGGCATATGTGGTTTTGGGTCAGTTCTTGGTGCTGAAGAAGGACGTAGAACTCTTCACCGAGTGGCTGAAGGACACATGCGGCGCAAACTCCAGACAGGCGGCCTCATGTACCCAATGTCTGAAGGAGTGGTGCGACGCTTTCCTGTGAAGACTGCCTAGCCACATCCGTCAGCCAGCTGCTGCTTTGTATGTACAGTATGGCAACTATTTATTCTTTTAACGGAGGGCACTTTTGTGAGTGTTTTGAAAATTAAGTTGGAAATGACTTCATTAACTAGAATGTACGGCTTTTTCCTTAAAGAACAATGACTTAAAGTGTGACATGAATTTAATGGTAAAGTACACTGATTTAATAAACTGACCTGTTGACACTTGATCATTAGTCAAATTAAGTTCCTCCCAAATTAAGTTTACTTTGGCTGTGAAATGGCAATTTTGTCGATTTCAAGGTGGAGAACACATTTGAATACTTCTATTGTGTTGCCAAGTAAAACGGAGAGGAAAGCTTTACAATGGCTTTCATCCAGTGGTGGACAGGGTTCTACGAATCTAACAGCTAATTAGTGAAAACTTTTTTTATTAATGGATTAATGCTTCCACTAACTTTGGAAACTCTTAGGGGACCATTAGCTTCCACTATCTGTAAATCCGCTGACACTTTTTCACAGGTAAAGTGAATGAAGTTTAACAGTCAAAAACATTTTTAATCCTAAAATTTGTTCCTGTCTGAGTGTGTCTGCAACACTATCCGGGACACAGTTTGTTGAATAACTGCATGTAAAGACAAAAAATGATTGGTCAACTTGTTGGATTTAATGTAGTCTGGGCTAAAAAGTAAGTAAGTGAGTGAAGTTAGTCCATTTAAACTGGGGTACCTGTATCACAAAGCTGGATTTCTTGCTTAGCTAGAAAACCTTCAATCAAGTTTACTTTAAATGGACTTCCCAGAAAATACAACTAGGGGTCTGTGTTCTGATTGCCAGGGCTATAGATCAATAAAGACCTTCCTTCCTAGCTCTAGATAAAAGGCACCATGTTTGTAGTTCGCAAGCAGCTTCACTGAGGGCAAACGTCATTATCAACCAGATGTGAATTAGGGATTCACCAAAATGCTTATCTTACAAACAAAATATCATAAAGAAAATTTCAACACAGATTTATTTGAGACTATAGAATCCAACAATACCCAGTTGGGTAAGTCCCTTGGTAATCAATTTGGTCTGACAGATCGGACATAGTGTTAAATTTTAATTCTCTAGGTATATTTCTATGGATTTCGAAGTCGAAAAGCAAACCGAAGCTAAATTCGCATGAAAAGTTAACGTGGCCAAAGATAACACCCGCTTTGTTTTACCGTTTTATTGGTTTAGCATTATTAATTAAATTATTTTGGAATTGGAAGACTGCCAGTTATTGGACCTAAATGTAATCAGCTGTGCCCACCACTGTCTGTCTGTCAACATATTCTGACTCTAAAAATCTAGTGAAGATGTGGTGATTTAGTGGACAAATGTATCGAAATACGTTTCCAAAGCACAATGTCTCATTTTAAGAATCCAATGCTATCCGCAGGGTCAGGGTCCAAGGCACACTCGGGGGACTAAATTCGAACAGAACTTCACGTCTCGAGCTGGGGGACAGATGCTGTAAACTACAGTCCGATGGTAAAAATGGACAGAACATGCTTTATCTTCCAATGTTAACCTATCAAAGTTAAAATATTTTAAAACCAAACAAGTGCAGTACGTGCCATGGTTTATAAACCAAGGATAACTTAAGCGGGACATACTGTTAAGAAGCAAAGTAAACTAAAAACGTGTGTGTGTGTATCAGGACATATGAGCGGAGCGGAGCGTGAGCGAGGAACGGAGCGAGCGGAATTTGGTCAGAGCGCGGAGCGGTTTTTTAAATTAAGGCTGGAGCGGTCGCTCTGTCCCGCTCCAATTTCGCTCCGATACCACGCACACTACTACTCTGAGGCGTGCCAAAATCTACCCAGAATTCATCTGTACAATTATTGCATAAATTGGTAAAGATGGAATACGCGAAGTATTTCATAAAGGAGACCGATAGGTCATACAAATGTAATGTTCTTGTCAAACGTACAAATGACGACAATGTAGAGAAAGAAGAACAATGTGGTGAAACTGTTTTAGTAAGTAAAGCTTCACTTTGGAATCTAAAAAGACTCTTTTAAAGTTCTCGCAAACATGACAGTATGCTACGCGAACACGCGGAGGCCAGAGGAAAACGTGAGCATGTTTTGCATGGTTGTAGCATATCAAGTCTATAACGTAAATAAAAGTATAAAAGCCTATAAAGTAGGGGTGGAGCCGAACCCGAATACGGTATTTGGAAAGGCACAAATAAAATGTTTTCCGAATACTTATTTCGAACGAATATTTTAAAAATATTTGTATTCGGGAACAAGAGAAACTTTATATCAAAAAGCTGCGTTTCCTTTTGAGACCGCAGTGCA
>JABFEA020000067.1:17542495-17574802 GCA_019775915.2 Cyphomyrus plagiostoma | reverse complement strand
GCGAGCGTGGAGCGATTTGACTGGAGCGGGAGGAAATTTTAGTGGAGCGAGGAGCGGTGTTGAGCGGAGCGGTTTAGGGCGAGTTAGTGCGGAGGAGCGGGCGGAGCCAATAGCCTCGTGAGCGAGGAGCGGAAATTCTCACCCCTCCGCTCACATGCTCTGGTGTGTGTGTGTGTGTATGTATGAATGATATAGAACGTGGCACAAATTTATTACACTGCTAGCTAAGGAAAGTGTGGGCAGCTAATTTTAATGTTATGCAATTAAGCCCTATGCGTTTTGAAGGAAAATGTAGAGGAATGCCGCTCCAATGTCCACGGTTTAATAGGGTGTTTAACGCTTTTATGACATGTCCCATATGAAGAGGCCTACTGTTTGTACTAGTGATGAGTAATAAGGATGAGCAGATGGATACTAAAATCAGTTCTTTCTGCATTGAATATTCCATTTTTGGTAATTGACTTTAATGTTAAAATATCTTCTTTAATCTGGTAATTGAAATGTTTATATTTTAGGGAGTAGGTTACGATACTACCAGGCAGGGCTGCCAATAAGGGGGAGACGTACAGGGAATCAGACGCTAGTGACTACGGAAATGGAACGATGGATCCGACTGCTGATTATATCGTCAGCACTGTCCCTATTAGGCAAATTTTACCATCAGAGTTGGGCCATCGACGAATATCAGTATAGGCGACAGCAATCTTCCTCCACTAACAATATAACGTTCCAGAAAGTTACATGTAGAGTATGGAAATATTCAGAGTATACAGTTTTCCTGGTGTTCCTAGAATCTCACCAATACAACATTATTATTAATAACAAATAATATAAATATAAATATAAAGGGCATAGTAGAGCAGTGGGTAGTACTGTGGTTTCATACCTCAGAGGTCACAGGTTCAAGGCTGGATGGTGTGTGTAGTATGTGCTTACGTCACTTTCATAAACTATTTCATTATAAATTTTATTCAACAAATTGCATTAAAATAATGTTCAGGTAATAATGTTATGGTGCATACTTTGGCAGATTATTTGTTAAAATGTAAAATAAGCAAATGATGCTCCATTAATGTTATAGTAAGAACATTCCTTGCCAACTTTAAGACCTTCACATAACAGGATAAAGTTCTGCCAATATTAGCTGAGCTGGTACTGGGTTGAATTGGACTGAAGAGTAAATTAGTGGTTGCCTATCCATAATAGTTTGTGACAGAGCCCGTTCCTAAGGCTGGCTCAGTGGTCCCAACAGTGTTTTGTTTTTTTTTTTTTTTTTTTTTACACTACTGGTTTGGGAATATATATTTCAAGCCAAATTTCATATGAATGGTGAGGTATTCTTGTTAAGAATCCCTCATGCATGTGCAGGGAGCATGTTTTGCTGCTTGTGAAGACATGGTGTTCAGTAAAGAACCGCATTGAAACGGGCTCACTGACTATATACATTGCAAAACATTTTCCATTTTAATTGTGTGCATTTAGTGTTCAATTTATTTGAATGCACAAAATCTGTTTACATGAGTTTTTAAAACAACAATATTGCTGATAAATATGGAGTATTCTGTTTAAATGGGAATAAGGTACTATTGACCAAAGAGCTATTTGGGAATGGAAAGAGCTGGCTCTTGTTCATGAGTTGAGCCAAATAACCATCCCTAGTTCACACAACATTCTCTGTGATTTACAGGTCACAATATAATGCCAACACCATTCACCCTTCAGCAGGCATCCCACCTCTCCCAAGTTTCCAAGAAATTGACAGCAGCTCCCTCACACCAGCTAATGATGTGCGTTGTCCCAGAAATTTGTCCGCAGAGAACTATAAATGATCAAAAGTCAGTCTATCCACCAGAGGAACAGGCAAGAAACTCTGCAAATGTTGCTGCCACCAGTCAACTTCCAGCTGGCTTTCTTACATCCACCTCCCTGAAATCAATGTCTAAGGTGGGATGTCTGTTCTAGATAAGTATGTTATACTGCAATGTTCTCTCTGTTCCTTCAGGAGCAGCAACATAATGAATTTTGGCCAGAAAGAGAACAACAGGGTATTCCTGTCTTGCATTACAGTCCAATATGTCAGTATAGCATTAAAACAGATCATGAAAGATACCAGGATCCTAGGAGAAGGTAAAGGAAGAATATGCACCAGCTGTATCTTGGAAAAAAGCTACAGCAGACTACTTCCTTCAGAATCAATAATATGACGTCTTATTTCCAATACCGTATTCAAAGTACCAACTGGTAGAAACCAGACCACACCCCTGGACTCTTTAAAAAATAAACCTATATTGTACCTTCAGCTAATCACATAAGTGAAATCTATGTAGTCATGCTTATTCAAACAATATTTGCTGTGTTAGAAAAATACATCAGCCATACCAAGCACAGCACACATTCAGACTTTCACAGAATTTAACAATGTCCAAAGGAACAAAATTCCTCTATGGAGAAATATCTCATGTTAGCATTCCAACAAAGTTAAGAACAAGGCCGACAGCTGCTGTGAAGACTCCCAAGTCAGTGCAACACACTCTGGGACCGAGGAACGCGAGTCATCAACTTGTTAGCGTTGACGATGGCAGCTGCTTTATTGCCTACGCAAGGACTCGAGGTAATGGAAAGTGGCTCCCAGTGCCCAGCTGGTCTCTGCGCCATTTATCTTCCTCGCCAGCTGTAAATATACATCATGGTCATTTAGTTCAACCTAATTTTTTCAACCCACACTTCAATATGATGCTCCTGCAACAAGTTATACAGTTTTGTGGGCTGCAGACTTGTTTCATGCCAGGTATGGTAGGTTGGCATCTGATTGAGGTAAAAATAGTGTTTGAATAGTTACCTTTAACACTTTCTCCTTTGGGAAACCCAGCTCTTGCAGCAGGACTGATAAGTAAGTGAGGTCCAAGCAGAGAAAAGGATGTTCTCCTGGAGTGACTTCCATGTTACTGCATACTAGGTCAAGAAGAGATGGGCCATCAAGCATGTTAAAATGTTTGAGTTTTTCAGAAATGTTTTGTGCTTTTACGGGATGTTGTCATACCTCTTTTGGCAGAATCTATATAGTTATTTACTTCTATTGTGCCACCTGTCTTTTCATCTGAGACAGAAAGGGAGAAACATTTAACATTTGTAAATGGCACAAAACCATTTTATCATGAATGCACTGAATGCAAGTTTCAAGCTAACAAGTGTTACACTGCAGCTCAAGGTTTTGCTTTCCTAGATAAACAAGCAGGGTTCCTACCAATTGCTGAAATGTCGACTGCTCTATCGTAATAGTAGGAAAAGGCATAGAAATCCATATTTTTGACCTCTTCTGCTTTTTTAATTTTGTTGTACAACACCTTCTCCACCTTCTTATAGCAGGACTCATACATGGGTTCACCTGCAAACAGTAAAGCCATTTTTTAAATGTTTATGTAAACTCAATTTTTTTAAAAGGCACACTACAAGCGGAATACAGTGTGATTATTTGCTGTGTTGAAGCAAAATGATCCATGTCCACAGTAGTCAAAATCTTTCTAGAAAACTTCATGTCTGGACAGTAAACCAAGTCAACAGCTATATTAGACTTAAGTATGGCCATTTTAAAACAATATAAAAGCTGTGTAAATTTTACACTTTTAGATAAGAGTAATAATGTACAGTACCTGCTTTCTGTCCTTTGACTATGTATTGTACTTCAGCATGTTCCCACTGGCCAGTAAACTGAGGAGACAGACATGGACTAACCAGCTCTTGGTTGCCATCTATTGTTCAAATAGAGAATGTGCAGCATTTCAGCAAAAAGTACCATTCAATGACTGTTGTAAATGTTCGCGTAAATGAACGTGTTTTGGTGTTGGAAGAAACATGACTGATCAATTTTTATGCACTGTGTAGCTTGTGAATAAAGGATAGCATAATTGTTTTGTGGCAAAATCAAAACTAAATGAAATCTTATCACTAACTTCATGGTAAGTGCTATGAGTCTACTTGGGGAGCTTAAGTAGCATGTAGCTACCTGACTAGCAGAAAGAAAAACAGAAAAACAATGTCATGTCATTCCACTATTCCGCAAAGGGTCAACTCACCCGCTAGGCAAGTCACTCAGATGTTAGCTGGTTATTCGTATTGGCAATATGATACAAAAACATTTTGGTTATTGATATTGCTTAAAATTTACATACTGGTGCACCACTAGCTGCCATCAAAGACATTCTTTCCACTATGTTATTAAAATACTAGATAATGGTTTGTTTATGGATTTCTTTAACAGAGTTGGTTGAATTAATAATTACTTACAAGGCTCTCCTTCAATTCCACCCAGGACGGCAAGTCTTGCTGACATGAGTCCCAGCCCTAAGTAGCTGTTTGAAATAGAGGAAGAGGCACCACTGTGACACCACCTGCTTTGCAGGGTATGGATACAGTTTGACCTTAAGTGACCATCACATTTAAATGCAATCTAGCCTTCAGCTGCAGTTCTGTAAGGCTCCCACATCTGCCTCCCACCCCTAAAAATTCAGCCTACCTGTGTGCATAGAGTGTATGGGTGCTGTTGAACATCTGAAATGAAGTGATGTCATCAAAAGGAGAGGTCTGAATGGTTTTCTAAAAATTCAGATAATTTTAAAAGGCATTATTGGAGAGAACAATCAGACATTACTTTCAACATAACCTACTGAGGTAAAAGATTGGTCTTCTTCCTAACAGCACAATGAAGACAACAGTAGTCTGACTGAATTATCTAACTTTTGTCTAGCCATTTAATACCATTTTCAGAACCTTTAATCTGTCCCTTAGTTGTTGCTGGTAATATTCATATATGTGATTTACACAAACTGTGGCATAATCTCCTTTTGAGATTTGATCTTATAATAAGTAAATAACAGGACAGCAAAAGCAAATTTCAAGTGTTTTGAAAGTAATGATCTGGGAAAATTGACACTCAATCCTGAATCTACAAGACCTGACCCAGTTTAAGAACAAGAATCCCTTCCCCCATTAAACATTAATTTAGCTACCAGCCTCTGGGATTAAGGAAGCATTTGTGGATTAATCTATAAGGCATGCTTCCTATGAGTGCATGCATTTAAAGGGATCCAGCCTTGCATCTCACCTCATCCTGTGTTGAGAAGGTGATCTGGGTGGAGCCCCCTCCCAGGTCCAGCATGCCTACAGTGTGCTGTCCTGAGCCATGGAGACTCCCTGCAGTTAGAAAGGGCTAGCCTGACTACACAATGGAAAATCAGCCTTCCATACTGCTGAGAATCAGTGTTTCCTGTCTGTCAGAATCCCCCCTCCCTCTCAGGGGTGGCACGAGGTCTCAGTTATGTCTAAATGTGGTCAGCTGCACTGTGGAACTCATTTACATGGCAGCACAATAACCTCATGCCGTCACGTGTGTGTTTGTGGCATTTGCTTAATCTCAAAATGGTCATGTGGGTTTCCTGCCATGGTCCAGGAATGTATGGTTTAGTTGAATTGTAGTGTGGAAATTGGCCCTTCATGTGTGTGTGTGCATTCTGTCATGTACTGGCATCCCATCCTGGGAGCACCCTGGTGTGTGCACCATCCTTGGACAGGCTAGCAATTCACTGCAACCCTGTCTAGGATCACTTACTGTTATAATGCTCTAGGTGAAAGTGCATCAAGGACACCATTCTTACCTATTAAAAAGTTGACAGTGATCCATGCAGAAACACCTGTGTGGGGTAAAATTAAAATATAAAGATGCCAAATAATTGAATATTGACTCCTTTACTATTTCCAGGTTTTAAAGCTACTCTACATTTAATTACTCCCTAAGCGGTTCATTTATGATCCAGTACAAATATTCACTCAGAATTTGCTGCATTCTAAAATGTAAGTTAAAATATAAGTAGACTTGTACATCAATAGGCAATGGTTTGTCCCTTGTGACAACTGAGCCACACCTGTAAGGCTCCAAAAATGTCATTTTCTTTCCCTATACCTATTATGGCAGTCATTTATGGCACAATAAACACCGACAGTGATATTGTTCTCTATAGTTTATACTTTTTTTTGCCATACATGGATGCATTTACAAGAAACTGTACTATGATGTGTGCCTACTATAGACACCAAGCAAGGCATAGAATTAACTTATGAGTACAGTTTGAAGAAGTCTGAGAAATGTGCACATTTCTGGATATTTTTTTTTTTACTCAACTTGTTCAACAGAAGCAAAGTAAAATGGAAAGTGCTCCTAATCCATTAATCACTGTGGTGAAACACTGCTTGAATTCCATGCTTTTTTTCTTGTTTGTGAAACATGAATTATTTCTAAGACATCTAAGAGTTTCTTTCTTTCTTTCTGTGGCCTTAATATAACGGGCAGAGCCAGGTGAGAAGGTGAGCTGAAACAGAGTGCGCCATACCTTCATCAGTGCCATCCATTATGGAGACACCATCTGGTCTAGACAGAAATGGAGACTCTTCAAAGACATTCCTCACCTTGGCAATCAGAAATATTCAGGTCAGTATAACTGTTTTGTACTGGACAGCTTATTGATAGAAACTAACGTACTACAGTAGTCAATAGCTTTGAAAAAGGTACATATTACATTCAAGCAATCCAACTTTCCATACACATCAGTTTACTTTGAATCTGCAGTTTGACTGTCATATTTTTGGAACCATGAAATATTAACATGGAGGTGGTGAACAGACCACTAATTAAGTGATTTTAAAGTGCTAACTACTTATAAAAAGTAGTCACGTTACTAGAAAGATTCCCTGAAAGACTGCCTGACTGGATAGCCATCTGTGGTTTTCTCACTCTGAGTACCTGAAGATTTGTTAGCATGCTGCTTTAAGTCCCTACCTTGTCCAGCAGGTGAGTAGCCTTTTCTCCAGGCAATAGGCGTAACCCTGCAGTGGCTTTTAGCACCAAAGGTGTCTTCTCCCATAAGAGCACTGGGACGCTCTCTTTGGCCACCTTCAACAATTCTTGTATACCCTCTCTACACTGAAAAATCAGGAGCAAATACATTTTTTAGACAAATACCTCAACGACCAGCCAAACTGAGACTGGCTGAAAAATTCTGAAACTGCATGTTGCAATATGTATTCATCCAACAAGCAAACAAAAAGTAATCATAATGCATTACTCATAAATCATTATAGTATTGGCTACCTTATCTGGATCATCAGCATATGCAGATAGCCCAGGTTTTATTGCTCTGAATGTTTCATGTGCTAATTTTGGAGCTTCTGTCAACAGAAAAAAATAATTACTTCAAATCACAAAACCAGTTATGTCATTAGTGAGGAGTTGAAAATGTGTGCTGTAGCAACATCAGTTGAGGTACTATATGTAAATAAGTTTACTCTGAGTCCCATAAGTTTCCAAACATGGTTTTAAACATTGTATTCTTTTAAAATTTCAGATACCTCAGTATGCGTTTGAATAAAGAACAATGAATTGAAATCATCCTGAGGGCCGGTTCGGGAAATATGTTTCCAACAAAACGAAAGTCATGTAGAGCATATTATATAATGTTTTTTTTTTTTTTGTCTAAAAACGTGTATTTCTCCTATGTATAAACTTATGGGACACCCTGTATACATGCCTAATTATTTTTCAGAGCCATTACAAGATGGCTGTATAATGTCAAAAGCCATTTTTAAACTCCCAAAATTTCTTTAAAGTGTTTATGGTGGAGAAGAAATATCTCTGATGGTTTACAGTAAAATAGTTTAATGGAATTTATAATGTTAATACACTGACAATTTTATAAAGTTAATCGAAGTAAAGAAGCAGAAGATCTCAATTCTGGATACTTTACAATAAATGTATAGTCATTTCCCCAGTATAAAGACAGCAAGCTAGCATTCCCAGAGTCCTTTGTGACTGCGACAACTGTATGTTTGATAGTGAAGCTTTTAAACATGTCAGTTTCTTTATGGCGATCATCATATGTTTACTGATAAAACTATTACAACGTTTACATTTTACCCAGCAAATGCTTTTATCCAATCAGATACATTTTCAAAAAGCAGGGTCAGGAAGTCCGTGGTGTAACTGGGGGTTAAAAACCAGTAACTTCACTCTGTGGACCCTGGAATGTGAGCCAGTGATCTTCCAGTCACTACCACAGAAGCCTATCCCACTGATAGCCACCCCCAATCGGTTAAGCGATGTATCGTAACCCAAAAGCACCCAAGCAGCCAAGGGAAAATGCTGATAAAGGAAATGGTCAGCAGACATGGGTTTTTTTTTAGCACTTCTGTGAAAAAATGTTTCTACTCAGGAAGAAAACATCAGGACATACCGTGTTCCTTTAATAGAAACTTGAAGACATGAATCCTTGTCCCTGTACTCCCAGCATCAAACATGATGCCATACTGAAAGTGTCGGCTGCTGGCTTCTTCGGGGGCCACTTCATTGCTATCACCATAGTCTCTGATGGGGACATAGTTTGGAGCTTTGTGAAGTGCTGACTTAATACCATCAAAATGCCACTTTACATATGTGAGGTAGGCTACTACACAGCCCACGAAAATGAAAGCACTGGCTAGCTTTGGTATCCTCATCTTCAGAGATCACAAGGCACATTACTGATTCTCCTCCTGAGTTTAGCAGGCTCCATTCCGTCCAATGTTCATACTGTAACAACAAAACATCTTTCAGCACAGTAAATACAACTATTACAAACACACCCAAATTATGACTGCTTTTAGAAGAACTCTTACGATAACGTATACAGAACATACAGTGAATAACAAGAGTCTCTCAGGTATTTTACGTATATTTTAATGTCTAGTCTACTCTGTTTATTACTAAATTATTGGTTTATTGGAAGCCGTATATCTGTCTGTAAAGTTAAAATGGCCACACTGTCGAAAGATGCCTGTAGGGGGCCTCGCAGCGATACCCTTAGGATCAAAAAGCAAGAGTGTGCAACCAAGACGTTTTTTAAAATTTGAAATCGATTAATTAAGCAACAATTCCATGACAAAATAGTCAACTGATAAAGTAATTCCACTTTTCTGTTTCTTAAAAATGTATCCCATGACGACGTGTAATAGTCAAGCCGTAACAGTGAAACAAGCGGTATACTGAAAGCTTGAGGAAATACCTATGCAAAACAAGTTTTCCAACCGGCTGTGTCACATACCACAGTAATCGAAACAGGAAAGCAGTTAGTAGAATGGTAAAATTTCTGATTTATAAAAATTAATACATACTGTTATGTTTACTATTTATTATTTAGATGTCAGCAAATAATACTGAAATATAACCACCGGTCCATCACATCTAAAACAAATACAATAATACAAAGTCTGTAAATGTTTAAACATTCCAGTAGCGTAAAAGAACTGAATACTTAAGTCATCGTAATTACCTGTTTTTACATTACGGTCCTACACCGCACTTTGCAGTTCATCGCCCGCCTTAGGGTATCCTGTCAGCCGGCAAGAACCTACTTCGCCAAATGTTCCTTCACAACTCAGCCAACACAAGGCGTCTCTGTTTGATGACGTTGACTTGCGCCTAAGGAAGATCACGTGAAAATTGTAAAAGCAGTTTTTCGACAGTGCAGTTAGTTTGTTATGGGTATTAGGGTTGCCGACCTTCACGTATCTGGCTTAACTCATATTTTCCGATTCAAGAAATCTTACGACAAATATATTATTTTATTATAAACCTGAAACTAGCCACACCAAAGCGTAATTGTATTTTTTTACTAGTAATAAAATCGTGACACGTAAATTCGTGTGCGTGTTCAGGCTTGTCTCGAATTGAAAGTCTCGCTCCAATCAGCTGACCAAACTTAGCAACCCTGCTTTTATTTCATATTAAAATAACTTTGAATGCTAGTTATTAAAACTATTAAAATAACTATGATGCTTATCAGACCAATTCGCCTGAAACGTTATCAAAAATAAAAACATAATGAAGAAGCATTTCTTGTTTTCTGTAGCAAATAAATATTACTTATGTGTTCTGCCCCGTATTCTAGCTGTAGCAGGGCGTTAAATGATTAATTGTGTTATATATCCCCATTGTGTTTGGTTAACGTTACAAAAAGAAATTTGACGAAGTGGATGGAGGCCAAATTTTTATTTTCAAGGTGACTGATCCGATATTGACGCATTTGCTACGCCTGATCATATTTGTTTCCATAAAATATTTACCCATTCACCTAGAGTGCTCAAATTTAATAAGTATACCAGAACATTCATAGTAATTTAAAGGGAGTTACGGTGATTCCAGGGGCCCCTGGGTGACAGATTTCCTTAAAAGAATGTATAACAATTGATTTGGTCTGGGTTGGGGGCCTGAAATCTATAGCTGCACCTCAAGAACCTTAGAGAATAATCAAAACACAAAAAGGGAATTAAAAAAGTTGATTAATCCCTTTAAATTAACATCATAACTTCATGTTTATATAATGTAAATCCATCATGTATCACACTGATTGTGCACTGTTGGACTGAATGTACCACTTTGACTCCAAATAGTATAGATGCATAATTACTGTGTATAACTTACAACATGCTACATAGACATAAAGTTGTGCCCTTGACCTTAAGGTTGTTTTGCATCTACTTTGTCTTCTTCATAATAGCATAGTAATTCACAATAATTAATATTAACTAAATAATTACCTATAGCCATTTACTGAAAGTACAGACATATAATCTAACTACACTGGTTATCTATTTACTGTGTGCTATTTGTTTTTAACTTTCCCTCATCTTTCTGCCGAAGGACAGCGCCACATAAAAAATTAGTCTTAAACGGTCGCGTTTTCTAATGCCCATTCGAAACTTGTGGTTTTGTTGTGTCATTTGAGTGAAAGCAGAGCCACTTCAAAAGCATTACACAATTTAACATCTAAAACAAGCTCCTGAAACACTTTAAAAACTAAATGAAGGCCTGATTTGTCTAACCCAAACTGGTAACAATAGTTTCTAAATGACCCGGGCCTTTTGGCAGTTTTGGTAGTAGGCAAGCCGTTTGCTTTTCCTTTCTTCTCCTCTTTGAAAAGAAGATGCAAGGCCAATTAAGCTTACATTGTCACTGTTGACAATATGGCACCAGCTGGTCTGCCCTTGGCCAGCGCGTGTCAGAAGCACTTCCCCTCTATGTCTAGCAATAAGCAGTTTTGTTACAATTTACCAGGCTGGGTCAATAGGCCTCCTAAAGCTTCTCTATTCATTACCTCAATTAACGATCATGAGTCTTGAAATATGGGCCAGTCTGTTTCCTCTGTCTCTCAAGCACCTTCATGCACACATTAGGGGCCACAACTATATGTATGTTAGCAAATCAGTGACCCGCATTGTGATGCCTTGTGTGAACAATGGGGGAAGGAGGGTATTCAATTAGTCCCTTATTCAGTGTGCCTGTGGGATGCTTTGAAAGGGCCATATGTGTGCACTGTGAGTGTCTATGCACAAGTGTTCTGAACAGAAAACTGTTTATCCTATGAACCACCCCTATGTGCATTCAAAAATGCGATGCAATGATCCTGGGGCGTGGAGTGCTGGCGGGGCCGGCGTTGTGGTGGCTGACCCCCCCCCCCTGCATATCACAGCCACTCCAACTGTTGCCTTTTTTTTTTGGTTGGAGGGAAGAGAAGCTTTCAATCCAAAATGAATGCACACATGAGTAAGCCTAATGTTGGCCCACCAGTCATTACAAACGCCCGTTAACAGTCACCGCACAAAAGGCCATGCCCCCCCACCACCACCACCACCACCTGATGACCTGTGATGAATATTGTACGCCACATTTAATTTATGAATTGGCAGGTTTTGGATTGCTCTGTGCCTGATTGGAAGCACTGTTTGAGGGGGAAGCTTAAAAAAAATCACAGCAAGAAACCAAAACGTACAATACTGCAGGATATGTCAGTAACCAAAGAAACATTCAAGCCCTGTTTTTATTTATAAAGTCATTTGGCTGTTCTAGTTCTCTTTAATGGCTTGTTTTCCAAGCATGACGGCAGATTAAATCCTGTGATGAGTACCTCCTGAATAATAAGAGAACTCCTTAATCTCCTTTACAGCACTAAACAGTGCCTAATCTTGGTATATTGGTTATTCTAAATACAAATAGCCCTTGGAAAAAGAACCAGTTGTATTTTTGAAAGTCTGGCCTGAAATGAAACGGCATAAATCGACTTAGTCATTGCAATTGGTCATTGTTTTTTATTACCATAGTGGTTTTACAGTGAATACTGTAGTAAATCTCAGAAAATCTCATTGAAGACATTTTAATTTATTTTCTTCAATATAGTTATGTCAATCCGGCTTGAGTGATGCAATGAGCTTTTATGTCATAAATTATATGCCAGCATCTGCTAATTGTGTGTTTTTATGACACAATAGAAACCTCAGTAAAAAAGTAGCAGGATTTTGATTGTATATTTAGAAATTACATGAAACTTGCAACTAAATATAAATAAACCACATGTAATCAGTATATGTGGATATGCATGCATTTTAAGGATAGCTACTTTTTAAATGAAGTACAGTTTATCTCTTGTGATTTAAAGAGCTAAATTGATCAATTTACTTTGACAATGAATAAAAACTATTCAAAAATTTAAAAAAGCCGAATAGTTTTTCTAGATATTGCTCACATTTGACAAGAGTGATGAAAAAGTGAAGTGTCAAGCAAATTGATGCTGGTTTCTGTGTCAGTGCTTCTGTTAAGTAACTTTGCCAAAGCACAGTTGAGCAGGAAATGCTCACATTGTGTTTGCAAAGCCTGTCACTGTTAGTTTCTCATTGCATTATTTTGTTCTGATCCAATTTTCATTTACCATTACATTGTAAAACAAAAATGGGTAAGAAGGTTTCCACTTTGATTAATTATGTAATATTTTAAAAGGGCACTGGCATCCATAATATTAATGGGATAATTTAATACAGGTTACTTGATTTGCTGCATTCTGATTGGTCAGGCTAATCTGGAGGAATGTTTTGCAAATCAAAAACCCAACAAAGTCCTGATTATCCCCTAAACTCCTGTTCCTTAATGATGGTTTTAGGTGACATGGGGAAATTGAAGGCAGGCTGGAGACATGTGAATAGTGTAAGCTGTCTTACATAAGGCTTCGTTTATCAGATATATATATTAAAAAGAACTTAAGCAAGTAATAAGTGTTGTTAAATGTCTTCTTAAATTGTCATGATTATGGAAACAGAGCTACTTAGCTGTGTAAGGTCGCCACAGTCTCCTAAACTAGCACCCCAGATTTTGTATCGTAATACACACACTCAAGTTACCAGTCAACCTGAACTGTGTTCTGAACTGTTTCTGTTCTGGACATAAATCTGCCACCCTGAAGCATTACGCTACTGTACTGCCCTATATGGTTTATATGTATTATATTTATAATGTGTATGTTATATTTAGACATTATGCAAATAATTTGATGTTTCTTCAAACTGTAATAGTTTCTTTAAAATGAGACTGTGGACATACAAAAACACATTAGTTACAGAAGAGTGTTAATAGTCTTTGATACTTAAAACATGTATGTAAAAGGATGTAAATGAGATTTCAGCTTACCAGCATTCATAACCCTGTGATGTCCTGTTAGCCCTTTAATGTATATGTCCTCATTAACATTTATATTAATTTTATTTAGCAGACACTTTCATCCAAAGCAATGTACACAAGAGGCATATAGCATATTACAAACATACCTGCCATTAAGAAGTTGATTAGGCATAAGTCCAGCAAGGGTGAGCTTCCAATGAATGTCTGTGTACAGTTGTAAGCAGTACTGCAGCAAACTTAACACAATATCTTCTAAAACCTTGAACAAAATAAGGCACCAATAAGAACATTCATGGAGCATGGAGTGCAAATAGACTAGTATGGGCACCCAGAGAGTCTTGAGGCATTTCTTGAATGTGAAGGGCGGGATGTGTTTCAGCAAGTCACTTCACATAGTGGTGGGATTAATAAACAAGCTGATATTTTGAAAATTTGGATATGATCCAATGAGTAAGCTCATGTTATAGTAAGCTCACAGGGGAACTGAAGTATTGCATTCCTTGTAAAAACACTAGAACTACTCAGTTATGGAATTGCAGAGGGTTTGCTGTGTGCTGCCAGCTATGAATACTTAGGTGACAAGTTCAGTTTGTATAACTGTGAATATATACTGTTTTGGTTTAGTCCATATGTATAATCTTCAGTTTTAAAATGGATTCATTAATGGTCTTTGACCTTTTAATATATATTTTTTTTCTGGTGGCTAAAGGTGCTTCAGTTACTTGACAGTAAGTCTACTGTGAAACGACACTTGGTGAACATTAGCAAATGCCTGTTTAGATACTGACAGATACAGTTTCTTCTGCCGCTGTATGATGCATTGTTTGCCTCTAATCAAAGCTGTTCATTCCCTGATAGTGTGTTAATTTGAATATAATAACTATTATTTCTATTAAAGCAATAAGCCCTGGAACCAAATCATGTAATGCACTATTTAGATTAATCATTACTGACAAGTGCTCACCCCCAAAACCCCATGCCCTTGGCTCAATGACTGGTGATATTTGCCTTTTTTACCAGTCCAGTAAAAGGCTTATTACCATGCCAACTAAATTGTTCAACGGGGTAATCGGAGATAACCTGACTTTAAGTCACACAGTGATAGCCCATTGCAAACATACGTGCTGTCAAGGAGTGGACTAAGGCATATAAGCAGCCAGGCTGCACTTGCCATTGATGCCCCGGTACAAGTGTGAACACTATTGGAGCAGGACCAAAATAATAACTTCTAACAAAACAAGACCCACATAAGACAACCATCTGCAGTGATAGTGATGAGTACGCTCCTAGTCACACTGGTTTGCTGACCAAAGGGGGCAAGATGGGAGGTTTTGAGGAGGCTTTTCATGGAGATGGGTGCATGTTCATTGATGGACCTGCTTGAAGCACCAACACCTTGAATTTGATGCTAGCATCTCTATGAAACCAGTAAAGGGAGACGAGGAGAAGTGTGACATGGGAATATTTAGACTGAATGAATATCAAACATACTGCCATGTTTTGAATCATCTGCAGTGGTCTGATAGCACAAGCTGGTAGACCTTCTAATAGAGTTTTAATTCTGTACCCATGAGTTGTTAAGTGCCTGGACTAGATTCACTAGGAGCTGGGCTGCATACTGAGAGAGAAAACGCTTGATCTTTGATTTGTTATGCAGGACAAACCTGTAAAATCAGGAGAGCGGCATTTTGTGTCAGCAAAGGATCGTCTGTTATTACCCTTAAGTTCCTGGCAGACCTTGATGTTCAAACTTGGAAAGATTAAGCTGGATGTAATGGTCCCTCATCCATTGTGCAATGTCAGTCAGGCATGCAAAGATCTGAGCAGAGACTGTGGTGTCATCAGAGGAGAAGGCCAAGTAAATGTGGATGTCATCAGCCTAGTAGTGGTTAGGGCTGCACAATATCACATTGCAATATCACATTGTGGTATGTGAAATGTCTGCAAAAAACATTGCAACATTTATAAAACAACAAAGAAGATTAAATTAACCCAAAATAAACTATAGCCTATAAACTCTTATCTACCAACAGACTGTGAAATAAGTTGGTGATGTTGCCTGGAGTTCTGTTAACAGACACAAAGCAATGCTGACAAATGCGATGTGATTATTGCTCAGGCATACAATATATCTTTTGGCCCTGAAATAATATATAGTACAGCCCTAGCCTTCCGGTCCTGTTCAGCTGCCACCCCTTACTTTAGTGTTCCCGGTCAAAATTGACCGGTCTGTTTTAATTGCCCTTATATTAGCACAAAAACCATTTTTCACCACCAGATTTTTAGTCAACATTCTTAAACAGTGAACAACTGCAGTGAAAATACAAATAGGCAGCGAAAACGTATTACAAAATGAACATGTAATGTAAAAAATAAATGGAAAACCAAAGACCAAAATCGCATGTGTGTGTGTCTGTGTGTGTGAATTCATGCACATGAGTGGCATGTGACACTCAGGTCAGAGTGGGCCTTGCAAACATAAGCATCACATTTGCAGTATCTCAGGCTTATTTTGTTGTCTCTAGGGGCACAGAGCTCACAGCGCTTCCTTTTCTGCCCATGTCCTTATTGAGCAGCCAGGGCAGTGGCTGGGGCTGAGGCTTGCACACTCCTGACCAGACTGGCAGAGGCTGGTGTGCCAGGAATGTGCTTGTGCCGTTGAATAAGAGGAGTCACCAAAGCTTTCCCCAGCTCTACTAGTCTCCTATTGAAAGTCTTCCCCTGATTCCAGGTTGGGTAGATGGCTGTCCACGCCACATATCCGTTGAAAGCAGATACATCAATGATGTTGTGGAACAGTGCCACAGGTCGATTTCTCTCCAGGTGTCCTCAAACACACGCTTCCCCTCCAGGTTTGTCATCTCCAGTATAATTCCCTCAATGGACTCTGGTAAAAAGAGTTGGAAGCTGGACTTGATGTCATCCACATGAGATGTTGCATACCGTGTTGGCCCTGGCGTCACCTTCATGATGTTTTCCACTCTCCTTCTACATCCTCTGTCCTGGGGGGATGAAGACCAGAGCAAGTGTCCACTCTTGGACTGGAATGTCTCCTCAGGTGCCTGTTCTTCAGGTGCCTCTCCCTCTCCATCTGTTGACTGGCCAGTCTCCTCAAAGTCTGGATCAAAATCTGTGTTGTCTTCCACTTCCAAGACATCCTCCTCTATCTCTGGTTCAATTTCAGTGCCTTCTTCATCATGTCCAAAAACCTGGACCAGAACCTCTTCGACAGATAACCGTTTGGTCAGTTGCCTACTCATTGTGCTCAGAGTAAATGGAGTGCAAGGCAAACATCAAGCTATATATATGGGGTCCGTGTGAAGATGATACATTGATTAGTCTGGAAGGTATGGTTCACGTGGGGGATAGGCACAAAAGCATGGGAAAGAGATGTGTACCCGCAAAAGACATTGTCCAGTCTGATGTTTTCTGTTTGATGGATGAATATAGTCTGGATACCCATTAATTTCCTACGCCGGTCACTGTTGACCGGGAACACCACAGGTGTAACAAAGTTGATTAAAACACTCAAAATTCAATGAATGAGCTGATCACTTTTATATGTTCAAGTGCATAGTGTGGAGGATATCATAAGGCCATGTGGCAATCAGATGTAAAACACAATATTTATGAGTGCTTTAAGTTGAAATCGGTCAGATTTGACCAGAACACGACAGGATGGCTAGTAGTGATAGGAGAAGCCATGCCACTGGATGATTGAGAGGTAATGTAAAGAGAGAAGAGAAAGGGACTGAGGATGGAGCCTTAGGGAACACCGGTTGTTACCCGAATGTGGTGTAGACTTGGAATGGTCTGCCTGATGGGTATGAGTGAAACCAGCACAGAGCAGTCCCCAAGATACCAAGGTGAGAAAAGGTGGCCTAGAGGATTTGGTTATTGCTTTTAATGTCACTGAGAGGTCTAGTATTAACTTACTAGCATTTAGTTGTGTCAGGGTGATGGAAGCTGCTTTGCCTGCTTTATGATGTCATTAAACCATTAATATGCCATAGAAATTTGATTGCATCATATCCTGTCTGACTTTGGCACTGGTGTGTTTACACAATTATATGTTACAATTGCATAATCGTATCATATTGTATGTCAATATAATATAACTAAAGAGAAACCTCATTTCTATAATTCATATCAGTGGACGACTGGAAAACATCATATCATGAACCTTTGCTGAGTTGCCTTCAGAAAACTGAGTTCATCTCCTACCCTCACCCAACGCATCTGATGCTGCATGACTGATTTAGGAAAGAAGGGCCATGGGGTGAGACTTAGCATATGCAGCAAATTAGCTGTGGGGGTGCAAGGGTGGAGGGACCCAGCAGGTTCCTTTTTTAAGGTACTTATCTTACTCTGTTGCATCTAGTGTGGGTTTGACATGGTATGATGGGATAACCAGTCCTAATATGTCCTGACATGGAAAGCAGACTCACTGTGGGAGACACACACATGGCCAGGAGTAAGACAGTGACATTTGATCAGAATATGTCTGAATAAGTGTTCTCTTTATTAATTTGTTCCCTTAAAATGAGCAGTAAATTTCTGATGCAATTGTATGTTCCCTAATAATACATTAAAAAGACAAAAAATCTGAACACACTACAGTGATTAATAAGTATTAACTTGTTTCTGTTTTTTTTTTCTCAAAGATTTGGCCCACTGTAGCCAAATTCTACTGGGAAGAGAGAGAGGATGGTTTAAAATCTTGAATTAAATTGCGAATTAATGTTTAAATGTTTTAAACCGATTTTCTTCTTATTTTCCTTTTCCCCTTCTTTTGCCAATCTGTTCTTAGCCTCATTTGCTCTAATCCTGCTGGCACAGTTGACAGGCCACAGTGCACACAGGTTGATATTGGGTGTGGAAATGCCTTTGCAGTTATGGCTGGTGAACTGATACAATAACATTTGCGCATTGTAATTTATAGTCTCTATATTGTGACTATTGTGAAGCTTTGTGCTGTACATGAAACATGACGATGATGCCATACATTGTTTCATGGATCTCCAGGGGTGAGAGAACTGTTTAATGGCCTTCGATGCTCCACCTTCACAATTGGGTCTCTGGTCCTGAGATTATGCAGGTCTACGTTTTAGCCTTTGAATGTCAGCATGGGATGTCTTATGAAGATATCGTGGAAGGATCCAGCTCACTACTGACCATTTAGGCCCCTTGACCATACCAGAGAAGCCGGCTGTGAATCCTCAGTGACTCTTAGCTTAAAATTTAATCTTGACACCCACCACACTCATCTATCCCATCCAGATACTTTAATGACTAAATCTTAAGAACACCAGACACACCCCTGCCCTGGGATGAAAATAGAAATGCAGAGCAATGACATCATCAAATTTTCAGTGTGGTTCTCAGGCATCCTGAATGTTATTTTCTTAAGCTGAACTTAACATTTCAAATATTATTATTGGTATTGTTGTTATTATTAAAATTCACAGATTGATGACTTACATAGACCTATTAAAGCATCCAGTTTGTTTTACTCTCTGCTGTATGTCTACTGACGTCTGCAATATTTTGTGCAAAAGCTCACCTCATATAATGGCCCCCCTGTGAATACAGCACTGATACTCGTCCTCTGCACACATCATGATGGATGAGAACTTGACTGGCCAATGTTGTGCTGCTCCTGCCACAAGGTGGGTTCCTTAATGAGTCTCTCCATAATTGCTTTGATGATCTCTTTGTAATTAGCATTTTTTGGGCATAGATCTCCTTGTAACAAACTAAGTCTTTTGGACAGGCATTTGGTGGGAAGGAGAACTGCAGCATTGCAGAGATAATTAAAGCAGACATCTTTCTGTTAGTGGGGGGGGGGGGGGCCTGCTGGCAGCAGGTTGTAGTGTCTTAAGAATGGTGTGTTCCTGCCTTTTGGGGCATCCCACTAAGCTCCCCATACGGTGCACAGCAGCCTTCATGAGGCTTCAGTGAGCTGACCTGAGGCTACATGCAACAGTTGGGTCCTAGGGAGTGATGGGGCAGGTCTTGTACTTCTAGGACAACCGGGGCACAAGGCTGAGGGTAAAGTGGTAAGAGAGTGACGAAGCCCCAAGGGAGCTACAGCTATATGCGGTTAGGCTACTCAAATGTTTTCCTGGCACATTTCTCCATATTCTCCCTCTGGTGGACTTTTTGATGAACTTGTTTTTTAAGCATGATATCCTTTTATATGACTGATATACTCCAGGTCAAACATTACTTTTATATTATAATTGAGAAGAAAGGTTTAACTGGAAGCAATTAAATGATGCCCTCCTTGAAACATCTTTGAATAAACAATTTTTTTTTTGTCTCCAACCCGTAATGTCTATATGCAGTCTCCACTGTATGAATTTCAGACCCTGAAGCTTAAATTATTATAAATTAAACATTTATTTGCCTTTGAAATTTGGGTACATGCCATCTGTGTTCATTTCTGTTCCCAAGAGTGGAAAATTGGCTACCAAAGCCGCAGTGACTGTAAACGGGTCATGCAAACAGGGCTGCACGTTTACTGTCTTTTCTCAAAAACTGACCCATATACTGTAAATAATTCTGACAGATATCTTACTGCATTTATACCTCTGTTTTGCATCCATCCTATAATCTTAAAAAATAGATTAGAAACCAAGAGTTGATCCCAACTCCTTTGACTTCAGGATGTCACCAGTGGAGCTGCTGTCTAATTTACATCTTTTAATCCCAGTTCAGTTGTTTGCATGTTGTTTTCAGTGACACACCAACATTTAAGCTCAGAACTGGTTACCAGTTAAGTCCAGTTAAGCCACTTTACATAGACGGCAATACTGTGTAGCTTCTGTCCATAAAAATGTGGCTGGTGTGCTGGAATAAAACATGGTTAAACTACGAATAAAGATCTTGAATTATGTGATCAATCAACAAATGGTAATCTTCAAATTTAGAGCCTGTAAGCACAAGGATGGACAAAATCCGCTGAATAATTGCCTGACTGATGCACACTCCCAGTGGATCTCCCAGCTAATGACCATGCACATGCCACCCATATCAGTCCCTAATGGTGCATTTGGATGCTTTTGTGTGATTTCCCCGGAGACGCTGGAGCACACTGCTTCCCGACGCCAGCCACAGACAGCAGCTGATGCATGCTGTGGACGTGCGTCCCTCTCATCCCGCTCGTTCGTCTTACCTCGGCCAATAGCCAGCTTATCGTCAAAATTCATGACAGGTTCATCGCTGTCTTTCATTCTTTTGAATCGAAATCTTAATTCAGCAGAAGTAGCTAGACAATAACAAGGGTTTTCTTCGGGTGGCACGCTGCGTTCACACTGCGCAAGGTTTCAATGAATTCAGTGGGGGTTGTTCTGAAAGTTCGTTTACGAAAATATATTTTAAAAACTCTGACCAGTGACAGATAATAACACCAAATAGGCATTAGAATGGCATAAAAATGACCCAGTAGTCCAAAATAAACATAATGCCAAGAATACTGATTGATATCTGGATGTAAATTTTCTTATGATACTCAATGAATCCTTTAACTCTGTAATTCCAACCCATATTTTAGAATTAAAACAAGCCTGTTTGAAGAACTTGTTGTCTTTTCATGATTTGCAGCTGAAACTGAATTTTAATATATTTTTTATAATTATTATTTAATAATGAATGTTTGACATTGGCCTACAGATTTTCCAGCACATGCACCATGTTTCATTATGATTACATAAAAGATTACAACAGAAGGGAAGTGGCAGATTAACATGAGAAAATTGAGCTTTGTGAAAAATATTGTCTCCCAATGAAACATTTCTTGCATATTTACATCTTAGAAACATTATATTATCAGGATACAAGCAGCTAATGCTTGAGCCTTTCTTGTCTAAACTGGCCCATATGTATTTCGAGAGGTTGAGTAACTTTGTTTTATCCAAAACTGATGTCACTCTTGCCAGAATCTTTCAGAAAATTAGATGAGTGTGTGAAAATGATTCCTCATGCTCCTTGAACCACTCTTTGACAATGTGAGCCAGATGAATATGGCCATGCAATTACGAAAGAAAAGCTCCATTGATGGGATAACCTGGCCATTCAGTAGATTCAGGACTTCACCTTATTGCTGCATATTGTTGCTGAGCTGTGAAAATGAGCCAATCATTGGCTCCTAAGCACATACAGTGATTTTTTTTTTGACCAGGCAGTGTAAATGAGGATATGAAGCTGACTGGGAGAGTACATGTTAAAAAGCCCAGACACACTCAATTAACACAAGGGTGAAGCTGTGACAATATAAATGGTTAAAGAGGATTTCGATCATGGCAATCAGACTTAATGATATGTTCCCTATAGTTGGGGTGGGCGATATAGCAAAATATTTTAACACAATTTTCTTTCCATGTCAGTCGATGCTGATAATTATCATAATATAATTGCTAAATTCTTATTTTCAAAAATTATTTGATATTTCTACAGTTTGACGCTCCACTTATGTTTAAAACCCACTTAGGATTCCCCTTAAAGGTGACCCCATACTCCTGTGTTGTCATTAAACCTTGTGTTTCAGGCCTCCCTCCATAGGCCTGTAATTTTGGAACCCTGGTAAACACCAGCCGTGTACTGACTTAGTATTAATTGGATCTTATTATACATTTTTTCTTTATTCTATGAAATATACAAGAATGCACAAAATGTTCAGTCATTCATCTTTTATTAAATCCAGGGTTGCAGGGGGTGCCGGAGTCCATGCCAGGCAGCACAGGTCACATAGTGTAAAGTCGTTTATATGTATGGCACATTTGAAAACAACAGAATGGAACACATATTTGCCGTAAGTTTGCTTGCGTTAGCGTCCATAGTTATATGACGCTTACTGCGCTGGCTTAAAGCAATGCATAATGGTTACATTTTTATTGCTTTTTTTCAACAGTACACAAACAACGTGAAAAAAACATAACAAATACAAATTACATTTTAAAGAAAGAGGGGTACATTTTTTTCCTCATTTACAAAAGATTTTTCAGGGCCTTATATAAATTGATAGTTTTTACTGGTTTTCGTTTTTTTTTTAAAGTCCACCCAACGTGTTAAAATAAGCTCCAACTTAAGCTGGCACATATTAGGCTGCTTTGTGGACCATAAACATGAACATAAAATTTACCATATAAAATACATAATTACTATTTGCTGTTTTTCCTATAATCGAATAGAATATCTTTTCTATCTAAAAAAATCTTACAACCAGACAATGTTTCAAACGGATGTTTTCTCTTAATCCAAAAGTATTTGACATGTAAACAATCATAAAACGAGTGCGGAATGGTGTGCAGATACCACAAAAGGAACAAAGATCAGATATTTCATTTCTGTATTTCTTTAACTGCTTGTTTGTGAGATAGATTAAGTGTAAAATTTTAAATTGAATTTCTTTTACTTTAGTTAGTGTTGTGTTCGCGGCGGTGGTCGAGCGAAAACAGGAGAGTCCAGTCGGGAAGCCAAGCAAACGGGGTTTATTTGACAAGGACACACGGCAACTCTGGGGCAACGTCAATGCTAAGTCTGCCGGACCTACACTGAGGCAGACTTAAGTACACAAAACAGGAGTGCGGAAATACAAGACAGGTGAGAACCATCAGGGAAAACGAGAGGTAACGAGGTGGGCGTGGCACACATGAGGATCTTTCGGAGCGGGTCATGACAGTTAGTTACACAATATTTGTTGCTTAAAGTCTATGACGTATTCCAATTGATATTTTAAAACTGTGAATTCCAAAAGAATTTAGATCTTAAGGTAATAGGGTTATGTGGTAGCATTCTGATAAATTTATTATTCAATTTCCTGTCTTTTATGTTAATACCATTAATAGTCATATCTGTTCTTGATATCGGCAGTCTGTTTGATATGTTGTTATCTTGCAGAAGTTTAATAAGACCTGAAGGAATTGCATCAAAAACGATAGCATACTGTACTCTGTCTATAAGAGATATCAGAATATGGTATAAGAAATTCAGAATATGAGAGAAAATGCCCCGCTTGATTAAACAGTTGGGAAACTAATAAGATGTTGTTTTCAACCCAAGAAAATGAATTTATTCTTAAATTTCATGTATTTATTATTCCAGATTAGTTATTGTCTGAACAGTTTAGTTACATGCAAGACATTTGTATCTCAGGCAGTTCCTATGCGTTATCTGCTATTTCTCTCGAAAAAAAAACACATAAAGCAGTGAGAACTGGTTTTCAGTTAATTTACCTGGTAAAATAAAGTTTAAGTAAATGAAATATATGCTCTAATAGTACACGTAAGATAGTTGATTGTTTATTGTTAGTTACTGTAATATTGCGCTGCATTGTTTGACAAATCGTCCAGTCTGTGAAGAAGGCATTCGAGTAAGAATTGCATTGTACTCTGTACATGACAATAAAAACTTTGAATCCTTGAAGCAAATGTATTTTATCTTTTTCCTTGCACCTATCTTTTTGCGCAAGGCCACTATACACAATAGTTTTATTCACTGCTAACAGTTTGTATCAGGAGTTGGTTATTGTAAAAGAAGTAATGTGCATGCAGGTGATATTTGTATAGATTTATCTACAATTTTCTGGCAGTCAGGTCTCGCAGACTACGAGGAGTAGAAGTTGTCCTACTTGGCTGTAGTTATAAACACCTGCAGCCGCCGACAGATCTCGCTCCACGTCACGTCAGGTGCCGACAGATCTAAAACCAAATCGAACTCACCCATTGCTTAGCAAGAGAAAGAAATTCGGAAATGGCTCACGTGGCCCGTCTCAGACATCTGTAGGTGCCGCTTGATTGCACAAGAAAATAACGATTTTTTGATTTTACACTCTTTATGAGATTAATAATCGCTTATAAATCTTCTCTGGAAAACAATGAACTGAGAAACATTCACTGATTAGTTTAATCCCGAATAATCTCGTCTAATAACACCATGAAACCACCTAGTAATCAGGCTCTTGAAAATCACGTTTTTCCTTTCTTAGTTTTCAGAATGACAGCTTCTGAGATACGTTATTCACATTATTTTTTCATTTAATTTGTTTTTATACAACGTTTAAATGTTTCAGCAGTTCTGACGATGTACTGAATGCTAAAATGCGGCTACAAAAAGGAATGAAAGGTTACGGCTTCTTTTATGTGTTTTATTACAAGATTAGGTTACTTTAACCTCTTAATCCAAACCGCAGAGTAATGTTGTCCACCTTGTCGTAGTCTAGGTATTCAGTAAAACAAGGTGGTCTAAACAAGGTACACCATATAAACGTGGACCTTTCAAAATCGAATTTACATCCGCCACACTACATCTTAAATTTTGTTTTCTGTATTGTGCAGGGCATTTGTAAATATGTTGCATCTTTCAAAAAACCTTCAAACGTAACTAGACATATAGTTTCATAAACTTTTGCTCTGAATTTAGTGTCTAGATTTTTTAGCCATATCAGTAAACCCTATCATTAATTGTAGGGAAAACCAATACTTAAGTTAACAGTTTTGAAGATTTTATGAAAGTTAGGAAGGACAACCCTTGAATAGTAAAAAAATAAACAAAGAACCCCAATTGGTCTAATTTCTCTTTAAACAATGCATCCTCTGATTATATCCTATATCCTCCTGAGACCCGACCCATTGTAGTGGACATTTTGTTTTTGCATCTATCTTTTCACTGATGTAAGGAAAAGTTTGTTGTACACTAAAGAGGGCATGCTGTGAAAGTAAAAATAAATTTGAAAAAATTTAAATTGTAAGATGTCTAATTTCCTCCAAAGACAAATAACCTAAAATTGAAGGACACTTTTTTCCTTGGGTCTCAGGAGGATATATGACGCTAGAGTAAAAGTGTGAGCAAAAGGTGCTGAAGATATACCACGGAAATGCTTACTGTTGGAATTCCTCATTTTATCTACCTCTCTTTTAACGGGCATGGGATCGTTTAAATTCTTTCTGCTAGTTGAAAGAATGATGAAAGTCCTTCCCATCACGGCTGAGGTCGTGGAATTGAAAATAGAGTATGTGCATAACCCAGCAGTAGGACGTTTCAATAGTTAGGATGAAATGTTAGAGCACCCACCACCAGACAGGAAAGCAAATTTACGTATACTAATACAGAGCATTCTGCAAATACGAACAATGGATCTTAGTGGCATCAAGCTTTGGGGATATATTTTTATTTAAATCTTCGTTTGAAGCTTCTCAAATTAACGTTTACATAGTGAAACCTCTAAATAAAACGAGTTAACAAAAGCGAGTCTTTTCTGCCGAACAGAGACAAATTTAAAACGGGTTGTTTTTTCCTTGCACGCTCAGTTACAACCGTATTTGACAAGCGTTGATCAGGTTGGACGCTTATATGACCTTTTCAGACACACTGTAGACCAATTTGCAACAAATCCTTTGAATGCAGACACGATTTCACCGAAATCAAATATTTTATTATTTTAATTTTCTTATGTTGCACATTTAAGCCTACTCCAAAATCGGAGACGGCTGGACATGAAACTTGTTTTTTAGTTTGAGTTAACTTATTTATAATACAATGTCCATCATGAGTTAGGGCTACATCACCAAGCAGACTGGAGCTTTAAAAAACCATGACCGGTATCTCAGCCATTAATTATATGAGAAATAACGGATCACGACGTAGTCTCACTCCTGCACTTATAATTAACGTATAGACTCGGAAAAGGCTTAACATATTTTTTGGCCCTAAATACATTTTCTTTGTAAGAAAAGTAGATTTTAGATGTTTTTGTTATGTTCAAGATTATAGAAGAGTTGGACTAGATTACGTTTTTTTCGTAAATTTGTTATAAAATTATTTAATATTTTTAATATTTCAACTCGATTTTGAAAACTTCCCCTCCACAATTAATTTTTCTAATTAATATGACTTCACTAAATTCATGGTTGGGTCAGATTACGAGTTTTAATTACAACAGGAGATTTTTCCAAGTCAAGTTTAAAGTTTTGCTGCCACCTGTTCCGTGGAACGCAGTGAAATTCTTATCCCTTAGCTGCAGAGGAGTCAGTGTGGATTGCAAACGTCGCTTTGCAAAAACTACGTATTTACCAAATATGACGCCGTCCAGTACCAACCACTGCCTGATCTTACTAGGATCAAACACGAGAAGTGCCCCTTTTTCTTGTCATTTGCACGTGCGCAATCATTTTATTCATTTCTAAATCAGTTTACAAAACATTATAAATTAAATTACTCCTGTAGCGTAGGCCTATTCACCAAATAATTTATCTTCATTAAACATTTATAATATTTGAAATTAGAATCTGATTTGTTTATATGCATATTGTCATATATACATATACTGTTGTAATTAATCCGTTAATTATATACGCAACAAATAATTTAATGTTACAATCATAATTTTATAACATCTCAAACAACTCATTATCTGTATTCGCGTCTTAAACATTTAGTGTAAATTGATTATATAAAACAGTCAACTCGTCAAAAAAGACAGGCCTATAAGTGGTATCAGACTGATGGAGCTTGAATGAAACTTGCATGAGTTAAAGCAAAATGCGCGAAGAGATTGTCTGAGAAAACTAATTCAATTCAATTAACATAAATTTACCATGTAAAAATTCTGAGACATTTTACTATGGCATAGGAACTATCGCAAGAATTTTTTTTTTTTTTGTTTCATACGGTCGTTTATTCTTATGCTGGTTTAATTCAACATAGTCCATTATATATTAAAAAAGTATAGCGTGTAAAATCCCAAGGACCGTGTCTCCTTTTTTAAATGAAAAGTTGACCAAAATAAAGCAAACAAGTGTTTAGTTTTTACTATACAAATGCCAGGACCAATAACTCTCAAGCATAGCATTGAGAGAGTATTTGGAAAAAATGCCATACTAATGCTAAATGGACTATTGCTTAAGACTCTTAAAAAGAAAGGTATCCGTTTTGACCTGAAATAAACCCACAATTATTAATGAAGCCCCTGCCCCTGCAATTCAATTTACAATTATCCTAAATGAAAGTTAATATTTTGCTAATCCTGGGGACAGCTTGTCAGGGAGATTGGGGTCTTTCTTTAATAATATAAAATTAATGCGCGTTCCCCTTGTAATTATCTTTATCAAGGTCTCGGTGCTTAACCTAGATGCTTAATAGAAAGAGGCTGAATCAAATGGAGTTGCGTAAAGCGGTTATTGTAAACTTCACAAAATTTTACAGAAAGCAGAAAACGAGAACTGATACTTTTGGAGAGTTAGTAATTAAACGTAGGTTATTTAAAAATCTTTGAGTATTGCCAGACTTCATATATTTCAAAGTAGGCATTTAAAAAAAAATGTGCAGTTGTGTGAATCCCCTGATTTTTTGTTGTCTTATAATGTAATTTTCGTTCAACGCGAACTTCTGACTACCGAATTGGTACACCTGGCTTTATTTTAGTTTTTAATGCATAAATCAGAAAACTACTGCAATCTTTAGAGATATTGTTTCAGACTGTTTCTTGGTTAGTAGTCTGTGGTTTATGCCCCAGAAAATCGAGAAATACTGGGTTTAGCTAAGCGATGTGGATAAGTGAAATCTCTCAGCTACGGAAAAAAGACTTAGAACCAATTCAGAAATAGAGAAAAATCCTTATCGGATTTGAAGGAAAATTGGAGGCAATTAATCCTTTGGGATTGGAAAAGGGAAACGCCTTCCATAGGGATGACAGATCTTTTTGTTCTGATTGGTCACTGAAATTAACCCCTTGGTTTGGCACGAAGATAAATGGTACCCCACTTGTTCTCTCCGGTTCCGTCATACTTCGGTGCAGTAGCGTATGAAAAATTCGATGACAGCCATGACAGGAAAGGAGGATATCCCAGATGTGAAGCCCAAAGTAAAGATTTTAGCGCCGACTTTTGGAATCGACAAAGCCAGATTCGGTGGACCAGGCTTTAGATCTAAAAGTTTTGCCATCACCGATCTCTTGGGCCTCGAGACGGATCTTCAACCAAATCAAGTGGTACCTGGAGTAGGAGGCAACGCCGATGGCCAGAGTGCGGGCTTCGGGGGTTTCTCCTTTGCTGGAGGCTCCCTACCTCTCGGTTTAGGTTTTCTATGTAATCTGGCTGCCCAGCAGCCCCCTGGGACACCTTGCTTCATGCCGAGCCACATACCCCTACTCCAGTCCAGGACAGAGACTCATTTCATACAGAACCTAGACCAGCAGAGGGAAAACTATTCTGGTATGTTGCTGTCACTTCTGTTCAGAAGAACTTTTGAAGCCGACGGTTTAATTGCGATGAATATGACCTATGTTACGGTGACAACTTTTTTTTTCTGACATTTTTCTTTTAAAGCGCCCAAATATTTTTAAGCTTGTTGTATATGAATTGTTTGTATTTTACACATACATCCAAATATTATTTTTAAATTATCTGAACTATATAGGCTTAGTAATATTTTGAAAACAAATTTTCATGTAGCCTATAGCTAATACCACGAATGTTGAATAAGTTTCAGTTGGCCTATATGAAAACAGAGAAAGCCCAACAGAGTGGTTAAAATACAAAGTGCCTATTCATTCGGTCCAAAATCATCAATGATCTTGGATTACTTATCGTCACTTGCGCCGTTTTACTTAAGTACTTAACGCGGGCTTTGCGTCTTTTCAGACGATGACTGTCTTTCAGTGGATCATAGTGACACAAAGAGTTCCGGAAGTTCACAAAAGAGGAAAAAAAGAAGACATCGGTACGAAATATGCCGAATGAGTTATTCCTAAATATACGGGGTAGATTCTAACGACTGAACTCGCACTGTCTGTTGTCTTTTCTAGAACAGTGTTCACATCTCATCAGCTTGAGGAGTTGGAGAAGGCGTTTCATGAAGCACACTATCCTGATGTGTATGCCAGAGAAATGCTGGCATTGAAAACCGAGTTGCCTGAAGACAGGATACAGGTGTGTAAACAACCGAGCCTTCCACGAATATAGCCTACGTTGTCAACTGTATTTCACTACAGCTATATATTCCCCTACAGCACAGAAAAGGAGTAAAGGGTAATATATATTAGTGTAGTGTAGTTCTTACACAAATGATTATTATTTGCAAATTTTTGTACATCACATGTAGCAATGATGGCCCTCTGTTTTCTCCGTCTAGGTGTGGTTCCAGAACCGCAGGGCCAAGTGGAGGAAGCGGGAAAAGTGCTGGGGCCGCAGCAGCGTGATGGCGGAGTACGGGTTGTACGGCGCGATGGTCCGCCATTCCATCCCGCTGCCGGAGTCGATCATAAACTCTGCGAAGAACGGCATGATGGGGTCGTGCGCTCCCTGGCTGCTAGGTGAGGTGACAGGAACTTGGCCTAAACACCATCTCAGCTTTTGAATCTAATTCAAGTACTGTGCCGAGACGTTTTGCATATACAGATTAATGTGCCAAAGGTGTGGAATTTGCATGTTCTCCTAGTATTGTCGTGGGGTTTCCTCCAGGTACTCCGATTTCATCCTACAGTCCAAAAACACGCTGAGAGTTACCAAATTGCCCGTGGTTGCCCGTAGCCTCCCAGAAAGGCTCCGGATGCCAATGAAACCTTAATTGGACAAGCCGTTACAGAAAATGCGTGGATGGATGTTACTTTACTAACCAGTCATTATATCGCTAGCACAGTTAGGCTACAATCCTGAGTATTTTGGCCCGGATGCCAGTCTTCCTTTCAAGCCCCTGACTTAACCTCTGATCGCATTAAGCCTAAAGAGCTGGCAACTCATTTTACTTTCCCCAATTCATGTTACATCCCACAGATGTTAGGAAACAAGCCGAAGACAATTTTATGTGTGTGTGTGTGTGTATATATGTGTATATATATGTGTATATATATATACACACACACACACATAAAATTGTGTGTATATATATATACACACACACATCCAGTTGCGTCACTCAAAGTGAATATGACACTGTTAATAATTTTCATATCAACGATTAGTTTAATGAGGAAATACATGTTAATCCTTGAGAAGCAGATCAATAAATAGGCCTAGGCCATATTCAGCTTTTGTGTCACTAGTGATTAGTTAAAATAGCATCACAATTACTTTGTGTGCTGGTGCTTTTGAGCGAATGATAATATCTCTTGATTTGTGTAATGTGTTTTTTATGGAATGTGTATGTGTTCTAAATCCATGAACCATTTTTCCGCCGCTTACACAGGAATGCACAAAAAGTCAATGGAGGTAGTTAAAAATGTCCCCAGTACCTCAGAGTCAAACGGCGACGCATATGCGGAAGAATCAAAGGCGAAAGACAGCGCAATCGGGTGGCAAAAGCGAGGCGAAACGCCAGAGGACGGCGAGGATACAGCTATGGACCTGTCGCGCGCGTCTAAACAGCAAAGCAGAAGCACTTTGAGACTGTCACACACAAATCCCAAAGGCTCCGGGAGCGACTCCGATGGCGAAAACTAAATACAGCAGGCTGTCCTGCCGCTTTGTCTTACATGGTTTTGTTTCATTGTAAGTGTGAATTGGTTTTATAACTTAACATGACGTGTAATGTTAATTCTAATTTTATCAGTCAGACGCACTTAAGCAGTTTACTTAAATTTGGCTTTATTCAAGTTATGGAAAACGTCAAATGTCTTGAAATACTTGTCGCATTTAATATGGCTAAGAACTTTCACTAAATATTCGTCTTATGTTCATAATGTAAAATCATTTTATGTTTATAGCTATGCAGTATTATGTTATTATACATCTGATTTTGGTTTCCATGAGCCAGAAAAAAATGCAAGAAGGACGATTTTTTTTCAGCACTTTAACAGTGTGGATTTTGAATGTGAATAAGAACGGAAATAATAAATAAAATCAAACGACAGTACATTTCCTAAAATAAAACTACGCCGCTATTGCTTTTTTGTGTAATTCTATATTATCGCTTGTCCATCGCGATACACCCCCTGACAGTACCGTGCTGCTTTCAGTGATAGGGGCATGGACGTAGCTAGAACTTCTAGGACCCTGACTAAATGTCACCGTGCCACCCTGCCCAATGTCAAGTATATTTTTTTTTGTATACAAGGCGCTCAGAAGTGCTAGGTCCCCAAAATCTCCCAGGGTATCCATGCCCCTACTTGGCCCCTGGATAGGGTGTTTAAAATGGTAGGGGGGTAGCTACTATAGAATGACTGACTGACGATGTATAAGAATATGAATAAATATTGGATTAAGCAACTATTTACTGCCTGCCACCTTAGTAAATACTTATTGTTTGGGATGTTTCTGAATGACAGCAGGATGAAACCTATGACTATGTTAATACCTTAAAATAGTTAATACGAACTATGTTTATACCTTAAAATGTGTTTTATGCATAATATCTGACTTATTTGCTGAACTAACTATTAAAGCTTGTTGTAAAAATAGGCAAACCAGGGGTGGCAAACCTGATCCATGGAGAACTGCTGTGGGTACAGGTTTTGGGATGACCTCTGAATCAGCCAATAATGAAGCAGTGGTTCTCAACTCCAGTCTTGGGTACCCACTGTTATTGGCTGATTAATAGGCCATCCCAAAAACCTGCACCCATAGCAGCTCTCCATGGATCAGGTTTGTCACCCCTGGCTTACACAATACACAAAAAACAAATACCTTAGAAATTAAATACACAATTAGTTTTCAGTTAAAGCAATGTATTTCACTTTTGACAACAAATTAAAAGATTATTTTATCCATGGTGGAGTTTGCATGTTCTCCCCGTGTCGTCGTGGGGTTTCCTCCGGGTACTCCGGTTTCCCCCCACAGTCCAAAAAC
>JABFEA020000067.1:17513343-17538553 GCA_019775915.2 Cyphomyrus plagiostoma | reverse complement strand
TAGTCCTCCTACTAGTGTAGCAGAAGATAAAACCCTGGGCTCCTTTAAATCAGAGCTAGATAAGATTTTAACAACTCCAAAGCCTGCCATTGCCCTCCTTCCGGTTATAAGGAGTCCACTCGCAGTGTTTCTCACAAAAGTAGTCTCCAAAAATGGTTCATTGAACAGTATGATAATGCAATGTAATGCAGTACAGACAGGCAATAGGTAGACGGAGGCAGCTCAGATATAAATGCAGGAGAGTTCTTTAACCCCCTTCATACCCTGAAAGACTTTCCCCGACAAGGCACTGTGTACAGGTGTGGTGAGTGAATTTGCATATACTGGGTGACTCCCTGGATGTGAGGATGAGGCAGGACAGGACAGGGACTTTCCACAAGAGCAAACTCGTCTGGCCACTATTAATTCAATGACTTCCTTATCAGCCTAGTGGTGCCAGATGGAACCTCCATTCTCTCCCTGACTTTCCCATGATAATAACTGTCTGTATTCAGATTACCACACATAAACATTGGCATGCTTAGCACTTTTCCTTTTGTATTGTATACTGTATTGAACAGGATTAAACATTACTATAAACAGTATTGTTTAATGGACAACTTTTTCAAACCTGAATGTTGTGCAATGTGCACCTCGAGGCGGCATTCACTTTTCATTATACTAACTTATTATGTTGGCTTATTGTACAAAGAGATGTGTTCAGTCTGGTTGCCTGTGGAGGTTGTCACTCAGATCTCAGGGTGATGGCCAGTGATGTAGGTGCCATGGCAGCTCAATGAGCAGCACTACTGCCTTGGATTGCAGGTATGACTCCTGTCTCTGTTTCAGCTGACTGAGGAGTTTGGATGAATAGTGACATATCTACATTTGTGATGCAAAAACTGCAGAAGAGATTCTACACGATAGTGTCATGGCATTGCCTCAGTGTGCTGCTTGCCCCATAAACCCTAGATGATTAAATATACACTACCAATCAAAAGTTTGGGGTTATTTACAAATGCTGTTGTCCATTAAAATAACATCAAATTGATCAGACATACAGCATAGACATTGTTAATACTGTAAATGGCTATCCTAGCTACTGTAGAACTGGCTGTTTTTTAATGGAATATCTAGAGAGGCCCATTATCAGCAAAAATTAGTCTTATGTTTCAGTAGAATGTTGTGCTTGTTAGTGCAATTTATCATTTAAAGGTTAACTGATCATTAGAAAAATAATTTTGCAATTATGTTAAGACAGATGAAAACTTGTGCTGATTAAAGAAGCAATTAAACTGGCCATCTTTGGACTAGTTGAGTATCTAGAGCATCAGCAAAGTTCAATTATTAATCTTTAGGCTTCAAAAGAACTTCAGAACTTTCTTCTAAACTTGTCAATCTATTCTTGTTCTAAGAAATGAAGGTTATTCCATGCAAGAGATTGCCAAAAAAAAACGAAGATCTTGTACAATGCTGTGTACTACTCCCTTCACAGAGCAGCACCAACTGGCTCAAACCACAACAGAAAGAGGAGAATGGGGCACCCAGTACACAACTGAGTGAGTGTGTAGTTTTAGCAGCAGGTGCCTCATAGGTCATCAACTGACAGCTTCATTAAATAATACCCGCAAAAGACCTGTCTTAACATCATCAGTAAAGAGACTTCAGGATGCTGGCCTTCTAGGCAGAATTGCAAAGATAAAGCCATATCTCAGAATGGCCAATAGAAAGAAAAGACAATGGGCAAATGAACACAGACACTGGACAGAGAAAGATTGGAAAAAAGTGCTATGGATGGATGAATTTTGAGGTTTTCGGATCACAAAGAACAAATTTTATGAGACACAGATCAAATAAAAAGAGGCTGGAGGAGTGCTTGATGATATCTGTGAAGCATGGTGGAGGCAGTGTGATGGTCTGGGGCTGCTTTGATGATGGTAAACTGGGAGATTTGTACAAGAAAGGAAGAAAGGAAGGCTCCACTCCATTTTGCAACACCATGCCATACTCTGTGGATGGTGCTTAGCTGGAAAAAAAATCATCTTACAACAAGGCAATGACCCAAACACAGCTCCAAACTGTGCAAGAACTATTTTAGGGAAGAAGAAGTCAGCTGGTATTCTGTCTATAGTGGAGTGGCCAGAGCAGTCATCGGACCTGAACCCCGTTGAGCTGTTATGGAAGCAGCTTGACTGAATAGTACATATACATATACAGTGATATGATAATATACTGTGTGTTAATATTTCTAAAGTTTACAATCTCAAGATAGTTCGGTCCCCACATCAACCTCCCCCCACCACACAAAATGCTGGCAGAGATCTGAACCCAGGTCCCAGAAATGAGAGGTTACAGTGCTAACCACTGCACCACCGGCTGCAAAGCTTAGCTAAAAAGCTACGTGTCCAAGTGTTTTATTTCATCATTATTTTTTTTAGAATCATATTTATAATTTCTTAAACCGTCCATAGCTTTCCACTATTAGCCGTTGCAACATGACCTTTTATTGCGGTCAGCTGAATCGATTTATTAATTTAACAGGCCTTGTTGGAATTTATACCGTTCTTCAGGATCTTCTTATGAAGCACGCCAGCCTTGCTATTTTGATAAATGTCCAACAGGTGGCACTAATTTACCTAAAATTAGTCAACACGTCTTGACGGAAAAGAATTCACTTCTTCTATTTATTTAGCCGCGTATATTTTCGAGAAACAGGCTTAACAGGCCCGCGGGGTAAGTGGGGGTTATTAGAACCTTGCCCAACAGCGAAACTATATCTAGGATGCTGGGATTTGAACCAGCGGCCTTCAGATTTGCAGCGCAACTTTTTAACTCGCTAAACTACGCAACGTCCACCCACTGTTTTGAAATAATAAGCTTCGGGTTATGTAAAAATACTCTAAAACAGGTTTGAATTTGACCAATCTTCATTGATGGACAAACATATTTGTAATTCTATATAGCGATGTAACTTCAAATAACATGTCGCCAACGAACGTACGCAAAATGTAATTCGCCGAAATGCTTTTCTGTGATAAATGCCATGTTAAGCCACCACAATTATAATAGGCCTATGTAAAATGGTGTACAATTCAAATAAAAAAATCTACGTTTTATGGATGTTATCTTCTATGTATTTATTTTGGTGAATTCGAGCTTTACAACACGGTCGTTTACATTATCCCTCGTAATTGCTGAACAGTTTTTTTCCGTGCATCTACTCTATGGGGCGTTTGATACATGAACCATGTCTCACATCTCCTACCTCCGAGTACAGTGATAACTGTTTAGTTAGACTTACTTAAACCAACTTTATAGTTACAATAATAATACCGTTGTCCCTTTATTAAAGATCAAGTTTAAACTGTTTATATATTTTGCGCTCTCATTCTAGGGACTTGCGGGACTTCTCGATAGGTTGCGCCACCCTAACCCGTGACTTCATGTTTTTTTTTTCTTTCTTTTATCTTCGGGCGCTTCCCAGCCTTTTACACCAAACTGCAGTGAGGTGTCACCGCGGCATCAGCCGGACATAAACATCCAAACATGGCAGCCTACGAGAGCACTTTCCTGTATATGCTGCGAAGAGGGGCTGTTTATTTCAAGAAGGATAACGGCCATCGTAGGAGCCTTTCATTCCTTAGAGTAACACAGAGTCGAGGCTTCGAGAGGAATGCAGGCTTCACACAGTGTGCCAGCCCTTCGTTCGCTGGCAGATCGTACAAAGAGCTGCACGAACTGTCACTGAGGGAGCCGGAAAGGTTCTGGGGCACTATAGCCAAGGAAAGGCTATCTTGGAGCAGACCATTCGACCGGGTTAAGGACTGCGACATCAGCCGAGGGAAAATCAGCTGGTTTCTTGGAGGACAGCTGAATGTTTCCGGTACGAGGTTTAGTATTTACTCGGAGTTAATTCTCTGATCGAACAGTAAAAACTGAAGTTTTACCGATGACGTTCATCTTACTTAGTGTTTCACTTCAGACTGTTAATAAAAATGACGGGTGTACTACGCAGACATCCGGAATAACTGGATTCATACTTTAAACCAGTGGTATTCTTTAAAAAGTATATATTTACTGTATTGTCGTGGTATTCTATTTCAATGAAGTTATGCATGCAAAAAGACTTTACTCGTATATTTTAACTTTAATACTTATTTTCTTGAACTGACAGAAAACTGTCTGGACGTACACGTGGCCCAGCATCCGGACAGGATCGCCCTTTTGTGGGAAAGGGATGAACCGGGCACTGAAGTTAAGGTCACCTACAGGTAGCCTACTGTGCTGCGTGGATTCCGAGCCTGCACGAAGAACTTATGCTTCTCTGCTGACGGTCAGCCGCCAAAGTTGTTTAATGCCCGAGACGGTCAGTGGGGCTTAGAAGGGGCAGAGGCCATGATGACACAGGCGTGTGCATATATCGACACACAGGACTGCGGGGTAAAGTCCTGGCAGAGCCCCAATGAAAGCATTTAACGAAAAAGCGTGAAATCGCTCATATAAAATTGGTGATTAAAAGTTATTCTCTGCTAAGGTGAAACCTGTTTCCGGTGTAACTTTTATTATATTGTGTCTGTATTAATTTAATGTTACATATATTCAACTTCATTCAATTACATCTTTCATTAAAACATATAATAGCCGTGGAGATCACGGACGGGCTGATGAAAGGGATCAAACGGGTATCAAATCTTATGCTTCTTGTCTTATGAATATTATGATGGGAAACTTAACGCGAACTGGAAATCTTAGAAGTTTCCCGACTTAACGAACAGATTACATAGACTGGTGCAGTTTGTAAACATCTCAAGGAGGCATCTTGTAGCTCAGTAGGCTACCCTTCTGTACCTGTAATTAGAAGGTCGCTGGTTAAAGCCTGGTCTCGGTATGTCTGCGGGGCCTTGAGCAGATCTCTCGCTTCCTGGGCTGCATAGTAGGCAGCTGCCCTTCGCGGGCAGATTTCTCTTAACGACACAACAAAATGTAGGAGGCAAAAAAAAAAAAAATTCCCCATGGGGATCAGTAAAATGTCATTTAATATTAGGTCTTGCACAGCACGTACAAGCTTTTTAATTTTTCTTTAAGAAAACCATGCATATTTCCAGTTTAATAGGTACACATTGTTTCTGTCTCATATGTACTCTGTGCTGCCTGGCATAGGCAGCAGGCTCACTACACTGTGCCAGATAAGTGGTTATGGAAGATCTAGGCATGCATTGAAGGAATAAATTATAAAAGATATGCCTTTGTTATCCACAGTATCTTAACTGAGTTTGTTGATGATTAACTTTGGTTCTTCAGAAATTCAAGAGACTAATAGGTTGGATTTTGAAAAGCCAAGGAGTTCAATGTTTAAAACACCCACTTTTCAAAGAGAGTTCAGTTCTAATTTTATTTTGTTGTTACATTTTACATTTGTTTTAATGAAGAATACGTGCACTTGCAATTCTGTATCAAAAACTCAAAATTTAAACGTCTTTTGAGTCCATTCCAAATTTGCAGTACTTTTTTTTCCTGTAATCTAAACTGACCCCTGTTTGTGTTGTTTAACTAGTGATAACAGTAATCTGCCCAGTATTGATAGTATGTGTTCCCCTGAAAGCTACCCTTGTTCATGTGTGCTAGCACATTAAGAGCCGGAAACGTCCTCATGGGTCTTTGCCAAAATTACCAAATAATCTTGCTTTTGAAAATTCAGAAACTTCAAGCTTGCATACAATAAACCTTTCAGGAAACTTTCTGCCATTGTACTTAATCTGCATATCTTCACGCTTGTTTGCTTACAAGACACACTTTGTGGCATTAATCCAAGACTTAGTATTTCAATTCAGATGAGCGTTCTGACTCATTTTAACACAAATTATACAATGTATTGGTGTGCTTCAAGTGTGCTGTTGATCATACTACTCATTTTTACAGTGGTTTGGGGTGGGGGGTTGTTATAGCCTCCTGTTAAAAGGGTTGGCTTGGCTTGAAGCCTGGTTTTGCATGTGAGGTATGAATTTTCTCCCTGTTTTCACATGCATTTATTCCTCAAGTCCAAATATATGCAATAAGCTGAATCAGTGTCTTTAAATGCTGCATCCCATCACGGGTGTCCCCTCCCTCGTGCCCTGTGCTACCTGGGATAGGTACCAGTCCCCCAATGCCGGATAAGTGGTTATGGAAGATGTAGGCATGCATAGAAGGAGTGCTTTCGAAATATATACCAACTTAATGAAGCCGATTTACAAAAACACTGCTGTGAGGTTAAAAGGAAATACAGATTTTTAAGAAAGTGGAGCACGTGTGACTCCACCTGAGCAGTAATCTTTATTCTTTATGGTATGAACAGAGTCAGCATTTTCACAGCCGTCGTTAAACATTACACTTGTTGCTTCAATTCCGTCGAGTGTTTTTGTGGGCTGTGTATTACAGAAAGGAACTCTGAGAGATTCGTTTAGTCCATATAGACCATGTAAATTGATAACCTCTTTGTTTATTGGTACAGAAAAGTAACGTTGCAAGCTGAAAGAATACATTAGGGAACAGGGGTTATTCACGTAATTGTAGTAGGAATCTCTTTCTATCAATTAAAGTGCTTGCATGTTCAGATCCTTAAGCACTCTGGCATCTGCAGGCCTCTGGTGATAACTCACATGTTACCTCTTATCTCATAGGGAGCTCCTGGAGACAACCTGCCGCCTTGCCAACACACTAAAGAGACATGGGATCCAGAAAGGGGACCGGGTGGCCATCTATATGCCCGTGTCCCCCACAGCTGTGGCAGCCATGCTGGCGTGCGCCCGGATCGGCGCCGTGCACACGGTGGTATTCGCCGGCTTCAGCGCCGAGGCTCTGGCGGGCCGGATCCAGGACGGTGAGTGGGACATGGAGGCACCTGGCCTTGTGGCAGAGGTGTAGAGCTTTATTTTGTGTGATTTATGCTGATGTTTAGACTGGCTTTCTTGAACACTTCAGTGATTAATGTATCTTTAGTATCAGCAAGGCACTGAACCTTTCACTAATAGGCACTTAATCCTCCTCTGTGTCCTTGCTTTCCCCCACTGCTGAGCCAACCCGCAAAAGCATCCCCAGGGCAAAATCTGTTCCTCCACGTTTCCTCCAGGACAATTACTACATGCATCCCATCACTGTCAAGAGTGTTCTGGATACCAGTGTTATATGTGATATTATATATGAGTGTCTGAGGCAGCCCAGTGACCCAGCTGGCAATCCATCCCATGCCCAGTAACTGACACCGCTGGTGAGGACGTGCCAAGCACTCAGCTCCTGCACTTTTAATAGTGAGCTTTTTCCCCACATACACTTGGCTGAACACCCTCTTCTAGGTGGGAGGTGACTCACACCATAGTGAATGAACTTTAGCTTCACATTCATAAATTTGGTAGATGACTCGGTCCAAATTTGCTAGTGGTGCCCAAGGTCCGAATGGGTCGTTCTGTTCTTGGGGACCGGCCGGCCACCTTTCTCCCACCAGGCATCTCGGAATGAGGCATGTGTCAGTAGCCTTTTTGCCCAAGTAGCCAGTGAATGTACATGGCAACCTCGGAAGATGAAGCCTGTAAAAGTGCAATACTGATTCTGCTGACCTTTTACCTCTGTTGTGGACTAGCGATAACACCCACTGCAGCTGCTGTTTGTGACCTGAGAAGCGAGCCGCTGGTGGTGGGGCACCGTTGGCTGGAAGCCCAGCTGGACCATGCGAGCTTGTTTACTCCCTGCATTTTTGCTCTGCAGTAATTCATTTTCCTTTAGCTCATGGTTACAGCCCCTATTCCCGTAACTGGGTGACAGTCTGAGGAGTCAGCGCAGGAGGGAGGTTTCGGGAAGCATCGCACTTCGAAATATGTTTGGTGCAGATTATTTAGTTTTATTGTTTTGATTTCTGAAAATCCCAAACTACTGCAAAAAAAACACATTTCCGCAACTGTGCACCTCACCTGTGCTATCCTCTCTTATCACTACAGTGTACTACACTGTCCTCGCAGGTTTGGTCATATTTCCCAACTGTGATCTTCAGGAGTTTCACTCAGTGGCTAATGGTCTCCTTAAATGCAGTTTAACCGAATGTTTGATGGTTCACTTTATTGTAAAGGCACCACCTGTGTCCTAATGTCCTCCCAGCTTGGGAGTCATGCCCTCTGCTCCCCCGTCCCCGCAGCCCAGTGCAAGGCTGTGATCACCTGTAACCAAGGCCTGCGTGGAGGCCGCACAATCGACCTCAAAGGCACCGTGGACAAGGCTGTGAAGAGCTGCCCGTCCGTGCGCTGTGTGTTCGTGTCTCAGCGGACAGACAAAGCGGTAGCCATGGGCGAGTTGGACATCTTCCTGGAAGAGGTAGTGCACACAGGCGATTTAAATACATGACTGTGCCAAATTTGCCAATATGTTTTCACTCTACTGCGCAGTCATCATGGACGACTTTCGTTTACTTTTACATCTAGTTGTTATTATTAAGGTGATCTGTTATAGTGCTGGGTAAATCCCAACATAGGTTTTTTCCAGAACATGCAAGGGGGCTTCAGAAAGTCCATGGAAAAATGGCATTAAAAAAGAACAGTGAAAGATATAAACTTCAAGGTCAAAACACTTTTGTAAGTGATGCTATCAGCCGTTTAGTCCAACTGAGGATCCTGGGACTTAAACCACGTCAATGTCGTCTTTTTACATCATCAGTTGAACAAAACTGGGTGCATTTAAAAAATTTTTCTAAGATTACAAACAAAAAATTAGTCAGATGGAGCCATGTCATGGATACCTAACAAATTCCCATTGAAACTCTTGGAAAACTGCCCTCGGGTAGTTAGGTTTTCTGGTAAAGCTTTGGCTAACTTTCTCAAAATGCTTTCATAATAATCAGATGTCATTGTTCTTTGGCCATCCAGAAAGTCAACAAGCAAAATGCCCCCAGCATCCCCGAAAATCTGTTGTCGTCACCTTTGCTCTTGAGTGATCCACTTTTGCTTTGACTGGAGCAATTCCACTGCTTGGCAGCCATTGCTTTGATTGTGCTTTTCTCTACGATCATACTGGTTGAGTCATGTTTCCTCCCCTTTGACACGTCTTTGAAGAAATGCTTCACGATCTTGATCCCACTTGCTTAAATTTTCCATTGATAGATCTGCTGCTGATCTGGGAACACCAATTTTAGGATCCAGCAAGTGGAAAGTTGGCTCAACTGCAATTTTTCAGTCAATTATGTAAGCTGAACCAACTGATATATCTATGGTATTGGCCATTGTTTATGCTCCTAAGTCCTTCAGAGCACCATCAATGAATTATATGGTCTGTCATCTTCAACATAATTGTGTCCTTGTTCTAAAAATCATATCCATTTTTACACTGCTGATTTCCTTGGGACATTGTCCCCATTTCCTAAAACATCAGTGATTTCACTGTTCTTCCACCCAAGCTTCACCATGAATCTGATGTTTGTTCTTGCTTCGATATTAGCAGAATTCATGTTGACTGATGGAGGCTCTCTTCACATTTTCATAATCATAATGCCTAAAGTCTGCTCTTGTTCAGACATGTTATAACACGTTACATTGACAGTCATGTATATATGTTTTTCATAATGCACATTTTCTATGAGCTTTATGAAGACCCCTCATGCAAAGGTCTTAGGTAGTCAAAGAAAATTATGTTTAAATGATCTTCATTTTCGTGTAAAACTGAGATGGCTGCCGAAGTGTGTTAGCATATCCCTTTCAACACCTCTCCTAAAGTCACTCCAGTTTTTTGACTCACCAGCGCATCATGTTTGGCTGCTCAATTTCTCAATGACTTTTCAAAACAAATTAAATTTGATTGATTAAATGAGTGAGTGATGTTCATCTAACCATCCAACAAGACATCACTAGCTTTTTGGAGAAAGAAATTCTTTTAAGTTTCTATTCTGTTACTCCTCCTTCACATATGTTCTAATGTTAAATTGTGTGTTTTTGTTCTGAGCAAATACACACTTACTACCCAGATAAATAGCTTTAGTTTTTTTGACGGCCTAATTTTATTTAATTAAAAACAGACGTACAGACATCAGCAGTGATGGTGCCTGAGGGCTGCTTGCTGCTGAATGCTGACTCTGTCCCCTACTTCTCAGGAAATGGCAAAGGAGTCTGGGACGTGCGCCGTGGAGCCCATGGCCAGCGAGGACATGCTCTTCATGCTGTACACATCGGGCAGCACAGGCAAACCCAAGGGCATCGTGCACACGCAGGCTGGCTACCTGCTGTATGCCGCACTCACACAGCAGGTACGGTCCGATAAGTGCTAATCGCCAAGGAAGTCCGCTTCATCAGCTAAACACCGCTGCAGTTGAAGTTCAGTAAATAGACCCATGTAATGTTAATACATTAATAAAGGTTACAGATATTTTTATAATGATGCCCAGCTGTGTGTTTCAGTATGTCTTTGACTACCGCCCCGGGGACGTGTTTGGCTGTGTGGCGGACATTGGCTGGGTGACGGGCCACACCTACGTGGTGTACGGGCCTTTGTGCAATGGTGCTACAACGGTACTCTTTGAAAGCACACCTGTGTACCCCGATCCGGGTAAGCGGCTCTCAGCCTGTCCCGCGTACATGTCACATTCTACCTCACATCCACTTTAACACTGTTTGGTTTACCCATTTGACCGATCTTTTTAAAAGATCTTTTATCTGGTACCTAGTATTTATTATGTAACTAACCCAGCAGCAATATATTTTCAGAGAGTCGTCACACTGTCATGTTACTCTCAGTCAGCATTTGTGGTCAGATACGCCACAAAGTTGTGTCTCTGATTAATGACCTGTGTCCAAGTGAGAATCCAAAATACGTTGCAGCAGTATGTGCTTTTGCATCAGTGAAATTTCTACGTGCTGCCTGTACTTCACAAACCACTTAAACAACAGTGTGTTTGTTTCTGTGTTTGTCTGTATGTATCTGTATCTGTCCGTGTCTGTGTGTGTGTCTATTCCCCAGGGCGGTACTGGGAGACCGTGCAACGCCTCAGAATTAATCAGTTCTATGGCGCCCCCACCGCTATCCGGCTGCTGCTGAAGTACGACGAGAGCTGGGTGAAGAAGTATGACCGGTCCTCCCTAAGAACGCTGGGCTCAGGTGAGACGGCCACAGCTGTAAGCAGGGGGGGCTTTTCACTGGAATTGTAGCTTAAGAGTTAAGCTTCTGGGGCATGACAACAGATGGAAACTCCTTGTCTCATTTTTGTTTTTTAAGTTCACCGTGCAGCTGATGAATAGACTGGAAATATGTTCACTTTGTGGCAAGATTAAGTCCTTTCCCACAGAAGGTGGTGTGTTTTGTAATAATTCGGTTAGATGTCACATGTGTTGAAAACTGCGTTCTGTGTGCAAACTGAGATGTAGAGGCAAATTTCCCAACACAAGAAATTCCCTCAAGTTACGTCACAGAGTTGGCCTAAACTGCGTGTTTACTAGACTCTCACCAAGCTGGTTTGTTTGATTATTGATTTTGCTCAGTGCAAATATCACCTCAGTAGTGCATACTATTAGGTAACGAGGTACTAGTGAAAACATGTGTAAGTCAGAGGTAGCTTTCTTAACCAATACTATCCGTTATTTCAATTATTTGGTAAACTTTGGAGTTGTGAAAGCGAATGACAGATACTCTGTGAAAACCTGACAGCGAACAGGATACCGTTGCCCCTGTAAGGCGGCGTCAGTTTTTACAGCCCTATTCTCTGTCTATGCCAGTTAGCCCGATGTGCATCCTGATCTGAGCCTGATCTGTCTCTTTCAGTGGGAGAGCCCATTAACCATGAAGCCTGGACTTGGTTCTATAATGTGGTGGGAGATGGAAAGTGCCCCCTGGTGGACACATGGTGGCAGACAGGTAATACACATTTTTGCACAGTAAATTTTCCCCCTTCTGCTCTTGTGGCAGTGACTCTCTTTCAACTTCATAATGATAAAGTGGTGAATGAATGTAACAGTACAGCATCACAGAGTAACCGGTCTCTCGTATGGAGCAAAGGCTTTGTACATGGGTCCCCATCTGCCACAGAAACATGATAATGGGATGGGCTTTTTTGCTCAGGGTGGTCCTGTCTGTTCCATAAACATGATAGCAAACAAGAGCGTATGGGGAAATGGCCTGGAGCATCGGGCAGCTTCTCATCTGCCTCTGTCCTTCCCCGGTAACACGTGAGCAGATGCCAGTGCATGCCTAACTTTTATGAACATGTGTAGTTTAGCGATGAGTGCTTTGGGGAGTGGCTGGGGACAGAGGTGAAAACTCTCCTCTGCTCTGCAGAGACGGGAGGCATCTGCATCGCCCCACACCCTGCACAGGTTGACGCCGAGATCCTGCCCGGCATGGCCATGAGGCCTTTCTTCGGCATCCATTTGGCGCTGATGGATGAGAAGGTCAGTCAGCCCGCCTACATTCGCATATATGGTCAGGAAAAACGTGCCCATCAGTGTGACGTATGCACCTCATTTATTCCAAACACTGTTGTACCCCCTGCTGGGCATTTGGTATTCCATACCATGCTGTCCTCTCAGGCAGGTCAGCGAAGCCCAAAGCTGGTTCTAGGCGGGGGTAGCGATGATGCCGCTTATCAGGGCAGAGTGTGCGAGGTGCGACAGACAGGGTGCCTCTCCAGCAATCCCAGAGATAAGAGACTCTCCGCAAGTGGCCGCCCATATTGAAGGCGGGGCCCGATATGGGCAGTTGGTTGGGGCACCACGCCAGACTGGGTCAGCTGCCTTCCCAGATTCCCTGGCATTCCTTTACTGCTTTTGGGGAGGGATCCTGATAGAAAAGTGCAAAGCACCCCCCCCCCCCCCATAGAGTTTTGGGAGGAAGTAAAATGTAGGAATATCTGTTATGAATGTAGACCATAGCAGATAAGAAGTGTAAACAGAATCTGTGTGCTGGTGTCATTCTCAGGGAGAACCGACAACAGGAAACAACGTCAGCGGTGCTCTCTGTATCAGCCAACCCTGGCCAGGAATGGCCCGAACCATCTACGGAGACCACCAGAGATTTGTGGAGGCTTACTTTAAACCCTACCCTGGTAAGTCCAGCCTTGGCTGGGGTCGTATCGGCTACTGTTGTTAGTCTGTATATTTACAGGGGGGCTGGCCTGCTCTCTTACTTAGTTTCGGTTGCAGGTAATTGTATCATATTGGAGGTCATTATTTTGCATTGCAGGTTATTATTTCACCGGAGACGGGGCTTACCGCACCCAGCAAGGCTACTACCAGATCACAGGCCGTATGGATGATGTCATCAACGTCAGTGGGCACAGGCTGGGCACCGCAGAGATCGAGGACGCCCTGGTGAGTCACATGTCAGCGCGGGGTCTCGGTGTTATTATATACAGGAAGGTCATTTAAAGGACCACAGACATTAACGGTGAGTCGTGAGCTGCAAAGCGCCGGCATGAGCTTGTAATGGGTGAGCTGGGGGCTATGAAGGTCAGCAACTGAGCGCCTCCTGTTCACGGCCTACAGGACGAACACCCGAATGTCCCTGAGACGGCAGTGATCGGCATTTCACACGATGTCAAAGGAGAAGGTGAGATCAAAATACATACACAGACAGACAGAGACACGCACACACACCCTGACCAGATATACTTCCCCAGTCCTGTCTAGTTATAAGTTGTGACAAATCATTGGCTGTATTTACACATTTGAAAATGAGATGTAAAGTGTGTGTGATTTTTAAGACCCAGCATCTATATTTTTGAGCCCGACAGAGGAGTGCTGACTACCACTAATCTTGCACCCTAAGACACCCACGATTATCAGTGTAGGGCCTGTCAGCAGGGTGGCCATGGCGACCTCATATCTTACGTCCTTTGTAGGCCCATCCTGTCTTATCACTCCAACTCAGCCCCTCCAGCCAAACGGTCAAGACAGGAACTTAGCAGAGTGCCTTACAGGTGTCCTTTCTCCTGCCTCAAAACAACAGACCTCTAAGTGCACTTCTTACCCTCATAAAAGGTCTCAAAACTCAAGCACATTCCATATCAGTATCCTACATCTTTTTGTTAATGATTGATTGTATTAAGACTCATTTAGGTCATGTACAAAACAGAATCTTGCAGAAGGGTAACATTTTGGAATCAACTCTATTCGCCATGTACAGCCCATGTACAAGGAATTTCTTTTGGTGTAATGGGTCACTTGGGAAAAAAAAAGTACAGCAAGTATTAACAGAGCAATAAACAATCAGCAGCACAGAATATATACAAGTAAGCAAAACGAGACAGTTGGATAAGGTGCAATGGGACAAACCGCCCACACTAGTCCAGCATTATAATAATATACTGTAGATAGACAAGTGAAAAACAGTTCAGTCAGACGATTCATGGCTGTACATGTTTACAGCTCTGGGGAGAAACCTGTTCTGATTATGTGAGGGTTTGGATCTGAGTGACCTGAAGAGCTATGAAACAGCTAACATGCCGGATAACAGAGGGCTGCTTGAACTTCTGCCATGAACTTCATCTTCTCCAGAGGTTGTACAGATGCAAGGCAAAAGGCAACTGCCGTCCAGTCACTTTCTCTGCAGATTTTAGAGTAAGGGTAGCTGAAGTGGATTCTCTCCAGACAACGAGGGACCATGTCAGTGTGCTTTGTACAAATGAGTTAATCAGTGTCCCTGCTGATTTTAAAGTGCGATAGTGGAGTAGGAAATATGTGGAAGGAATTCTCCCCAACATGGGTAAATTGCAGACCAGTCATTTTGCAAGTCTTCTGGAGCAGAAAAACACGATTCTGATGCTGTTGATGGAGAAGCGCCTGTGTCTTCAGGGTTGTTATTCAGTTTGAGATGGTGGTCATGTTGAAGAAATTCCCCTTCAGGACATGTTATTCAGAGAGCAAAAAGGACAGATGACAGTCAGCTTGTACACAGACACACACACACACACACACACAGATTAGGTATCTATATCTTTATGGGGGCTCTGCATTCATTTGTATAGCCATAACACTAATCCCAACATGACAACCTTAACCCTTACCCGGCCGTAACCTTAAACATAAGTAACCAAACAAAATATAACACTTTTGGCTTTTTTAGTTTGTTGATTGCATTCACAAATTTTATAAAGTTAAGGTCTATATTGTGGAGACCTGAAAAATCCCCCCACAAGCTAAAAGGTAAAAGACATTAAGTCCCCACAATTGGTAAATACAAACCCCTATACAGTAACAGCCAAGCCATCACTTAGGAATGAGCCAGACACATAATGCTCTCATGGGCCTCTTCTGCTCCCACAGTCCCATTTGCATTTGTGGTCCTGAAAGACGCCCCTTCCCTCGACCAGACCAAAGTCATAGAGGAGCTGAGAGCCCTGGTGGCATCCAAAATAGCCAAGTACGCCGTCCCTGACCACTTCCTGGTAAGTGCTCCTTGGCAACACGATGCTTCGCATGAATCCAGAGATGCTACAGAGCCTGGTCCTAAAGAACTCCATCCTGGACAGGTTGTCAGGCGGCTCCCGAAGACCCGATCGGGGAAGATCATGAGACGGATCCTGAGGAAGATAGCCATGGGGCAGGCCGACAACCTCGGGGACGTCTCCACCCTGGAGGACCCCAGCGTTGTGGCAGAGATCGTCCAGGCCTATAAGGGCAGCCAGCGCACTTCATCTGATGGGCACTAGCTTCCTGCTGCCCCTGAACTGTTTCCATTCAAGTTATCCATTCTTTATCGACTTTCCAGCATTTCCAATGATGGACGAGACCCTGTTGTTTCCTGGTGGCACGTTACGTCGCCACCCAGGCAAATGATGGTCCTGCGCCGCAGAGAAGCCTGTGTGCCAGCTGTGCTCATGTTGTCATGGACACTAAATCTGTGCTATCTAACCTGCGGCTCTTCATCCTTGTCCTACAATCGACTGTTTAGACAGGATTTGTATTCACGCCCCGGAAAGGGAGATTATCTGCAAGAAAAGCTGCACCCAGAGCAGAAATGCCCTCCTCTTTGGATAGCCCTCAGATTCAGCTCACACTTCAGCCTGTCTCGTGTCACTGAGATGCAGGAAATCAAGCAGGAACCACTATAAACTAAGAGACAGCATATGTACCACCATGACTAATACAGGCACTAAGGCTGTCATAGCTTCTAGTGATTTTCTTAAAACAAGTTTCTTAAAAATTTGTGAATATTAATAAACGCAATGTGATGTGCCTTAAATTTTATAGCCTGTCAGGTAATAAACAAACTACATTTGCCACACAGCAGGACTGTATGTACGGTGTATTTGTGACATTCAAGATCTGTACCAAATGCTGCTGCTGACAACTAACTACAAAAGGTTTTAATCTGCCTACAGTAGATATATTTTGAATCAATAAAGAAAACCATCATAAATACATAAATAATAAAGAGCTACCTGTATTAAGTCACTGGCGTGCATTAATACAGTACAGAGATGTAGTCATGTTAAAGCTAATGAGGGCATGTATTTGCCATGACAGATTAACTGAGATGTAGGCCAACAATAAATTTGCAAAGATACAACAATGAAATTTAAGGTTAGACACATCCAGGAAACACTGAGTACTGTATTATCCAGTGCGCAGGGACTCGTAAATGTCTGTTATGAGCTAGTAACCCATTAACCTTATTATAGAATGTATGAGGTGAATTCTTTGTATTTGTGTAAAGGAAATAGGAGCTCCATTAGGATTTAGAGAAAAATTAGTGGTGACCACTTTTCTGATGGAGGTTTTCAGCCTATTGGTCTGCAGAGGAATTGTAGAGATTTTGAAGAATCATTTCATGAATGTCCGTCCGTATTAATAGCTGCTTTAGTTATTCATGTGATCATGCATCGGCAGTAGGAGGTCCCATGCTCTGGTCTGTCTTCTTTTGGTAGGTACCGGTTAAAAACTCCTCAAATAAAATGTTTTGTGTGTGTGTGTGTGTGTATGGGGGGGTTGGAGCTATATCCATGCAAAAACGTGCTACCTCGGGGTCCCTGAAGACTCGTTTGACAAACGCTGATGTTTTTTACGTTACTGATCAATTACAGTTCACCTTCCCATGCTCTAGGTGGCGGTATTATATCTATTCCCTGTGAAATCTGCCGATCAGTAAAGTAGTGCAGAATTTCAGAATGTAACCCGGCCTGGTAGCCGACGTTCTGTTGTGGACTTTTTTCCCCCTAAATGTGTTTTAATTTAGTCGGATCGCGGAGGATAACGAGCAAAAGCTGAAGACATGTTTCGTGGTGATCCGCAGCACAGCGAAGAGGCGCGGCAGTACGGCCCAAGGGGCCTAACGCTCCCTACTCCCGATTTGGCTCGTTATGACTCCGCCTATGGTTCGGTGTTGCGTCCCGATCGGCCGGGTCCCCGGGGGCCTTGTTCTCCGGGTGTGCGGCACTTAGCCGCTTTCCCTCCGCCTCCCCTACAGCGTCCTCCGCAGTGCAAGGTACTGCCGTTTCCCGGCTCGGGGGGGAGCCGAGGGCAGGGCGACGGACTCCGCGAAGATGGCTTCGGACAGGTAAATCGTATTATAACGATGAAGATGCATTGAATATTTCTATCATATTTTTATATGGTTTTAATATTACCTGTTAGATCGGGTAAATGCTGGATGACACGTGGAAAAGTAGGGGCAATGGATAATTGTCGTGATGTGTTTGAAGTGTCACAACCTCCCGTCATTTTACCCGAGAGTAAAAGAGATTTGTTGGATTTTGACCAAGACTTTAGTGATAATTTTTATTTGTACAGATTTACAGTTATATAAGATAGACATGGCAATATTAACAGTTGTATGTCAGGTAAATAGTTTTAAAATAGAACAGTGATACTTCATTCATCCCCGCCGGGAAGTTCCCATTTCACCAATCCCATCTTGCTCTCCATGAGACACGCTGACACATATACAGGTGAGAGCAAGCTTCAGGGTCACAGCGCAGGGTCAGTCAGCATGCAGCGCCCATGGAGCTGAGGGTTAAGAGCCTTGCACAACGGCTCATGGACATATGATTATTCTGCAGAGGCTTGGGCTCAAACTGGTGACTTTCCATTTGCAGGCACAGAGGCTCAGTCCATTGAGCCACTCACTGCTCTCATTATTCGGCCTTTTCTCTGCCCTTTAGCCACAGGCCTCAGCATCCATTCACAGAGGCATCTCCGTGGAGTCCACAGCCTCGTCCATGTGCCCTGGGGAGGCCGGATCACCACCAGCACAGGGAGGCCAGAGACAGCCGGACAACAGGTGAGCCATCAGTGTCGTCTAATGGAAGGATACATCTATGTAGTAAATATGACCTTACGAATGAGTTAGTCTTGCATGGCGTTTGGCAATAACCATTTTAAAAATGGAGCCAATTTAAGTTACTCGTAGATGGGCTCTAGCCTCTCCACCCCCACTCCTCTTGCACCTAACCTGAATTACAGTAAAATTGTTGTATATGTAAAGGTGTGACAGCTGTCAAGGATGTAAGACATGCTCTATGGTGCCCTCTACTGGGGAGTCCTGTGCAATAGAGTGCCGCAATAGAGATGGGTGTTGGGTCCACGCTTGTTTGTGACATCTGACAGTGCATTTGGTCATTTGTGAATAATATTTTCCATTGTGTTTGTGGAAATCTGTCACGTTCAAGTAACTGCCCACTCTTTCTCCTTCAGCGCCAAAGCTGGTGAGGAATTTCTTCGACTTCTTGCGGCTAAAGAAAGAATACATGCAATTCATGACAGAGGAGATGTGCGGTACCCAACTGCCTTCCACGACACAGCTTTCGATGGCTGCAGTTTCTCAAGGCGGAGCCCAGTCAGGGGGAGGAGTCAAGGCCCACAAGGCACCAGGAGAAGCAGGGGGCGGAGCAGAACCCAGTCTAGAAGCAGGAGCCGTGGGAAGAGCAGGGGGCGGAGCCGTGGGAAAAGCAGGGGGCGGAGCCAGAGCCGTGGGAAAAGCAGGGGGCGGAGCCAGAGCCGTGGGAAAAGCAGGGGGCGGAGCCAGAACCGTCCTCACAGCAGGAGTCGGAGCCGCGGAAAAAGCCAAGGACGGAGTGAGAGTCCGAATGTGCGGCCGGAAAGGAGTCTCGGTGATGGGACTCCCGATATTCTCTGGAAGCTGCGGCTGGTGCATCGACGCAAAGAGCTGGAGAAGCTGCTGCTGGAGGCCAAGAGGCTGATCCTGCAGAGACGGGTATTGTGTTTCTCTCTGTCTCGGGCAGGACGGAGAGGGTGTGGCTGGGGCCACAGCACAGGAATACACATGGCAGCAAGTTTGTGTCCGAGTTTCTGAGAGCGGAGAGCTTAATAGTCATTAACACGCTTGCTTGCATCTCTGCTTTTAGCAGTATTTAATTTTGTTGTTTCATGTGAGCAGTGTCGACCTGATGCCCATCTCTGTTGTGGCACTTTTGTACAGGAATCTCCAGGGGAGGGCGCCATGGAGCAGCAGGGCAGCGGTATGTCTATGGAGGCCAGACACTTCCTGAACACCATCGCCAAGGGGATGGAGTCAGGCCTTCTGGCATCCATCCTAGGCGAGAGGAAGGAAGAGATGGGGGAGGAATCCCGTGAGGTGGGTGAAAAAGTAGTCAACATCTCCTGCGTGCAACACGAGACACGGACGGAGAATATCTGCGATTCTCTCCTCCCTCACGAGAAGGTCGGGCTGGACGTGGGCGGGTTCTCCCGCATTTTGGGCCTGATGGGAGATTCAGGAGGCCAGCAGGACAGGAAGAAAAACTTCACAGACATAGAGGACGAGGAGCGGTTCCTCTATGGGGATGAAGAAGAGGTAGTGGAGGGGCTGGCTGGTGCCTCATCCCTGGCGGGATCCACACAGCCGCAGAACCAGCCTGCGACACAGGAGGGCGCAAAGCCTAAAAGCGAGCAAGAGTCCCTGGGCAGGCAGGGAGCTGCGGAGAAGCTGGGCGTGGAGGAGGTGAAGAAACTTCTGCTGAAGGCCGCTGGGCTTGGCCTCAGTGTGGGTGAGGCGACCAGGACACCGAGTGGGCTGCGGGGAAAGGGGACAGAGTCAGCGGCAGCTGGCCACACAGAGACACGCCAGCATCCCTCGTCCCATCTGCCAGTGCAGGGTGTGTGGCCCGGCGGCGGCCCCATTTGTGTGACAGTGGCAGGACGTGACACAAAGGCTGGGGGAGGGCGGAGCTTTGGAGACAAAATTGGAGGGGAGGGTGTCCAAGGCCGTGCTGTGACGGTGCGTCGGGCACCTTCGGACCCCTCAGTGGACCAGCAGACTGCCACTACGAACTCGCCTTTCCCATGGACACGGACCCCCCCTATGGGGAACCAGCAGTGCGTCATGCGGCCCCTCTTTCCTGCCTACCTAGCGCCCTCACGGCAGCCGGCGATGCTGGAGCTGCCATCTGCATCAGCGGCGGTTCCAGGTAAAGTGAGACCGCAGAAAGCAACGGACGGTCATGTGACATTCGTGACTGAAAACTATCTGCCGTGCGACGTTCGTGCAGCAAAATATCTGCCATCTGGACAGCTAAATTACTATCCTTATGGTTTAACAGCGGTCAAATATGGAGAGTAATAAGCTGTAACCAGAATGCCCAGATAACAATATTCCAATACTTTTTTTTTTGCCTCTAGCACCCTCTAAGGCGGAGGGCATGCAGAGTGACTGTGGCAGGAGCCAACAAGAGAAGCCATCGGGAGAGAAATGCGAGGTGCTGCATGCACTGCAGATACATTCTATGTGGTTTCACCAGGTGCTGCTCTCGTAGCTCCATGACTGATCTGTGGCCTGTAACATGTAGGTCATCAAAGGAGCAGAGCCGTCGGCCCAGGTGGAGAGCAGGAAGGAGTATCACGTCATGGAGCTCAAGAGGTTATTGGAGCATCAAGGTATTTTGCATGCACATAGTGTTCGCTAGAAAAACTGTGCTCCCCAGGAGCAGACCTCTGTTTTCAGTGACATCTGCTTGCCTCTGCTTTCGTAGGCTGTGACTTTATCATCCCCGTGGTTGGCTTCTACTGCCAGCTGTGTGAAGAGTTTCTGGGAGACATGGCCTCTGCTAAGAAGCACATGGCGCGACATCCCCGTGATGACCAGCCAAAGGTAACAACTTGGTGCCCCCGCAGGGCTCTGCCGGACACGTGACCGAGTTGCCATACCGTGACCGAGTTGTCGGTGGCTTTTGCATTTTCTGTTTGAGCAGAAGCAGGATCCTGCCACAGGTGGACGCTCCACTCAAAAGCGAGGCCATGAGGAAGCAGATCTGGCTTCTTGGAGAACCTCAGAGTGGGCAGCTGCAGAAAGAAAGACAGAAAAATCACTGCTGGTCACAGAGTTTGCCAGTGTGACAAAGTGTATCAGGAGGGACCTGGCGGAGGGAAAGGCCATGGCAAGCAGAGGTACAGTGGACACCCCCGAAGGGTGTGAGAAGAAGAAGAAGAAAAAGAAAAAAGAGAAGAAGAAGAAAGAGAAGAAGAAAAAGAGGAAAGACTGACTGGCAGCATTAATGGTGCAGTGATTGCACAGTTGATAGTCGCAGTGCCACCACTGTTAAAGAACACATTTGCTGTAACGTTGTCATGGTTACCTGCAGGATGTGCATGCGTACATTGTATTCATAAAAAACAGACTTACAAGCTCCTTAAATTGGTAATTGGGCTTCCCTCTCAGAAATTACTCAATTTCAGTCTTTGACAGTTTTTCTTATGATTGATGGTGTAGTGTCTTCTGACTGTGCAACAAACTGTATTTTAATAAAAATAAAATAGCCCATCTGACAGGGCGAGATCGTAGAGCCTTTTGATGGAGATGGGTCGCTGTCCATTGTTGGATCAGTAAGCCAGTAATAAGGACACAAACTTGATATGAGCACTAATATGGAACCAGTAAATAGATCAAGTGTGTGTGTGGGACTTCTAATAATATACACATACACCATAGATTTATTTTTTTCTATTTGGTGTCCAAAAATGAAAACTGTAGCTGGACCACATTATTTTAAGTGATTTAAACAGTATTTGTACAGGAATGATTCTGTTGCAAGCTTTTTGATTCATATAAGTGATTGATCACTACATATATATGTGTGTTTATGGGATGTTGCATACATTTTCACCTGCACATACTGGCCTTTCATCAACCAATCCTTGTGGTTATTGCAGGCAAGCTTGTGCATGAGAACTGATGGCAGCCATTGTGACCGTGTCTTACTCTTAGCTTTGAAGTTGGCTCTTTTGTTAACGAAGACTTGCTCTCAGCCACTTTGTGAACAGGTTTTAGAGAAGAAAAAAAACTCAACTTTAAGCGCAATTTAGGAGTACTCTTTGTGGTAAGGTAAAATGCTTTGTGAATACAAGTGGAGATTGTGGTATTGCCAGCAGAGAAAGTTGAGTAGATCTGGATGTTATTGATGTAGTATTGGTAGAAGAAACCATGTGATTGGATGATCTGACCTAGAGGAGTGATGTAAAGAGAGGAGAGGACCAGGCAAAGACGAACTAGGCAGCCCTCTGGGACTTTGATCATCAGAAGGGGATCCCAGTTATCAAAATCTATCCAGGACCTACCCAGAGCCCCTGACAAAGTAGGTCCAGCTTGGCCAAGGGCAGAACCTTGGAGACCAACATTTGTTACCTGATTTAATTTGGACAGCTCTATATCCTGCTTGGAATGATAATGGAGGATTAGTAGGAAGTGTAGAGGCTGCTGTTTTGAATAACTTCAACACATCTGCAGGACATCACTAGCGGTGGCCTAATGGTTATGGAAGCGCACTTGGAATTGAAATATTGCTTTGAATTCCTGACCAACAAGGTACTGCCAAGCACTGCCCCCTGCTATGTCACATATGGGTTAAATTCAGAGGACATTTTGTTATTGCGTGCCATGGTGTGTCAACAATAACTAATCACCACATAATTTCTTCACACTGCTCTGGTTTGATCATGGTCTGATCTTGGTTCACTCTTCATCCAGTTTCTTCCACAATTCTGTAGTGGGTTTCTTAGCGATAACTTTGTTGCAAAGAATTTTTCAGGGATCCTAAATCAGATTTAGCTTTAGATTCTGGGTTGGCCATTTCATTATTTTAGTGTTAGCTTCAAGGAACTGCATTACTAGTTTTGCAGTGTGACAGGGGGCATCATATTGCATGAAAATTTCAGGCTGATTGGGTCATGGAAGATGCTCATGGGGATGGAACTACGTGTTGCTGCAGGAGGTCCTCATAAAGTTACCCTACACTGTGGCTGTATAAGAGACCCAACTCCTGCTGCAGAAAACCTCCTACAAACTTACCCAACTTTACATATTTTGGGTTCAGTATTTTACCAGTGTGATGCTAAACACACTTCCCATTAGACCCAAATAAATTAAATTTGCCTTCATCACCAAAGTGAACTCTGGACCAGTTAGCCTTGATCCACCCAAGAAACTCAGCAAAGGTTAGTCTAGCCTTTCAACTTTTCTTGCAGATTAGAAGCTTCCACATTGTAGGGTGAGCTTTTAGTCCAAATTGTCTTAAATGGTGAGACAATTTATGTCAAGACAGATCCTTACCCTGTTCAACACTGAATTGGCAAGCAATTCCCCATAGCAAATCTCTGCGCACATTATCCTGTCCTCTTATGCATTTGTTTTATATGGACAACCAGCCTTTTTTAGAGGACTTGAACAAAGTAGTGCAATTATAAAGAACTGTAAAGATGTTATTTTCTAGAAATCACAGACTTGGAATGACCAATTTCTCTTGCAATGGCTGAAAGGATATCTTCTTGGCCTTCATCTGGACAACCTGCCATTGTAAGGTTTTGGTCTCCTTAGAGCAGCTCATCATCTAGCAGAGTAATTGGGAGTGCTGCCAGTTAAATAGGGTTTGTCAGGTAATTAAGGAAATTAGCACCAGGTGCAAGATCAGCGACAATAACTAGGAGGTATCTGAGAGTGTTCTGTAATTTTGATCAGCCTTCCTCTTCAAATTTCTCATTTAAGTATTTTTATATTGTATGAATGATTAAAAGTGCATACCTTCTGCAGCTGCTATTTATTGCTTTGATTTTTTTTTTTTTAAATGACCATGTTCTCTCTTCTGTGGTAGTCAAGAGCAATTCTCTCGCTCCATTGGTTTACCTTGGCAGCAAGGTAAAATCCACCCATTTTGCTCAATTTACTAGAACATGTCTCGACTGCTAGGCTCCCACTTGAGATACGTATATAGATATTGATAATATTGACATTGAATCACAGTAAATATTTGGTTGTCCTTTGATTAATGATTGACATACTGATGTATTGTCATTGAATCATTGTAAATATTTGGTTAACATATGATTAACACGATTAATGTAATAATTACTTATAAATTTGTACTACCGCATAACATATTGCGTTTGGCCTACTGCAACTACTTTACTACTTCTACAACTTTTTGTGCAGTTGAGGCGGCTTTGAATCTCTTCCTGCAGGCAGTTTCTCCTGCCCTTGCTCCACTTTTTGTCTCTCCAAGGTCTGATCTATCTTCAGGGTCTGCAGAACTAATTGCATGGAGCAATCGTGAAGCGAAGACACACAGTATTCAAAACGATCTCTTCTTGTCTAAGGCCTGAGATTTAACAGACCTACTATGCCTCCCCTCCTGGGCCTACCAATGTCCAATTTTCTTTTCACATCAGTTAATTTTGAGTATGTTATTTAAAGAAGAGAAATCTAACAAACTAAGTACACCATTCTCACAAGTGTTCATAATAAGTCTTTTTAATGTAATGACAAATTGTCATAAAATGAGTACCCTAGCCTTTAATGTCAGGTCCCTCAATAGCCACTGATTCAGTCTTTCTTTTAGTTTTTTGAATAGCAGGATCAACGTTTAAGGAACTTCTATATTTATCTTTAGTGACAGTAACTCATAAACTATGTTTTAACTGGGATATTACAATAATAAATTTGAGAACAGTCTTTGATAGCCATAAGATCACATTTAGTCAAATTCAAAGATACTCCAGAAGGGATCAGAATGTGTTGTTTTAAGCCAGCGCTGTCAGCAAGTCGAACGCACCTAATGACGGACTGAGGAAACACTGAAACACGGACTTAATACAGAGCACTAATGACAACAACCATAAACAGCTGATCACATGTGGATCCCAACAGCGGGTTTACGAGGGGGCGTGGCACACGGAAGGAGCAGACCATGGGGCCAGGACAGGGGTAATGTAGGGATAAGATCTTTATCGTTTTGGAAGCCATTAAGAAAAAATGCTCTTCTTGTTTTATCCTGTTCATTTTGTGTTTA
>JABFEA020000067.1:17469399-17483549 GCA_019775915.2 Cyphomyrus plagiostoma | reverse complement strand
GTGATTGGTTGATTAGATAACTGCATTAATGAGAAATTGAACAGGTGTTCCTAATAATCCTTTAGGTGAGTGTATGTTAGTTATAATTTATTCTTATAAGGGGAAAATAAAAAAAAGGGTCCAAATATAAGCCAAACCTTGCACTTTGTCATTTTACCTAATAATTTGTTATATAATTAACCCCTGACATGATTTGTATGTAAATGTAATTTATATACAGCATCCCTTGTTATACGTTAAGTTTAGGATACATGGAATTTTTGATGTGGTTTCATATTTGTAAATAAAAAAAGTGAACAGCAGAGGAAGATAACTTTGTATACAAATTTAAGCACGTTTTGCATGTCTACAAAAAAAGTTGATATTATAAAATGTTTTAATAGGCACAAATGTCAACGGTCCAAGGTTGCTGGGATACCAGTACAGTGAGTCCTGCATCATACTGTCCAAAACTGTTTCACCATGTCACTGACTATATGGAGAATTAGATTTTCATATACAGGGAACAGTGAGTAAATGACCAAACCATTGTGAATAGCCTGGGTCTTTTGTACAAGATGTATGTCTGTACCCGTGGCCTTTAAAAAGGCACATGGAAGTTTCCATGCTTGCCAAAAACCAATCTCAGCATTACAGTCAGTTATCACTCCTGGCACTATTTTTCAGTCTGCATACTTGGCCTTTCTCTTAGCACCACTATACAGCTATAGATACGGTACATCAATTTAAAAATACACACTTCATTTTGTTTTCTCAGAAAATGAACATCAACAAAATGATCCTATAAAGATTTATTACAAAACAAACCAATATACATATCATTTTTCCATTAAATAAGGTAATTTTCTCAATTACAGTTACTCTGTATTTCCATAGCAAAAGGCAAAACAAAAAATATCAAATTTTTCCAAAAAGGCAACTGAAAATCCATCTGTGTGGATAGGGACACTATATGTCACCATGGCAACTTAAACTTCACATCCAGAAGCTTCCCCGGAATTCCAGGGAGGGGCATGTTCCTCATCCCTCCCGCCCATCACTCCACCTCTGCAGCATCCAGCTCATGAAGGAACCTCCGACACTTTGCCATGAGGAGATTAACAGCTTCACAGACCAGAACATCCGGAGCCAGGATACCCGTGGATTCCACAGAAACTGTGTGACGGATTAGATCCAGGTCAGAGCAGTTTACCATGAGAGATACTGATACACACCTGCATATACAGCCATTATACAATACCACGCGCACCCCCAAGCACGTGCACACACCAACTTGGAAGAGAACTTTGGTCAATCACCGATAAATTAACCTGCATCATTACCCCAAGGCGCTACAACAGGCTATGGCACAATGTAATGATCATCCCATGTGATCATGAACCACGGACAGGTATTGCATGTCTGCATGTGTCTGCACATGCATGGGGAGGCTGGACGTACAGATAAAATGATCCCGGACTCTTCCCAGCTTCACCACGTTCTTCAAGTCATCATGCCGGAGAACTTCCCGGCTGCAAGTGTCCAAACGGCTGTTCACCACCCTGGCAACTGGTGTACCTGGAGGCAGACAAGAGGACTGCATTGTGAGATTACTACACGTCACAGAACAGCCTTTAACAATTCACTAGAATGAGCTCATCAGGGCAGGCCTACCTTCGACATTCTCCACCTCAATGACTCCAGGGGAAAAGCAGCGTTTCAGTCTCTCCGCTTTCTCCCCTTCCACTGGCTCTGTAAGGGTGATCTCTGGAAGAAGCCTATAACTGGCCGTGGCAACCGGGGAGAACTTGGCATGGTCTTTACCTTCAAAACATGCCAGAGAGACTCTTGATGCTACAATGTGTTTTCTCAGGTCATGTGTGCAACAAATGAACAAGGGTTTGAGAGACTTCATGATCCACACAATAACATGCAAACTGCATTTCGGCCAATTTTAACATCTTGATCATCTGAAGGCATGCAGCAGCCTCACCGATGCCCTTCACGCAGTGCATGACGATGTCCAGTTCCTGTCCCGGCCGCAGTTGTGCTAGGAGAATGTCGTCGTGCACTGGGGCAATGCAGGCGTCCACAAAAACATCAGCCTGGTTTCCTATAGGGACCCACTTAATGTCTCTAGAGTACACTGGGGAGGAATGAAAATGGGACACAAAAAATTAAAAATAAACAAACTTCCACTCCTCGGGCAGCTCAAGTCATGTGACATACCCATATGGTTAATATACAGCTCTCTGGGGTCAGAGGAGTCCCTGGGGGGCCTAGGGTTCCTGGTACACTTCACCTTCAGCTGAAGCTGAATTGTGTCAATCTCTGTGCCTTCTTCATCATCTGATTAAAATAATCAATGTCAATTCTTTCATACAGACTCACACGAACAGAAAACAATTTGACGTTAATTCAATCAGGGATAGATTCAACATTTGATTCTTTATCGTCACTGTACACAACAGCACAATGAGATTGAATTAACAGTGCAAACAAGAACACAAAAGCAAAAGGGTCATTCCATGTCAAATCATCGCACTTCTGGACCTCATCATTACAGATTTTAACGAAACTTGATATGCTGATTTGGTCACATGAGTAACTCATGAAACTGAAATTCGGCATGTCTGGGATGAATATTCAGGGAGATTTAAGCAAACAAAATGTAAACTTTTTTTTTTGGTGGGGGGGGGGAGAGTATATTTACCTTAATTAATATTTACCTTAAACACAGAAGTTTATTGTATAGATTGAACAAACTAAAGCTAGATCATAATGTCCCCGTGACCCAGAACCCTGTACTGCAAACCTTTGATGCTTCCAAACAGTCATGTTGTGGCTGCATATGATGATAATTGGTGGCTAGGACATGTTGAAAAAACTACGTCCAGCAATGGAGAGTTGAGACTGACATCCTCATGGACCATCTCCATCCTATTCATTCCCATGCCATCCCGATAGACTTGTTATGGATCATCAGGATGTGTTTTTAGTAGCGGAACATCAACAGAGCAGACATACACAATTTCAAGCAAACACAAGAGCTGCACCAAAGGCTCTGATGGACTATAAATTGAGAGTACAGTGATCCCCCACTATATCGTGGTTCAGCTATCGCGCCCCCACTATATTGTGGATTATTCCCTGACGCGTCACAGTCCTCTAGGTATCGCGTACCTTGCTTGTGGTCCAATTGTTTTCATTTTCTTTTAAGCCCTAGCTGCCCTACGATGACTCCCAAGCATCCTACATCTTCTAAGCCTTCTGATAGTAGTGAGCCTAAGCGCCAGAGCCATTCAGGGCAACATTTGCGCTGCCAGACATACGAGCTGCGATCATGGTCATAAAGTCGATTGGTCGTAAATTGGATAGGTCGTAAGTCAACAAGGACCTGTAATTACTGATTCTGATTGGTCAGAGGCTTCACACCCAGCTCTCAGGTGAAGGAAGGCTGGAAAATCAGCAGGGCTCGGCCCTTGAGGACCATGAGTTGAATAGCCATGCTCTATACCATGCATTGATCACTAACTACAATTCTGCTACTGCTAACAGCATCGCAAGGAATTGTGGTTTTGATAAACACTTCAAATAAGTAATGATATCTCAGCAACAACTCAAAAACCAAATTTTCTGAAGCTCAGTCTCAACTCTCCAATGCTAGACATAGTTTCTTTAACAGACTCTAGCCAATAATTATCATCATATGCAGCCACAACATAACCTATAATGCTTGCAAAGTCGAGTGATTCCCTAAGTGTGCACTTACACTGGACCGATTTGCACACCTCATTCACATCTGATGAATGAAAGGCATTTATTAGTCATATTTACTAGCCACGTGGGCCTTTTCAATACTATGGCAGGTACAGGTGTCTGCAATGACATCAATGAAGCTTTCATTAAATTCCATTGTAGTATATTTGTAACATTAATGTTATGACCTACACCTGTGCTTCTTATACTATTTCATGTCAGTCTGACTGCCCATTAAAAAGGCCCACTAATGATATGAAACCATGTGACGCTACCTTCAAGTCAAGATATCTCAGCAACACCTTAAAAACCAAGGACTAAATTTTCTGGAGATATTCATAACATAATGATCTAGCTGTCAATTTTGCAATACAGTGGTACCTCAGAACTCGAATTTAAACTGTTCATAACTCCGGATTAAATCCTAAAAAGTTTGTGTTCTGATAGAATTTTCCCCATAAGAAATAATGAAATACCAATTAATTGGTTCCTGGCCCCAAAAAAATTATACCTAAATGTGTTTTTTTTTAGCATTTAAACACAAAATGAACCAGATAAAGCAAGAAGAGCATATATTGTACTAAACACATCTAAGGACATTTATCAAAACAGTAATTTGTAAAGTAAGAAAATAAATGTATTCAAACAATGTGTAAAGTTAAAAAAAAAAACTGTCCTGCCTCGATCGTCCGCTCCTTCCGTGTGCCACGCCCGCTCATTAACCCCGTGTGATCAGCTGTCTCTAGTTTTTGTCATGAGTCCTCTGTATTTAGTCCGCGTTTCAGTTTGTTTCCCCAGTTCGGTCATTGTATTGACTGTCTGCGTTTTACCTGCCTTACGTGTAATTAAACCCTGTATTCCCCAATACTCTGCGCCTTTGTCTCTGTTCCGTCCCCGCTGGGCACAACAATATTATTATAAATTAAATGTATTAATGGTTTATTATTAATATTAAAATAATGAATAAGAAATTTTTATTTTTAAATGTATTGTATTATATGATAATTTCTGTTACTGTCTATCATTGTCTAAATGTATTTTTACTGTCTAAATATATGTATTCAGCTAGTGTAAACATGCACGATGCTATCACAGCGAAAGCAAGGCTGAGACTGAAGCTTTACCCTTTGTTTTCGCTGAGAGATGTGCCGCATGACTCATTTGCCTGCGCGTACAAGTTGTCTTAGGTCGGCGTTCACAGTTTGACTTCAGAGATTCAGATCGAGCTCTAGGTAATTTTGTTTTTCAAAACTGGTTAGTATGACATTTAAGAAATTCGAGTTCTGAGTTCGAGAACTGAGGTACCACTGTATAGGTTTTTTGTTATTTAAATTTTAATAATTTAATCAGTTATTATTCAAATAGAGATGGCATATTATTTGTTCAGACATCCTATCCACCAATTGTCATCATATGCAACCACAACATAACCTTTGATGTTTGCAAAGGGTCTGGGTCGCAGGGACATTATGATTTAGCTTCAGTTTATTCAATCTATGGAGCTGGACAATAGCTTAAAAATAATATATGGACCACTTCTGTGCAGCTTATAGTAATGTAAATATAGCCAGTCAAAGTCATACACCCCCTCCCAATAAAAATTAAAATTTTGTTTGTTTTTTGCTTAAATCTGTCTCAATATTTGAACCCAGACACGCCCAAATTCAATGTCATGTTACTCATGTGACCAGATCAGCACGCCAAGTTTCGTTAAAATCCGTGACGATGAGGTCCGAGAGTGTGATGACTTGACATGGAATGACCCAAAACAATATACGGCTCTAAAGAAGCTGACCTGCATTTCGGTACTCGAACAGTCGTGGGTCGGCTCTAATGGGCACCAGACCTAGTCTGTGGGCCAGAATCTCATCCTGAATGATCGAAGTGTTGTTGTAAACAAATACCTTCTCCACGGCCATTGTGGGAACCTCGACAAGATGAGCAGAGAAGGAGCAAACGTTTCTCTTTAATGTACATTTGCAGTTGTTATATGAAAGTACGGAAGAAAATGCAATCGCTTTGAAAGAGTTGCAATAAGCTATTAACTTTCGTTCTTACCTCTGCCAGTAATATGCGTCTAAAAGCATTGGCGATAGCAGCGTCTATCCCTACCATATCAAACTCCATTGAGTTTTCTTCCATCTGAATGATATCGATTCTGAACTTCTACGATATAGAAGCACACACACACATTAGAGATCCCTTTTTAATGGAAACTCTTTCGAGCACTGACTTGTCTTACCTTTTGAAACTTTTTCAGGTTCCAGGAGTCGTCGTAACCTGGATAATTACCAGGGAAGTCCGTGGTGTGGACCTGAAAAAAAGACAAGCATCATTATCCAGCGCTGTACAGATAAGCGAGGCGGAGGTTGCTGAAGTGCGTGAGCACCTACCCCTTTTTGCACGAGACAGAAAGCTATACACTTTTGAGGTTCCAGTGGCCTGTACTACGAAGCGGGGTTATTGGCTTATCGGGGTAACTTGTCGGATTTAAGGTACCACAGTTCACATGGATTTACCACTCGTTCGCTTGCATTTTGCCCAGACTACTCCGTCAAGTTACCCCGATAAGCCACGAACCCCGCTTCGTAGTACAGCCCCCAGGTGCCCCTTTTTGATGACTGACGAACATGAATTTAACCGAGGTTGGCAAATTTTACCGATCGAGCACCTGCCCATCCAAGTGTCAGCAGAGTCCTGCACTTAAGCGCATATAGGCTAAATGAACAAAGCTGAACAGACGGTAATATACAAAATAGAGGAATAAACTAAAAGGTCACCCGCAAACAAACTGCTATCTGCGTTCTACGTCGCTTTTGACAAAAGAGTCTGCGAAATGTATACATATGATGTGTATTTTACACTGGTGCGACCATCCTCCCAAATGGTCGACGTTCGGGGAGTATCAAATACAGCATCCCGTTCCTACGATACGATGAAGAGCACTCTAATGACACTAACGCTTTAAAAGTGAATACAATTTAAGAAGCTCGATTACTTTCGAATCGCTATTTCCAAGCAGTAACAATAAATAAATCCTGACTTAGGTAAAGGTTAAGCTTGACCTTTCTTGACAATGCGAAAATGTTATACGTCCCCCAGCACACAAGGGCTTACATTTCTAACGCCAAATTCATTCAAAATGACTCTATTTCGTAGCTCCTCCACGTTGCTCATAGATGCCGCCATCTTTCTGCATCGCCGGTGTGACGTAACGCCCACGTGTCGATGCATGTGTATGCAGACCAAACGACTTGACAGGATTTAAGGGTGGAAGATGCAGGGCTTTCGACTCACGGATCTTGCGTGAAACTCTCGGCTTCACGCAAGAAATTTTACGGCATATGTTTATTATTCCATGATAAACCTAAAATTAGCTTAATCAAAATCGTTGGGGTAGCGTGTAAGCCCTACAGACTATTTACAGTTTATAAAAGTTACATTATGTAAATAATGTGCATGTGTGTGCAGACTTGTCTCGCGTTGCAAATCTCACTCCAACCAGATGAACAAAGCTGGCAGCCCTGATAATGTGTGGATAGCCCACGTAAGTTAAAGAAAATCATTTTAAGATTCCATATAGTTAGTATTTGAGCTGTAGGCTGATAGGTAGACTCTCTAACAACATGTCTCCAATGTGTGATATTTCCTGACACCTGTATACCAATGGGCCGCTGAGCGCTGGGGGTAGAGTTGCCACCCGTTCTGTATATTACAGCATTGCCCTATACTGAAAAATCAACTTTTTCTGGCATTAGCCCCATCAGAAAAACTGTACATCAGGAGCTTCATGGAATGGGCTTTACTTGGCTGAGCAGCTGCATGCAAGCCTCATATCACCAAGCACAATGCCCAGTGTCAGACAGAGTGATGTAAAGCATCCCACCACGGGACTCTGAAACTGAGGAAATTATTTGGTAGATGGCAGGAGAACATTACCTGCCTGCGTGCATTGGACAATTCTACGCTTCCAACTTTGTGGGAAGAGTTTTGGGGAAGGCCCTTTTCTGTTTCGACATGGCTGTACCCCAATGCACATACTAAGCCCTATAAAGACATGGCTGTGTGAGTTTGGTTTGGAAGAATGTGACTGGCTCACACAGAGCTTTAACCTCAACCCCAATCAAATACTTTTGTAATGAACTGGAACAGAGATTGTGAGCCAGTCTTTCATGCCCAACATCAGTGCCTGACCTCATAAATGCTTTTCTGCAAGAATGGGGAAAAATTCCCACAGATACACTCAAATCTTATGTAAACCATTCCCACAAGAGTGGCCACTGGTATATCTGCAAAGGTTGGACCAGTTCCAAACTGATGCCTTTGAACATAAGAACATAAGAAACTTACAAATGAGAGGGGGCCATTCAGCTTTGGATTTAGGGTGGGATGTCATCATAGTTTCTGTAGGTGTAATGGCCAGATGTCCCAATACATTTGTCCATATATTTGATTTACCCAGAAAAATTGTCCACACCAGGGCATTTCTAGCCTTTGAAAAGATCAGGGGCTAAGTCAAGTTTACCTGGGGCTTAACTTTCTTTTCTTTAAAGGAAGATTGGCATTGGAGCTAAAGTCCTCTGGGGTTTAACCCTGAGTGATTGGACATAACGACACCCATGGTCCAGACCTTTAATAGTAAAGCTTCCAGAATACATTGAATATTTGTTATTTGTTACATTTTTTTTTCGTTTTACATATTATACTCACCACAATAGTATGTAACCTAAAAATACATTACACCGCCCCCCCCCCCCCAAAAAAAAAATAGCAATCTTTGGGAATCTTTGTCCAAATAATACTACATTGGGCATCCTTCACACAATCCTCAATAGAACAGCTTGTATTAAAAATATCATCGATGGGATATTCTTTGAGTATAGGGCATTTTTGTACTGCCCGGGTACCAAAAGGGAACTGGTGACGCAATCTACAAAACCGATGATTTCATGTTCGCGGACGTGACTCGATCTCGCGATAGTTTGCCCGGATTCCACGTCTCACAGTCGCGGAGCCTTGTCGCTAACGCTAACTAACTCGAACCCAGAGTGTCATCTGGGCACGGTACGAACGGGTTTACCAAAACGTGTAAGACAGATAGATCGCTAACGACTTGCCTGAGTACTGAGCCTAAAGTGCCGGATTTGTATCGTTACCGTACTTGAACTGCCGCCTTCCTTGAGAGATGATATCTGCGTCCGATGGAAACAAAAACACTAACACGGAACCATGGGGCGGCTTTGATGACAACTTGATCCAGGTAGGAGCCCCTGTAAACAAACCTGGCCTCCTCGCTGCCCGGGGTCCGCCGTCGCGATTCCTCACCTACTTGTCACTTTAATAGGGTCCATACACCTATTCGCTCGACTAGATGTTTTTAAAGCCCATTGTGTTTCTCAGGCCACACCGACTTCCGGACAAATATTCCCAAACCGTGGATCCTCACCGGGCATTATGTCATATTGTAATATTACATTAGATCATGACAAGCAGAGGTTCAATGTCTATTTAGCTGGATCGGGCGGCAGCAGATGGAGCCGAAAACAATCCCGCTGATCAAGGAGCTGCTCTTCCAGCACGCCGATTATGGTTGTGCGTTGTACAATGTCGTGTAACTGGGTCTCCTGGTTCTTTAGGGCAGCGGTTCAGCTGTGATTGACATGGAGAACATGGACGATACGTCCGGCTCCAGCTTCGAGGATATGGGCGAGATGCATCAGCGCATGAAGGAAGAAGAGGAGGTTGCGGAAGAGGCGGCTGCCACCGAGGAAGATACCGGGGATGACGGGGAGTTCTTGGGGATGAAGGGTTTCAAGGGGCAGCTGGGGCGCCAGGTGGCAGACGAGGTGAGCCTCCGTGGAGGGGAAACGGGTGGCATGGGTTATCTGTAAGATTCTCGGTACTCCTACTGCTGATGTTAGGGATCTAGCTCTGCCTGATCACTTGTCTATCTTCTTTGACAGTGCTCTCTTTAGGGTTGTCACCTCACTCCTGTAAAGTTCCCGGCAAATATATCAAATATATTACGCATACCGACACCATTCCAAAAGTTTGTTTAGGTCTGTTTGATAGTGAAATTATAATCATACATCACAGTGTAATTCCAATATTTTTGGATAGATATACATAGATAATTGATTATTTACTCTGTAATATAATAGCTTATTCCATTATTCCATGACCCCATACCTTGCACATTGGTTTTTACATAAAATAATAGTTTTAAAATATATTTTTACTAGTGGTGGAACAAAGATGGACAATGCCCCCCTTTCTTATTTATTTCCATTTAGGGCCTGCTTACAACAGCTGAAGCAGTTTCAGTTGATTAAATATAAGTAGTCTCCAAATATTGTACCCATCATGCACTGCAGTAGTTAGGAAATTCCACAAACATGCTTTTTTCGTTAAATACATGCCTTGACACCAGAGTTTGAGTACAAAACATAGCAAAGTATTACATTTCGAACATTGTTTTAAGTATTTTTGTATTATAACTCCCATCATAATGGGACTGAATACATATAAAAGAGAGATATAAAACTAGCTTGTCACAATTTTCCACAATATGTATGACATCAGTGTATCCTAACTCTTATGAATTTTATGTTTCCTATATGTGATATAGGAAACATATATAAATTTATTTAATGTGACACATATTAAATAAGCTTAAACATTTTTTGTAATGCCTTTGACTTCAGTGCACCCTGGAAGCTCCTGCTGCAGACTTTGGCTGGCTGGAGTACCTGTACTAAATACACAGCGTGGGAAATTGCAGTTGATATGTGTTTCAATGTCTGTAATGGATCCTCCTTGTCTAATTGGCCACCCATTTTCAATGTAACTTAAGTTTACTTTTGCTAACCTTATCTTTGACAATGGTGGCAGTGCATGATGCTACAATCATCACCGACTATGCAGCTCATGTTTAGAGTGTGCCTACTCATGAAATTGATTGATTGGCTAAAGAAACAGTACACATTTTTTTGGCTAAAAAGACAGTATTTCTATTAATCTGCTATAGCTGATTGAATATGAATATGAGTGTTGTTAATGCACATATTCAAAAGGCTTGGATTCTGGGACATTCTGTGTCCTGGAATGAAATTATTTTTTTCCTGGACAAATGACCAAAATGCAGGGTGGTCCTGGAAAGTCCTGTACAACTGGCAGCCCTAGATCTCTTTCTGGTGATATTATCTATGTCACCAAGTATAATGTGGGGCTCTGTGGATATACTCTAAAACTCAGATGTCTGATGTTCTAGCATCTGTTATTATGACATCCATTTCTGGCAAACAAAAATAGTGCAGCAGTAGCGAGTCAGGAGTGAAAATGCATAAGTGCAAGTAAAGAAAAACTAAACCTCAGATCTGTTATATCTACAATAGATTGACATGTCATATCTGCAATTCATAATTAAGAGAGGCTAGATGATGGTGTTTATGGTGGTTATTAATGGAAAAATAACTGGTACCTTTACCCTATTTGCCATTGTTGATAAGCTAATGAATCTTCTGATGCAGTTGGACCTTTAGTTTTTATTGACAATAATGTTTCCATAGGTTTCTCTGTGATAACAAAAAATATTACATTAGCCTTCAGTACCAGGCATCACCACAGAGGAAAAATGTGGATACTGTGTCTGAATTTAAGGTTCTTGACTGAAAAGCAGCTTAGCTCATCTCCATGCTGTCACAGTGTTTCACCATGCAGCTTTTATTATTAACAGTTTATTATTATCATATGGTAGTGATATCAAGTAATTTTAAATATGGGAAATTCCCTAAAACCTCAAGAACCAAACTAGTATATAGATGCATCTCACATTCATCCATTCAGGTTTGGCAGGCGGGAAAGAGGCAGGCGTCAAAGGCCTTCAACCTCTATGCAAACATCGACATCCTCAGACCCTACTTTGACGTGGAGCCCATCCAAGTGAGGAACAGGTGCGTATGTAGGATCGGCTTCTGCTGGCTTGGTGACTCTTGTGGCTGGGATTTCCCATCCTTATTCCAGCTTTTCTGGTGTTCCGCCCTGTTCCTTACGTTCCTGTTTGATCTCCCTCCTCAGGTTGATTGAGTCAATGATTCCTGTCAGGATGATCAGCTTCCCTCAGGTGGGCGGCCATGTTGGCTATGGCAGAGCTACGGTATTGGCAGCAGATGTGTCTGCTCTCCTTGTGGGTGACACTGCCTGCTGGCGAGCTGATGTATGCACTCTGCCATGTGTCTACCCAGAAGGTAGCGGGGGAGCTCTATGGACCCATGATGCTGGTCTTCACGCTGGTGGCTATCCTGCTGCATGGCATGAAGACGTCCGGGACTGTGATTGTAAGCAGCCGATTCCATAAGGCGGTTAGACCGAACCAATTGGATCGATATCCCCCTTCAGATGCTCTGGAGACTGCACCCATTACTATTTCCACCACCCTATCTAACCCATGCTCCTCCCCCAGAGAGAGGGCACACTGATGGGCACGGCCATCGGCACCTGCTTTGGCTATTGGCTGGGCGTCTCCTCCTTCATCTTCTTCCTTGCCTACCTGTGTAATGCCCAGATCACCATGTTGCAAATGCTGTCCCTGCTGGTATGTATCCAGCCACCATCATCATCATCAAACTGGTGAAACAAGAAGCCCCACGGTTATGCCATGTGTTTGTCTCACAGGGTTATGGCCTGTTCGGTCACTGTGTGGTCCTCTTTGTCACATACAACGTCCACTTTCACTGGCTCTTCTACGTGCTGTGGCTGGTGGTTGGCGGGGTCTCAACTCTTCGGATGGTAAGGTGGCATACGAGGCCGTGATTCACCAAACCCCTATGGTCCTTTGTACTGACTTCCCTCCTCACAGGTGGGCGTTCTGATCTCTCGCACCGTGGGCCAGACGCCGCGTCTCATCCTCTGCGGGACTTTGGCTACCCTGCATATGCTCTTCCTGCTATACCTGCATTTCACCTACCACAAGATTGTCGAAGGTATGGAAACTTCCTGCCTCACCAACAAGGATTTAACTAGCAACCTTGTAACAGCAAGGTTATTGAGTCCTACAGTTTTTCCAGTACACGTTGAAGCAAAGCGGACTGCAGACCTTAAGTAATTAAATTCAAGACCCCAGATCTAATTTAAGAGTGTGCTAATTGTTAAGGTATCTTGGGGCTGTTTTTTATAGTAATGAATGTTATCACATTTGGACAGCTTGATCGTCTCAATTTTGTTAACTGAAGGTGCTTCGCTAAAGGCACAGTCCATGTTTTCTGCTTTTGTCTCCAAGGTATCTTGGACACCCTGGAAGGACCCAATGTCCCCCCCATTCAGAGGGTCGCTAGAGATCTGCCTGATGTGGCAACCCATCTGGTGAACAATACGGTCAAGACCCTCGGGATTTCCCTGCAGGCACAGTGATGGTGTGACCTGGCAAAGACTGACACTCCCCACACTGTACTCTTTGTTTTTTAATGCCAGAGGAATATGAGTTGACGTATACACCCTGAGACCCTGACTGTCACAGTGGTCTTTCTGTGAAGCAAGGCTTCTTCCGTGTCTTGAAAGCACACGCTGGTGAGTTTGTTTCTTTGTGGGATGGGTTCCTGTTAACGTGCACGGTGAGCTCCATTATTACCCATCCTGTGTTGGACATGAAGTGTAAATGCTTACATGACTGTGGATAAACTTGCTCATTATGACGGCTGACCGCTGACTTGGACCCTATCTGTCTGTTCTGTGCTCAATGGGGAAAGCTTTTGTTTCTAAAATAAATTAGATTTCTATCATATGGAGGGAGCACTTTTTGGAGACTTTGGGCGTGACCATATGCCTCTGGCTTGTCAAGCTTTGATTTATAGTTTTCTTGTGTTAATGGGGAACAATGGAGTGATGCAGTGAAGGAAAGATGTTACAGCCGCTCTGTTAAAGCGAGAGACAATTTAGGAATCGATTATTTACTTTCCACAGTACAAATTTCATGGCAGGTCAGGCTTAAATTTTGCGTTTCGATGAAAATCTTTTGGTTCTTAGTTTTGGTTTCTACACATTTCTACACAACAGCATGACATGCCAATTCCATGCAAATTCTTTTATTGTGTGTGTTTGTATATATGTGTGTGTAGAGAGACAGAGAGAGACATGGTGTACATAGAAATAAAGTCTACTGAAATCAGTCCTCAGTTTTTTCTTACCCCCTCACTGTATTACTTGGAAACAAATGCCCTCTTTTTAAAATGTTAGATACATTTTTATGTAGTATATAACCTGTTACAGGTCCGAACGAAGCTCATTACAGATGCGTTGGTACAAGACACTTTTTTCCCAGGAGCTGGTACCTTTTATACACAAATACACTCACCTAAAGGATTATTAGGAACACCATACTAATACGGTGTTTGACCCCCTTTCGCCTTCAGAACTGC
>JABFEA020000067.1:17448866-17461817 GCA_019775915.2 Cyphomyrus plagiostoma | reverse complement strand
TAAGGCAGTTCTGAAGGCGAAAGGGGGTCAAACACCGTATTAGTATGGTGTTCCTAATAATCGTTTAGGTGAGTGTATATATATATGTGTGTGTGTGTGTGTGTATGTAAGGGTTGTAGGGAGTGACTGCCATTTGTTTTTCTGCATGTATGGCGTTTTTGTGGTTAGAAAGGGTTAGTATAGCGTTTGTCTTTTGTTTTATTTTTCTTTCAGGTTAGGGAAGTTTTGTCAGTAAGCGGGTAGCTAGTTCACTTGGTTTTGTTTATTGTTTTGGCCGGTGTCACTCCTGAAGCTCACCTTTTCCTCAAATACACGTATTTTTCTGTTACCATCATGAATGCCTTGGGTGTTAACTATTCCCCCACCCCCTTATCCTCTACCTCCCGACTTCCTGTTCCCAATTTTCCAAACCTTATCGCTGTTTACGCCCCGTCCCTAGACCAGGACGTAACAATGGAAAGTGACTTTCAGTCAGGCTCTAAAAGGCTCTGGAAAACCATCCAGAATATCAGGAGGGGGAAGCAGCTATTGGTTCCTACTATTTATAGTGGGGAGGGGGTGCTGTTGACCTCACCTGGAATACTTTGAGGACCTCCACAACCCTGCCTCAGATACATGAAGGCACACTGCCTTTGAAACATCTGAGGGCACAGACCCCGAGGGTGCTGGGGGGGACTTGCCCATCACTGGGGCTGAGGTGGCCAGGGTGGTTAAAAAGCTACATGGTGGTTGGGCCCTGGGGGTGGACAAGATCCGCCCAGAGTACCTAAAGGCTCTGGATGTTGTGGGGCTGTCATGGCTGACATGCCTTCTCAACAGTGCGTGGAGGTCAGGGACAGTGCCACTGGATTGGCAGACCGGGGTGGTGGTCTCCTTATTTAAGAAAGGGGACCAGAGGGTATGTTCCAACTACAAGGGGATCACACTTCTCAGCCTCCCTGGGAAGGTCTATTATGGGGTACTGGAGAGGAGGGTGAGATCGATAGTCTAACCTCAGATTCAGGAGGAACGATGCGGTTTTCGTCCTGGCTGTTACACTGGACCAGCTTTATACTCTAGTGAGAGTACTGGAGGGGGCCTGGGAGTTTGCTCATCCAGTCTACATGTGTTTTGTGGACTTGGAAAAGGCTTACGACCGGGTTCCCTGAGGTGCCCTGCAGGGGGTGCTTCGGGAGTATAGGATCCGGGGTCCACTGTTGTGGGTGATTCGATCCCTGTATGAATGGAGCAGAAGCTTGGTACGCATTGCCGGTACATGAGTCGGACATGTTCCTAGTGCGGGTTGGGCTCTGCCAGGGATGCCCTTTGTCATCGGTCCTGTTTATAATGTTTATGAACAGGATTTCTAGGCGCAGCCAGGGTGTTGAGGGTGTCCAGTTTGGTGGCCTCAGGATTGCCTTGCTGCTTTTTGCGGACGATGTCGTCCTGTTGGCTTCATCTGCTGGGGATCTCCACTGTGCTCTGGGGGGGCTCCTAGACAAGTGCTAAGCAGCGGGGATGAGGATTAGCGCCTCCAAGTCTGAGACCATGGTTCTCAGCCAATAACGGGTGGATTGCCCTCTTCAGGTCAGGGAGGAGGTACTGTCTCAAGTGGAGGTGTTCAAGTATCTCGGGGTTTTGTTCATGAGCGAGGGTAGGCGAGATCGGGAGCTGGACAGACGAATTGGAGCGTCGTCTGCAGTTTTGCAGGTGCTTAACCGGTTCGTTGTGGCTAAGAAAGAACTGAGCCGGAAAGCAAAGCTCTCGATCTACTGGTCCATCTTTGTCCCTACCCTAACCTAAGGTCATGAGCTATGGGTAATGACTGAAAGAATGAGATCGTGAATACAGGCGGCTGAAATGAGGTTTCTCCGCAGGGTGTCTGGGCTCTCCCTTAGGGATAGGGTGAGAAGTTTGGATATCTGAGAGAGTCTCAGAGTAGAACCACTGATTCTTCACGTCGAAAGAAGCCAGTTGGTTTGAACATCTGGTGCGGATGCCTCCTGGGCAGCTACCCGGAGAGGTTTTCCGTGCATGTCCTACAGGGAGGAGGCCCTGGGGCAGACCCTGGACACGCTGGAGGGATTATATCTCTCGGCTGGCCTGGAAACGCCTCAGCATCCCTCCTGAAGAGCTGGTAGAGGTAGCTAGGGAGAGGGAGATCTGGGTGTCTCTCCTGAAGCTGCTACCCCTGCGACCCGAACCCCAGACAAGCAGAAGTTGATGGATGGATGGATGGCATTCATGTGAAAGGAACATAGAGAATTGCATGATGGATAACTTGCAGATGTTGCCCTGGTGCCTCTGTAGATCTTCCTGGACATGGTGGAGAACTACCCCACCTGCCTGCGGGTGCTAGTGCTGGCTGAGAATGCCATCAGCCCCGAGCTGCAGCAACAGATCTCAGATCTGCTGTCGGAGGGCGAAGAGGACGACGACAAGGAGGGGGAGGCGCGGGGAGTAGGTGGGATTTCCAGGGAGAAGACCACCTGGCTCCCACACAGCAGTAAGGACCCTTACAGTTCAGTTCTGCAGTCATACTATTCAGCAACCAATTCTAACCCAGTAATACCCCATACTGGTGGGTATTAGCATCACACAGATCAGGTACCTGCATTGACTGCAGCTATGCATGGATCTTTTTGCTAATCCTCACCAAGGATTTCATTAGAGAGCAAGAATATTCATGCGTCTAGGGTCTCCTCAAGCTCACTCGCTTTCTGCACTGGCTGGGGGTTGATATCATCAGAAGGTAGCAGACTTTCCTAAGGTCTTCCCTCATAAGGTTTCCCGCTGATGGCCTGCCAGTGGTACTTATCTTCGCTTGGCTTCCAGTTTAACTGCTCCCTGCTATCCCAATGTCAACTGTAATTGACCTCAGATGGCAGTGGCCTTTCTGGCCATGTGTCTGCTTATTTTAGCAAACTCAGGCTCGCTGGTGGAATCGGCCCATAAGTATCCGGGGAGGTCACCCAATGACAGAAGGTGACATGCACTATAGCTCACAGGAACACCATGCTCCATGCATGTCCATAGTGCAGAGTCAGAATGTGTCTCATCTGGTGTTTCTGCCCTTCAGACTCCAGCTCCCAGATGGTCCTGGTTACCTCCGGCCTGGGCGACAGCCTGCTAGCAGAGACGGAGATGTGACATCACAAGGTCCCCTGCCTGCGAGCAACCAATCACTTTGCATGACCTTTAGCACTTGTACATAGAAGTTGTTTATCTGGCACAAACCTTGAACACCAAGTGACTTACTCTACTTCGTAATCTATTTATTATATTTAAGATGTACAGTATTTATAACTAGATATTTAAAATTTACACATCTGCTGAAATGTATGCTCAGATAGCTCACCTAATTAAGGCTGTTGTTATGGTCCCATGTCAGAATAAAACACTTATTTAGTTCTCAATTAATGTGTAAGAGTAATTGCCAATTTACTTAACAGAAATGTGGGGAAAATTTTATTTCAACACCAGGGGGCACTAGAGATAAAGTAACTGACAAGCCCAGTAGCTCAAGTAAGTGGACAAAGTGCACCTGAGCCACAGAGTTTTGTCCTTTGAACCCATCAGGGACACCCGTCGGAACTGGGCAAAAGTCTATGCAGCTTTAACTATCTTTTCATAGAATTTAACTATCTTTCATAAATTTCATAGAACTTAACTATCTTTTCATATAATCAACATTTAACTATATTGTTTCAGCAAGATGATGGCAACCCAGCCATAATTAACCAAGTTGGAAAATTACAAGATACAATCCAATCCACAGTGTCACACCTAACCATAACCTCTGGAATAACAGCTGAGTGAAACAGGGATGGATACCTGTTCTGGAGAAACATTAACCAGAGGCCAACTCAAAAATAGGTTAGGCACAGTCACCAGGAAGATTGGTATCCGTGAGCCACTGCCATGACAACGCAGCAGCGCTACTTTGAATCAAGTTTCTCTGCAAAGTGGATTTTTCCACAATTCGCTTTCTTTTGAAGCTTTTTGCTAAATCGCATACATTTCAGTAGCTCTGGAAAAAGGGACCCAGAAAGTTTTGTTCCATTTAGCCGGCCAGAGTCAAACAGACCACGGTCCCCAAAGCTTTGAGTGGGACAGCTGGCCCAACTTGCCTCTAGGGGGTGCTGTTGCAGCAGTTAACAGCTCACCGTGCCGGTCTTGATGGCCTCAGCATCGTGAAGGGTTCTCATTGAATTGACGGAGACCTTGCTACAGAGTGAGAGACGGATCTGCATTTGTCTGATATGCATAATTAGTTCCAGAGAGCACTTAAGTGTGCAGGTACCCTGGACCAGAGCAGTAGCCACACAAGTGAGGGGCAAGCAAAGCATATCGGCTCCACCTTCCACACATTCATGCACAATATCTTAGTGAAACCTAATCCTCCTACTGGATGGCATTTTATTTTACCAAAATGGATGTTGTGACCCCTCCTGCATTCAGCAGCTGCGTGACGTTTCGGCATCCCACCAAACCGTCACATAACACCGGCGACAGGAAAGCTGAAACCATTCGGCAGACATTGTGTATAATTAATAACACATATCAGATCAATGCTGTCAGCTGGCAGTAGGAGGTCAAGCTGTAGCTTACAGCAGTGTGGCATACAGGTTGTTCTACTGGGAGCTGCCTTGTTTTGGAGATAATGATAAACAGAATAAACAAAGGTTGGTGTTCTCGTGAACGTAATGGAGTTGAATGGCATTATTTCTGTGGCGATTAAAGCACAGACTTTGTAATGAGCAGTTTAATGTAGGAACCATTTTCTTCTACCAAACTCCACATACCAATTGTTTTGCTGCGCAGAAGACACAAACACGAGCTCCCCAGTGATACCATCTGTGCAGTGATACAACTGGTGCCTTTCAATTATTTTGACTGACCAGGTCATGATTTCTAGTAAGAGACATTGCTGTTGATTTTTTCAAATGTATTTTTAGTCATTTAAACACCACAGAAAGAACGCCATTCAGTACCATTATATTCAAGAAAAGACCAACATTTCTACGGCCCATATCTCCAAAACTATATCACTTACAGTAGAACTAACCAAAATGGATAGATATCACTAAAGCCCCATCTTTCTTCAGTTGTGGAGTAACCTACCCCTTTAAGGACTTCATTTCCACCCTATTCCCACCAGAGGGCTTCTGAGCAGCTAATACAATGGTACCTCGGTTCTTGAACCGTTCCGGACCCCGGATCGAATTTTTCCCATAAGAAATTAAGGAAAACCAATTAATTGGTTCCCAGCCCTCAAAAATTACACCTAAATATGTTTTTTTAGCATTTAAACACAAAATGAACAAAATAAAAAAAGAAGAGCATTTTTTTCTTGGCTTCCAAAACCATTGTCCTGCTCTGATCGTCCGCTCCTTCCGTGTGCCACACCCCCTCGTTAACCTCATGTGGGATCCCCATGTGATCAGCTTTTTCTGGTTGTTGTCATTAGTCCTCTGTATTAAGTCAGCATTTCAGTTTGTTTCCCCAGACCGGTCACTGGGTGCGTTCGACTTGCTTACAGTGCTGGCTTAAAGCAACGCATTCTGATCCTGACGAAATGCATTACGGTTAGATGCATTGTGACCTCTCACCCGGCTGCACAAACTGGAACTGCCTCTATGACGACACACCTTTGCCCTTATTGGCTGAAGAGTTCAGTTAAATGCATGACGTTTGTATCCCACGCAGTTCCGATGCATAATCTGCTATTTCTCCCGAATATCACATAAAGCAGTAAGAATTGGTTTTCAGTTAATTTACCTGGTAAAATAAAGTTGAAATAAATTACATAAATGCTCTAATAGTACACATAAGTTATTTATTGTTAGTTACTGTAATGTTGTGTTGCTTTATTTGGTTAATCATCCAGTCTGTGAATACGGCATTCAAGTAAGAATTGCATTGTCGTATGACTCATTTCCTGGCCTGTACAATTTATATTAGGTCAGCATTCACGGTTCAACTTCTGATATTCAGATCAAGTTCTAGCTCAAACTGGTTTGTTCGACTTTCAAGAAATTCGAGTTCTAGTGAGTTTGAGAACAGAGGTATCACTGTATATAGATCCATAGGCCCCCCTGTCTGAAAATAAAACATATAGTCCAGTTGAAAAAGTAAAAAAATAATGCACCTCACTATGATGAATTATTTGTTTGTCAACATCAAGAATGAAAAATGGAAAGAAAATCTCATGGGTATGACGAGTATTACATTTAAAATAGTTTTATTTATTTTAAAATATACATCCTTGGTTTACAAATTCAGAAAATAAAATTAGTACAGGTTTAACAGTCTTTTTTTTGTATTTTTTTAGCATTCAGTTTGTACAGGGAAGAAATAAAAATCACATGGTGCAGCTACAAAATCATGGAGACTGGGAGAGAATCTAAGGAAGGCATGACTGCCATGGAAACAGGACAGCATGTATGGACGGAAGGAGACAGACATCGACCAAAACAAAAGCCACCTCACCCCCCCAGTACATGACAGAACCATGTCTCCATGGTAACGATCACAGCACACCAGCGGGCATGTAGCATGCATGTGCTCAGGCCTTCAGGAAGGAGGACATAGCATAGAAATACTCCAGTCCTTACTTACAAGGGCCAGCGATGAGTACTGTGGAGACACCATCGGCGGCACGCACATGCGCAGGCATACACACACGCACACCTCATGAGGAGCTTACCTGAAGCTGTAGTCAGCTTTGAAAAATGTGCTCAAAAACACTAATGGATATGTTCACTTCAAGGAACACATTATAAAGAAGAGGAAAAAAGAAAAATGATTGAAATGACATCACGCTAAGTTACCCAGTAAATGAAGGAAATGTCACGGAGCTGCAACACATTCAGAGTATGGAGACTGCACATCGCCAGTCGTTCCTGACTATAAGTTTCTCGGTCTGCACACACACTGGGACACAGGGGTTTGGATAGCAAGGTGAGCTCAATGTGAAAGGGGGCTGTTTTCGGAACGGGGGATGAGGTCAGCCTCTCACTGCCCCCCATGCTATAGGTGCACATACAGCCCAGTATCACTGCGGGTGATTTCTGATGGTGTCTCAGAGGCTCACTGTGAATCAAGTGTGGCGTGCAATGGCACCTCCAGGGCCAAAGCGGCCCCTCATCTCAGGAGATGGAGAAGGTGACCTTGGTTTGGAACAGGCAGACCACACTGACAGGGCCTCACCGCTGAACACGTGCCTCTTGCAGGCGGACGAGAGGAAATGGCAGCCGGGATCCACATGGAACAAAGCGAGCGCTATTTCCAGAACATCTTACGGCATTAAGTATTTAACGTGTGGGATGGTGATGAATGATTCCTTCTTCCTGCCATCAGGAGCCTAATTTAGAGCCAAATAAAAAGTCTCCATTATTTATTAGAAAGGTCTGTTAGGGCTATTAATTATGAGGTTATTTTAGTAGCTTTTTATTTGAAGTGGGGAAAAAAAAACCATACGCTACAAGCTAAAAAAAGAATGGGGAGGGGTGGGAGTGATTTGGCCCCTCAGGCTGCAGAAGCCGGTAAATTAATGAAACCGGGGGGCTAATGGAGAGAGCCTCTGGTGGGAATTTGTGGGCCACGGTGCTTTTTGAGGGTAGCAGCCTGATGCGTGTGTTTCTGTGAGAAGCCACAGGGGAATCTGGGTCCTGTGTCCCGGCGCATGCAGCAGACACACGTAGTGATACCAGGCATCCATTCAGCAGGGTACTGAGCCAGTGAGCATCAAGCACACAGCTGGAGTCTGGCTACTTCAATTAAAGGCATTATGATTGAAAAACTCTTCCCCTCGGGGAAAAAAAAACACACTGGTGAAACTAAAATCAAGCTACATCACCGGCCACCCCAAAGAATGTCAGCGCTAGAGGTGACAACAGCGCCAAGGCAGTCAGCAGAGTGGGGTTAGCAAACATGGCAAACCAACCTCAAAACATAAACTTCAAAAAGCACTAACACACTTCCTATTACACTACAGCAAGACATCAAACTCAAACACGAACAAAGAACAAAAATAAAAAGTGAGCCTGGTGTAGGAGATGGAGGTGGGCGGACGCTACAGCAGCGTTTACATTCCTAGGCGCGGGTTTCGTCTGAAATGATTGGATTTTGCATGGTGTCCGTGCTGTGTTTGTGCGGCTTAGCAGACGGAGCTTGGCTTAATGGCGGACAGGGAGGCCCTGAGCAGCTGGGGGCAGACAGGAGCCCGCCGGGGAAGGCCGCCTCCCTCCATGTGCCGAGACAGACGGGGGGGGGGGGACAGTGGTAAAGGATGCTGGGTAAGCCAACCTCACACTGGTCACCCGGGGGAGAGACAGTTAGTTTTGTCTGGTCCTCAACACACAACAGGGCACCACAGACCGGCGTTGCCTTTCGGAGTCCGAGCACCGCCAGCGAGCCAAGCCAGCAGCCTGAAGCTTTGGTTTACACTATTATACCGATCTGGACTGAGCGGCACCCTGGTCTGCACGCTGGCAAACTCGGTGCAGCTGGTGTCATTGGCGCATTTCTGAAGTGAAGGCAGCTGATACTGGGTGGTGTGACCTTTGCTCTCAGGGAAGGATGCAAGACTCCTCAAGACACGGGTGGCCATGTTTCATGGACAATGACAGAACAGAGCTGTGACCCACCTTGGGGAAAAGATCATACTGATTCACCACTGACGGCTAACTCCCCAGCCCTGTTCTTCCATGGACTGAGTTGGCCAAAACAACACAGATCAAGCTAATGCCGCTAACACTGCTAGCAGTCTAGCCATTTTAAGCCTCCTGATAACACTGATTTGTCATGAGTCCCTCCTCCTCCAGCCAGCAGACAGGAAGCGGTGTCCTAAAGCCCAAAGGGAGTGCTGAGGCCACTGCACCGGGACCCAGGAATGGGAGCAGGACCAGGAGGAGCCAAGGTGCTGCAGTAGAGAATTGGCCGGAGGGATGAATCGATGCTGGGGGGGGGGTTCACGGTTAGGCACTGTGAGTAAGTGGGACAGTGGGACCTCAGGCCATTCCAGGTAATAGTGGGCGGCTGGTTGCCACAGTACCAGAGATGTGTGTTCAGAAAAAAGCTCCCCTCTGAGGTAGGGCACGTCTGTCCGTTTGGGTCACGCTAGCTGGGGAGGGTGTTTAGATAGACAGAGAGATTCTTGTTTACCAACACAGATATGTATCTCTGCAGGGGAGGGGGGGCTTTTAAGGAGGATGGTGCCAGGTACAGAAACTCTCCTTCTGGAGGAAATTGGAGCCATGTCTGTAGGATAAAAGAGGAGATCCTCCTCCCCCCTCAGTCCAGCAGGGTGCCATGCTCCTGGGCGCGTGTCAGGCTGTCCTTGCGATGCAGGTGGTGGACGCCCATCCTCTTGGGGCTCTTGCCAGGCCTGCTGGGGTGGGCTGCTGCATTCTCCATATGGTCTTCCAGTGTGGCCAGGCCCCGGGGTGAGATGACAGGCAGGTCCTGGGGCAGGATGTCGCGCTCCTCTGCTGAGCTGCCCCCCGAGCCACATTCTGCATACTCCATCCTGCGGGTGTCGGGGCTGCCCCCCCCACCGGAACACGCCGCTTCATCAGGCACGTCGGCACTGCCTACATCCTCAACGGGCTCCAGGCTCATCAACAGCCTCTGACTCTCCTCCTTGGAGAACTCCACTCCATAGTGGCCCCTCCTGACACGTGGCTCTGCCCCACTGTCTGCCTCCACACTCGACTCTCGGCTGGCCGTCCAGCTCGGCGCTGCTGACTCCTCACCGTCCGAGTAGGTACCCTGGCGGGTGGCCCCGGTCCAGCCCGTCCTTCCGTCGCGGCTCCTCTGGAGCTCCATGGCGGTCTCGCTGCTGAATGAGGTACGGTTCACCAGGCTGCCCTCTGAGGATGGAGCCATCTTCTCCACAAACATGCGCTGCCAGTTGGCTAGGAGATCCTCTTCAGAGCTGGCGGAGCTGCCAAAGGCACCGGGGACGGGAGTGGGGCTGCCCAGTGGGCTGGAGCGGCCTGACAGAGCATCTGGCGTGTCGGGTCCGGCCTGTCGGCGCGGGTGACCACCAGAGGAAGATGAGGCCCCGGAGCGCCAGCCGCCATCAGCCTCGTCGTCGGTCTGCACCAGGCTCAGCGAGATGGCCTGCCGCGTGGCATATGTGCAGTTGGGTAGCGGGCTATTCTTGGGGATCTTCACCTTGTCATCGGATGTGAACTCGATCACCTTGCGGCCTGGATAGAGGGGGTGGGGTGGCGGGGGGGTGGGGTATGGGTTCAACTTCTCGAAGGAGGGGGCCACCGCCCCACCACCACCCCCATCCTCCCCATCCAGGCTGGCATGGCTCCGGCATGTTCCATTCTGCTGCTGAGGCTGCTGCTCCAGGGAACGTCCAGAGCCCAGGGGCCCCTCCATTTGGGGGCCCGTCATATCCACATGCACGAACACGTCCTCTGCCACAGGCCGGCCGGTACTGCTGCCAGACTGGGCAGAGTTCAGCACCAGTGGTTCGGGCTTCTCCAGCACACGGGCGATGACAGATGTGGGCACCACGTCTGCGGGCGTCAGGCTAAGCGAGTCGGCGTCCGGAGCCTGGCCCCCCCGCTGAGGCAGGCTGCTCTTCATGTGCTTATTCACCATGTCCTGCAGCTCAGCTGGCAGCTGCAAGAGACCACAGGCGGCAGTGTCAGACGGGCCCTGGTGCCACGGAAGACAGCTTCTGGAGCCACCCACAGATTTGCCATCATGGGGGGGAGGGGGGGATAAAAAGCAACCCTCATCCACTGACAGACTCCCCCACACACATTTCATGGCCTGCTTTGCTTTTAACAGAATCTCTAAAGACTGGACGCTTCCAGATGATTCTGACACTCCTAATAAGCCTTATTTTTCATTTGGATGCACTTTTAAGCCTATAAGATAACCACAGTCTGACACCAGCAAAAAGCAACAGGACAAATATAATTAGGAGCTTTAAATCTTAGTGGAGCTGGGGGTTGCAGGTATCCATTTAGAGGAGAGTTTGGGATGGTTCTGTGCTGCATTTCATACCATTAATACCCACCCTTCCGTGTACAGGCCTGCCCTCCCATCTTGCCATCAATTCTATACTTAACAGGGTCAGAGCGGGTCACCTGTTACCCAGGAAACGGGGTGGGGGGGGTGGTGGCCAGGGGGGTATGGAGCTTGTATAGGGAGCCATTACAGGGCGAGTTGGCAGTCACCTAGCCAGGCACTGGCTGACAGCTGGGTTACCCCGTTACCCATTTCCTAAGAGATTGACATCAAAACTAGATGATGGTTATCAAAGGCGTGAGCACCTGGGCATGAAGCCCTAACGCAGAATGAATAAAGCAGCGCTGCATCGATCAGTGGAAACAGACGGAAATAAGCAAGCCAGCAATGCCGACCAGTCGTCTCATGCACACGCCACAGGGAGGTGGCGATCGATGAGTGCCGACGTGAACCAGCCGAAAACCCCCACCTCATCAAACCTCCCCCACCGCCGGGGAGAGGGTCAGCCCAGAACCACACTCCCTGCAAAGCTCACCCTGCTCTCCCTAATCAGAAGGACTATTTGGGCAGTGGCGCCGTGAAGATGCCTTCCTGGCTCCGGCTCACAGGTGTCTGGCTCGCTGCTGACATCTTTACACCAGCCTCTGGCTGAGATTGATGTGCCGCAGACACTCTGACTCACACCAGAGCCAGCAGCTGTCAGGTCTGTGTGACAGGAGAGGAGGCCACTCCCTCTCTCTGTGCTGCCCCTGGGTCACGCCAGCTTTTATCCTGTGTCCCATTGGTCAGTAAACTATTAGGCACGGGCTTGGGCTGTGCCCTCGTCAGGGGCTGCGGCGCCGTCAGAGCCTGCAGCCGGGACGGATCAGGATGCCCGATATTTCAGGGCGCCGGTGAATTATGTATCTCAGAATAGGCGGTGCCCAAAGTGATGGCACTAATGGGCCACTGGGGCCCCGCAGGCAGAGATGAGTCAGTGCTAGCATTTATAAACAAATAGATTTAAGCTTGGAGAACCTTAAGGGAGGGGCAACATCCCGCCACACAGGAAGCTGGGTCACACACCAACAGCCCAGCCCACAGCTCCTTCCTAAGGGTGGAAATAAACTCCCAGGGAGAGAACGGGCTCAGAATCCCCTGCACACTATTTAAACTGGAACCGCTGGGACACTGAGCTGGAACAGGCCACACTCGGCACCAGCACAGACCAGCACACACCACGACATGTACTGGGGACGGCAGCAAAATGAGACCTGCTGACTGCCACGTACAGCAGCAACCAGCCACCTCATCACCACCCCATCCAGCCCCCGACGGCGCCTGCAGGAGCTTCTCACCCTCACTACCCAGCAAACTCCCTACCTGTTTCTGGCCTGCTCACTCCCCAGGAGTGTATGAGGGAGGCGGAGAATTACAGCTCTGTGGTTTTCTTTTTGTATTACCTGGCCCATCCATCTGATCGGACCCTGCATGCTTGCATGTTGAAGGAGGTCAGGGAAAGTGAGTGGAGGGTCGACAGAGAGTGCAGGATACTCACGTCTGCAAACTTGTGGTTTCTGAAGTGGGACTTGTTGCACTTCAGCAACTGGACTGCCAAGTTGCAGTCCTGCCGGTAGCGTTCCTGGAGAAGACAAGAACGAGGTCAGGGCTCCAGCGGAGAGGCGTTAAGGACGGTCTGTCATGTGCAGAGAGGTGCCACCAAGGAGGGGGTAGCTGAGCGTTTGGAGAGCCAGCCTAGTGAGAGGGGGGGCTGGGCAGCAACCCATACGCAGGGGGCACCTACATTCAGCTCCTCTAGCTTGTCGATGGTGTTCTTTGCATCCAGGAGTTTGTTGGTCAGCTCCACAATCTCCTGGTCCATCATCTTCTTGTCTTGCTCCACCTTGCGAAGCTGAGGGGGGGGGGGGGGGACACAGCTGTGAGATGAATGTCAACCCACATAAGAAGCACTGGGAGGCCTAAGTGCTCTAAGGG
>JABFEA020000067.1:17416960-17427041 GCA_019775915.2 Cyphomyrus plagiostoma | reverse complement strand
TGTAAACAGAAACAAAGAATATAGACATAGCTTATCAAAATGTAAACAGAAACTGTGAGCTACCCACATCTCGGAAACAAACATGGCAGCCTCCATGAACGCGCTACTGAGTGTTGTTGCTTTATATTTTAGCAGATTTGGAGTGAGATTATTTTTTCTGAGACAAACAAACAAGAAACACGATCTAGTCAAACCACATTAAAAGCTTTATAAAATATTTTAGCACATTCATAGCGAAGAGGCAAACAAACTACAAACGAACCAAAAACACTAACAAGTAAAAAACTCATATTGCATGATAAGATACTGTTTATGGTCATGATATGGTATTCTTTAAATCAAACACGTGCAGTTACATTTATAACTTAATACATTTAACAAAACAAACATTTTTAAAATAGAATTACTGTTGAGTAGGTGTGCATGTGTCAGTGTTTGGTGTGTGACTGTGCCCTGCGATGCTTCCTGGATAGGCTACGGACCCCCCGCGACCCAGTAGGATAAGCGGGTTGGAAAATGGATGGATGAAATTACTGTTGAGTGTGTAAGCCACCATGTTGAAATTACGTCACAGGGGCAACTTGGACAACAAAATCTTGTCCGACGTCAACGTCATAAAAGAGGCGTGTTTCCGAAGGAAAGTGACGTTTTTCGCGACGTTTCGTGATGTTTATCAGAATTCTGACTTGGAGAGAAATAATCGAAAGCACCATTACTCCTACACGGAGCAGCGCTGTACTCTGATTAGGTAGCCACAGTCACTACCGGAACTACTTTTTAACTACAATTTTTATGCCACTGCCAGAAAATCATCAAGCAATGTCATTATGATATAATCGATTATGTCCTGTCACTGCATCGATGCAGATTCGTCCACGTCCACACTAGGTACTTTTCAACTTTGTGTGTGAAATTATGTGTGAAGTCTAATCTACGAAATTTTTGCATTTCTCAAGCTTATTTAGCATAAAGGTTCCAGTTCTTGTTGTATGGTATAAAAGCGACCCAGAAGTGATAACGAGCTACAAAAGAATCAGGTTGAGAAAGTGCAGGGACTTCAGTGTGAAAGCACTTAACAATGTCTGTAATAATGTAATTAGAACTGACACTAGAGGTGGGCAATAAATCGATTTTATCGATTAATTAGAATTTACAGTTCAGAACAATGTTTTTATGAAAATAGATTTTATTACTTATTTTACACACGAGCGCCAAAAGCGGAACTAATGCGACACACCGTTCTTCACAGGTACATTAGCGCGGCCCCCAAACACTGTAGCAGATTCACAAACAACATGGCAATGGTTTGGTTTTGTGCCGTCGGACACAGACCAAACAAGAACTCCTTGCAAAGTCCGTTTAAAAACTGTTGCAACCAAAGGAAGCAGCACGACAAATTTATTTCAGCACCTAAAGCAGAGGCACACAGCGGAGTGCGAGAAGTGCAGCTCCCAGCAAAATGAAAATACCCACAGCACCAGCAAAACATCCAAAGTTAAGCAAACAACCGTCCCAGATATGTTTTCGAAGTGTGTGCCATATGATAAGAATGGGACACGGTGGAAGGCAATAAACACTGTTGCGATGTATATTGCAAAAGACATGGTGCCCATACATACTGTGGAAAAGCCAGGGTTAATTAACATGCTAAAAGTTTTTACAAGTTTCTAAAAGTGTTTACAATGGCGTGGTCTGCCACCTCACTTACATCCATCTTTTTTGGCTTGTCAGATTGCACTTTAACCCTAAAGTAAAAAAAAAAAAAACAAAGTCAAAACTTGGTTTGAACCATTTATTGGTCATCTGTACTTTGAGTTTGATTAGCGGAGATGAAAATCGATTAAAATCGAAAATTGGATTTATTGTGAAAAAAATCTGCGATTTATTTTTAGGCCATATCGCCCAGCTGTAACTGACACTGAAGAAATGTAATATCGAACAGCTTTCAAAAATGTGGTACCACCGTACCTTTTCAGGACCTGTGTCCCAAGCAACACTAGTCTGCACAAACACTCCTATTTGGTAAAATGTGAGACTATCTTCTTACTGGTGCAGCATGAATAAATAAAAATGTGATTAATTGGTACTTTATTGATCCCTGTGGGGAACTTGTCTTTACACCTGCCTCAACTTGCTCTTTGTGGAGTAAGTTGTCCACAAAGGGTGCCCAGGGAGCTGGGGGTTAAGGGCCTTGCTCAAGGAGCCGCAGACGTGCTGAGGCTGTGTTTGAACCTGTGACCTCATGCTTGTAGGCAACACAGGCTTAGCCCACTGAGCCACACGCTGCCCCCATACTTGATAAGTGTGTGTATGTGTTATCATGCCCAAAGTGACTCAAAATAAGGCACAAAATAAGGACATTAATTATGAATTCCATTCTGCTGCGCAATAGCGCTTTCCCTCCAATGTTTTCTTCAACACAAAAATGTCGCACGGTGATGACAAAAGCATGCCTGGGTCAAGTGCAATGTGAGCGCAGACCAGCGGGGGGAGTGAGGAGGGGGGGGCAATTGTGCTTGGGCATCGTACAGAACAACCAGGCTAAGTGTGAGTCTTTAGAGGCATACGCCATCTGAGTGAGGAGGACCATGAGAAAAAGGAGGAAGTCGGTTTGAATGTGGCCACTAAGGCTGCTTTGTTCTGTGCCTTGTTTCTGATACAGGTCAGATACACACATTCCTGAAAGGGGTTCACCTTGAGCTTTCACCTGCCGCATGCTCTCTGAGAGACATACACGCACCATAAAAGCATGAACGAAACCTTGAGAGGTACACAGCGTATCCTATGGCTTTACAAAAAGGCGGTACATTCCCACAACCATATCTGCACAAGCGAGGCACTCAAGATATACTATCCCAATTTCAACATATGCACAGATACTGGGGAATAAACTATCTTTTTTGAAGAACACAGATCCATGGCACTTATCCACTGTACTGATGTGATGTTACAGCACAATTTTAAGAATGGTCTCCAATCCACAGAGTATCAGGACTCCAGAAGCTACATCAGATAAGACCCTCTCTTCCTCGGGACACACACATATACCACTTGCTGGATGAGCCACACACAGCCAGATTTGCTTCTATTTTTTTCTTTAAACAGTGATGTCTGATAAACAAGCCAGCCAGGCTGCCGCACCCTGGTTTAGGAAACCATCTGTGAGGTCATGCACCCCCAGCAGAAGGTCCTGCATCATTTCCACTTCCACTGAGAATGATAAATACATAAATCAGAGCACAGTCAGCTTAATAAGGAAAGGAGAGAAAGGCATCTGCGAAAGACTCGACCCGCTGCACGTGCCGTCCATTATGGAACGAAGGACTTTGCTATTGCAGCACAACATAAAGTACATGAAAGTCAAAGATAAGTTCTGTAATTAAAGGATCCTCCTCCCTGCTGCCTCTGAGGATAAGTAACGATGGCGCACTAATGCTGTTCGTCCAGCTTCCTCCCAGCAACAGCCTATAATCTGGCAGAGCACAATGGGACCTGTGGCGGTTCAGTCAGTATCCAACAGGAACATAGATGTTAGAGATGTCACAGCTGTAAAAGGGGGTTTGCGTAACAAGCACCCACTCCTAAAATTCATATGCCCATCAGAGGGGGGCAGCTTGAACCACCGGCCATGCCATTTTCTGAGACCCTACACCAAAAGAGTGACTGTTGACCAAGATTCCAGGGCCACACTAAAAGCCGGATGAACCTGTGGTCCGGAACTAAGAGCCGACAGCTGTGTAAAAAGCAGGCTTTTCACAGCTCACAGAGGAATGTGTCGGCTCAGCCGCCCAGCAGTAAGAGCTCACTAAGACAGGCAGGCAGAATATTCTGCACGCTGTTACCACCAGAGCATGTGCAAGAAGCGTGTGGACCTGCTGGAATCCTGCAGACAAACACACACAGAGAAACACACATTCTTCTAAATGCAGCGAAGGGAAGTCAATCCTGCATAGCTGAACAATGCTATTTGAAGCTTGAGGACAGAGGAATCTGACACAAGAAACGCACACCGGCAGCCACACACACCCCCACAACCCAGGCCCCATTACAGTGGTATCGACTTTCCACCCGGCCCACTTAACCTGTCAGTTTTCTAATGCCGATATTCTGCGGCAACTGTTTTGTTGCACTAAGTCCTCTTTGGCTAAGTTTTAGAACAGATGCTCCAGCAGATTGTGATTTAGGGAGTTTTGAGGGAGAAAAAGGCAAATGTGCTTAGTACTGATGCATCATGTAAGATGGGGAAGTTACTACTATTGTCCTAACAGGACACTACTAAAGGCTTCATGCCCTCTTCCTGCTGTCAATCCGCCGGGCGAGAGTATCATGCCGGCACACAATGCCACACAGAGGAGCAGCCTAGCAGCTGCCAGCTGAAGGCTGAACGAGTTGTTTAAAGGACAGAGTGTAGAGTGAGCCAGGCGCACACACAGAACAAACAGGCAGGGAACACGAGACGGGGCCGGTAGCAACCGTGACGCATGGTGCTTGCCATCAGCAAGGGAACAGCATCAGAAAGGCGTAAACATAGACACCGGCCATCGTGGGGACCTGGGGGGTGGGGGTGGCCTGGAGGCGAGCCATAAACCAGCCACAAAGCACAGAGGAACACAAGACATGGACTCAGCAAATTATAGTAAAAAAGAATGTTTTTATTCCCACATGTGAAGAATTAGCAACAAGCTGGGATTTGATCAACCAAGTTTGCTCCGTTTTAGAGAATGCGCTGAGACAGACAACTCGATGCCCTATCGAGCAGAGGGTTACTGAACGCTAGCACAACAGCCAATCACCAACGATGTTGTAATTTTGCCCATCCTTCCTTAAAGAAGCAATGGGTGCGTTCGACTTGGGTTTGGTCTGTCTGCAGCTGACGTGACGTGGAACGCGATCTGGCTGCGGCTGCAGGGGTGGAGTATAAACTGACTGCAGCAAAGTCAGACAACTTCTACTCCTTGTAGTCTGCGAGACCTGACTGCAATGGCAGCACTGCCAGAAGGGTGTAGATAAATCTATACAAATATCACCTGCATGGACATTACTTCTTTTACAATAACCAACTCCTGATACAAACTGTTAGCGATTAATAAAACTATTGTGTATAGTGGCTCTGTGGAAAAAAATCAAATGCATGTATTTCAAGGACTCAAAGTTTTTATTGTCATGTACTGAGTACAATGCAATTCTAACTTGAATGCCATCTCCACAGACCGGATGATCATCCACTCCTTCCGTGTGCCACACCCCCTCGTTAACCTCATGTGGGATCCACATGTGATCAGCTTTCTGGTTGTTGTCATTAGTCCTTTGTATTAAGTCCACGTTTCAGTTTGTTTCCCCAGTCCGGTCATTGGGTCCGTTTGACTTGTTTACAGCACTGGCTTAGAGCAAGGCATTCTGATCCTGACGCAATATATTACGGTTAGATGCATTGCGAACTCTCACCCGCCTGCACAAACTGGAACGCCTCCGTGATGACACACCACTGCCCTTATTGGCTGAAGAGTTTAGTTGCACGCAGGATGTTTGTATCCCAGGCAGTTCTGATGCGTAATCTCTCCCGAATATTACGCAAAGCAGTGATGACTGGTTTTCAGTTAATTTACCTGGTAAAATAAAGTTGAAATAAATTACATAAATGCTCTAATAGTACACATAAGTTAGTGGTTTATTTATTGTTAGTTACTGTAATGTTGCGGTGCTTTATTTGGTTAATTGCCCAGTCTGTGAAGAAGGCATTCAAGTAAGAATTGCATTGTAGTATGACTCATTTCCTGGCGCATACAATTTATATTAGGTCAACGTTCACAGTTCGACTTCTGATATTCAGGTCGAGTTCTAGCTCAAACTGGTTAGTTCGACTTTCAAGAAATTCGAGTTCTAGTGAGTTCGAGAACCGAGGTACCACTGTATATGCAATATTATTCAGCTTTGCACATTGTTACATTATTATATGGATTTTTCATTTGAGTTATGTTTCTTTGAATACTTGAAAATTAATAACCTATAATTTTAAGGGAATTTTGTATGTAAACAGTAAAATTTGTTTGAGAATAAGTATTTGTTTACTAATATTGTTTATTTCAATGCATTCATTCTATTTGTCGGAATAGGGTTATTTTTTATTATTATATTATTACATGGAACAGCATTGTGAAACTATAATATTGATAATCATTGATACCAGTCAATACAGGAAAAAATACTGTGATCATTTTTTTTGTCATATCACCCAGCTCTACCACCAGGAATGTTTCTGCTAGACTGGCTCCATCACTGGAGCAAAATAGACCTCCACTTCAGGGTATCCAGCTCGTTTGTGCTGGAGCAGGGTCCGAGTGATGGGCCAGGAGCAGATTTGGAACATGGGCCTTGGTGCAAACGAATTCGGATGTTGAGAGGGAAGTGCAGCTGATGCCGGTCACACACTTAAATCACCCCTGGGGTAGAATGGATAATGAAATCCTTCACTGCAGTGTTCACTCACCAAGATGATGGAAACTTTGCTCCATGATGAGTGTTTCCACCATGTGTACACAGTTAGAGCACAAAAGCAACAAGCAGCAAGACCCAGTAAACGAAGAAATGGTCCTTCTACTATGTCTTGACCACCAGGTTCTATTCCGTTTGAACACAATAGATTTAGGTGTCCATTAGATCTTTGTTTCTGGTTCACAATGTTGATGCTGAGCAAAGTTGACCATTCAAAATTATTTTAAATATTTGGCAATTAAGATATTCAGTATTTTCTAATGAAAGCAGGCAGGGTGTGTATAAACCTGAAGGCCACAGGGGGCCAGAAGATACCACTGAGGTAGAGCTACCTAAGGCCTGATTGACTGACAGATTGAAAAGCCAGTCAATGTCAATTCTGCTTCATTGTGCAGAGTATGTAAGGATGTAGAGTTCATCCTTCAGGGTAATTTTTCCATGCCATTTTCATAGACTGTAATTTTTCTCTTTTATTATCTTAAAAGCACTATGCATGTCCATCCATTGCTGTCTGCAGTCCTGTTTCTCCAACCACATAGCTGTAGAGTAAATAAAGCCTTGTACAGATTCCTCCCCTTAAAACACTGAATGATAAAACCCAGGACAGGATCCACCCCTTCTGCCATAGAATTATGATGAAGATGAGGACAGGCTCCACCCTTTTAACCACAGTAATTTAAAAGCACAAGATAGGCACCTCTTTATCCACTGAATTATGAAGATGGACAGACTCCATCACTTTATCTACCGAATTATAATAAAGTTGAGGACAGGCTCTGCACCTTTAACCACTGAGTGACTGTAAAGCAGAGAACAGGCATGGCCCCTTCAGCTCCTCAGTAATGATAAAACCCAGGACAGCCACTGACCCTTTAACCAGAGTGCCGACACAGCCCAGGACAGGCTCTGCCTCACTATTCTTCGTCCAATATTAATGCCAACATTTAAGTGACACTTCATATAAAGGTCTGAAAATCCCTGAGAGACTATTGAGGTATTGAACGTGTGCCAGTTAATCCTGAAGATGAGGTTTCTTTTATTGCTTCGTAGCTCACACCCCAGCCCCTAAGCGCAATTTCGACGCCACTGAAGCCCACGGTGTACGGCAGGCGCAGTTACCACAGATGCCAGAGGCGACAACTGAAAATTAACCAAAGCAACTTATGGCTGATGCTCCCAGGCCAGAAGAGATCCAAGGCTGACAGAATGTTTATATTCATTTATTTATACGTTTAAATAGGAATCGATCAAGAAGCAGAAACTTAATGACACGCTTCACCTTGGGAATTTCACCTTGGATGACAGACAGTAGAAGCTTTTGCTGTGCACATAAATATCTCCACCAAGCTTCCCCACAGTCAGAAACTCATCTGCTGCTGAAGACAAAGGAAAACAGAATGGCACAGCTGGGGGGGGGGGGGGGAGGCAAAATCCCATAAAGCAGAACTGTCTCTTACATACCCCATGTCATTTATTAATTAAAACGCAGCAGTCAGCTGAGTAAGCAAGGAGGCCTGGCACCAGTCTCTGCCCCAGGAGAAAAGAGGAGAACAGGATGAGCAGAAGGCATGTGGGAAAATGGAGAAGACAGACTGAGGTATAGGAGACATTTGGGAAAAAGGAATGGACAGAGAGGTATAGAAGGCATGTGAGGAAAGAGAGCAGATAGATGGAGGAAAAGAAGGTATGTGGTAAAAGAGTAGATGGATGGAGGAATAGAAGGCATGTGGGAAGAGAGTGGATGGATGGAGGAATAGAGAAATAGAAGGCATGTGGGGAAAGAGCGGAGAGATGGAAGAAAAGAGCAATAGAAGGCATGGGGGTAAAAAATAGCAGTACAAAGGAAAGGGGAGCAGAAGAGATGAGCCCTCCATTCAAAAGTCACCAAAAACACACTATTAAAGGCCAGCAGCGAAGATGCAAGAGACTCAGTATTATGGGGGGGGGGGGGCAAATCGAAATGAATGCTGACAGATTTCCGCACTGGACAAAGGCGACAGGCAGCATACATCAGCTACCCGCAGGTGTAACCCTATATAGCATGGTGTGGTGCTATGCCATGCGATACAGGCATATCCAGCACCTTCCTTAGAGTCAAATTACATTATTTAAGAGCTTGCAGTATGGAAAAGCTGTCAGACGCCCTGGCTGCAGACTGTGTTTTCTCAATGACACACATCAACTCTTAGTACCAGTACAGAGCTACTTCTGCACTTTTACCACACTAGAGTCGCATAGCGTTTCACGTCTGTTCCTCAGTGCGGCCAAATCTCAGAAGAGTGACCTTGGCCACATTGCTGGGCGCGGCAAAAGGTTGGAACAATGCTGATTCTGCTCTCGTCATGATTCAACGCGGCAGGGGAAGGGACCGCAACGCACCATCGACACAGTGATGATCAGGGGGTCAGGCACTCATGAATTTCACAGTTGGTGGAACACTCAGCTAGACAAAACAGGCCTCCTGCCTTCTAGTATCTCAACTTTAGAGATTGCCCTCTCTGTAGCACAGTGCTCGAGAGACCTCTTGCTGACATGCCATTAATACGGACACATATTTTGGAATGCAGCCCATGTGCATGCAGATCTGCAGGCTCAAACTTGCACGCCATCTCCTGATAATCCTTCTTAAACCTGTCGCAACACCATCAAGAAGCAGATTCACCTCACCATACAGCTTAAACAAAATATAGTGATGGATGAACATCTTTAGATTAAGGAAACCTCTCATTCCAGAGACCAAAAACTCAAGTATGCATATGACGTGGCTTGGGCCAGAATACTGGTGCTGAATGCGTGCCTACCGACGTCTCCCCCGCACGTCGGTGCTGGACAAAAATGGAACACACGTCAGATGGGCTGGGAACAGATTCAAGAATCTCCTGGGTAGAAACGGCAGCCTGAACATCGCACCGGATAGCCATCCAGCAGCATCCGGGATGGTGTGAATCAGACACCAATTGCATATTCCAAAAGCCCAGTGGGTCAGGGTTACCCAACGTCTGGCCTGCTACTTAAACTGACATATTCCAGTTGTCAGGCTTGATTGTATACCTTTAAAGCAGGGGAGCCCCGTGTAGCTGAGTTCTTTCCCTGTTCCACAATAAATGATTCAGCTCAAGAGCTGTGTGGTAATTAGTACAAGGAGTTGAATCAGGTGTGTTAAAAAATGTGCAGGGCTCTGGCCTTCCAGGACTGATGTTGGGCAGCCCTGCTTTAAAGGGACAGAGAAATTATCCTCATAGTTGGTAACAGATATTCAGGTTTTTGCCTTCTAGAACAAAAACAAAATGCACAAAAGCTTAAAACACACAAATTGATGATACAGATGTGTTACACCAAAAACCACAACAACTGAATTATTTGGTGCAGTAGGTAAACACAGTTCCAAAGAGTTTTGGTCATTCTTGGCTTCCTGTGTCACCCTCTGGCACTCATGACAGAATGACCTGTGTCAAAGCCAACTGACCGGATGTCTGTCTCAACATGCTGGCTCACTTGAACTGAACATGAACTATCCATCCATTTTCTAAACCGCTTATCCTACTGGGTCGCGGGGGGTCCGGAGCCTATCCCGGAAGCAACGGGCACG
>JABFEA020000067.1:17372717-17399997 GCA_019775915.2 Cyphomyrus plagiostoma | reverse complement strand
GTGCTCTGAGGCCCACAGTGAGAATAACCTTCTCACACCCTCTACAAAAACACCTGAGCACTAAGAATAAGGTCATCCTGTGACATGATAGAGAGCAACAGGTTCTCACACAGGTACAAGGGCATTATTCTTAGGACCAATAATAATTAAAAAAAATCAAAAGTATTAGTATATACCAGTATCAACAGTATATTTTTATGTTCAATTAAGTTTGCTTCATAGACTAATCCTATCATAAAAATAAATGCTATTGTAAGTTGTCAGACAACTACAGTTTTTATGAATGGATATTACAGCTGTTGGTAACCAGACCAAAACAATCAAACTGTAAGATAATAACCATCCTAATAACACCTGTTTAGACAATGATATTCTTCTGTTTAAACAGACTGAAATTGGTAGCAGTAGCAAAATGATAAGTGAGAGAGAGAGAGAGAGAGAGAGATAAAGGGATGGTTGTAGGGGTGACACAATCTGTGTCACAGTGGAACAAGCGTTTTGTTTTGGGGCAGTAGAGGAGTTTCCTGTTAGACCCGACCTTGGTAGCAGAGTATTCAGTTCAGTCTGTCTCTCTCCATCTGCCATGATGTTACTCTGTTCATTTCTTCTCTATTCAGCACTTGTGGGTAAGTGACATAATACATTCGTTCTTAATTTTTACGAGTGTAATTTTTTTATAAGTGAACTTAATCTGTATATTTCAATTAAAATATTCTTTTTAGTTTGACTATTAATGCTACATATTGCCCTGAATCATCTTCTTCGCAGGTCACAGTACTGAGGATCTGATTACACCTTTTAATAACACAGTGCATGTTACAGAAGGTGAAAATGTTACACTCTCCTGTAACTACAGTGGATCACCTTACAATCTACTGTGGTATCGTCAGTATCCCAGATCCGCACCAGAATTTCTCCTGCTGATCGTTGAAGCTCCACAAACCAAGTCTCGAATGTCTGCTAAACTTGACAAGGTGAACAAGCGTGTAGATCTGGAGCTCTCCTCTACAGAAGTGACAGACTCTGCAGTGTACTACTGTGCTCTGAATCCCACAGTGACAGGAAACTCACTGATGCTGTACAAAAACCTGACTACATCTCAATAGTCAATGACCTTTTTTTTTTTTAAATGACCAAACTTTTTCAGTAGTTATCTGAATTTGTAAACCTTCCCGAACCTACATCTGCAAACAGTGAACCGTTTATAATGATCCCTGGTTACTGGCTGAACTGCTTTAACAAGCTAATTGACCAGCTGAGAGTGTGATGTCACTAATTAGCCCTCGTGACCAATGAGGTAGGCAGTAGCTCAGAGTAATCAGTGGGAATGTGACTGAGTGAGAGCAGGGTGTGTGCTGGGAGTGAATAGGGCTCATGTTCTGGGAGATTCAGAGGGTGTTTTCCTCTGCTGTCATTTTCATTTGCTTTCTGTGTAAAAGTTGCATGTTGATAAGACAGTGTGGAGGTGGGAGAGAGCAGCAGTGACAGGGTAGCCTGATGGTGTCTCACTGTCTTAGTGTCTCACTGTCTTAGTGTCTCAGTGTCTTTCTAGAAACAGCAGCAACAGGATTAATGGGTAGAATTTTGTTAATTGCATGGATGCAAAAACTAAGGTTCTTAAGGTTTTAAATGATCTCTGAAAATATTACCTACATTCCAGTGTTACAAGTCTCTCTATTTTCTCTCATTAACTTCCAAGACTGAAACTCCATGTGGTCTTGGGGCAGTTTTACATGAATAAAATTGTATCTGTTATATTCAGGTTCCGACTCTGGGTTCTCTTTCCCCATGAGATAATTGGCCGTCCCATAATTCAGCCACAGCCTGTACCTTCTCGGGATCCAACTGTATCGATCCCTCAGAAATGATGAAACCCGGAAAAGAGATTGTTTGCTTATGAAACTGAGATTTCTCTGCCTTGACATGCAGTTTCTTTCATAGGAGACGTTGCAGAACCTTCTGTATGTTCCTGCTCATTACAGTTCAAAGTCAAAATGTCAAAAACAGACTTATCTAGCAGAGGACATCATTGATAAGACTCTGAACACTACTGGGGCATCACTTAACCCAAAGAGCACATCTAGACACTCATAGTGCCCAGTGGGCATGTTGTAGGCAGTTTTTCCACTCAGCCCCCTCTCTGGTGGTGTAGAGCTCCAAGTTAGTGACAATTCTGCCTCCCTGAAGGAGGTCTAGAATGGTGGATAATAGAGACAATGGATTGCAGTTCTTTACCATGATTTCATTTGGACCCTTGTATTCAATGCCTGGCCGGATGGATCCATCCTTATTTAAAAAAATAAAGAACCTTTTTACCTAGGAGAGGACAAGGGGCCAATAAGCCTCCGGTCACGTACTCCTCCATAGCCCTCCTCTCTGGGCCTGAGAGTGAGTAGAGACGCCCCCGAGGAGTCGTACCAGGTGGGAGGTCTATTGCACAGTCACATGAATGGGGGTTTACATATGTGTGTGTGTGTCTGTGATAAAAAAAAACTTGATTTGCATATTATATAAGCTTGCAGTTTGTGTGTATTTGACCATTTATGGTTATTTGCAGTTGGCATCTGGGCAAGATGTCAGGCTCGTGCCCATATGCACATTTACAGTCTGAATGTATCATGGGGAAAATGGGTATGTATGTGCGTGTGCCAGGTTTGATCATTTTTTTAACGGACTGGCATTTTTTCACAATGAAATATATGCAAAGATTGATAAATGAGGCCGCCGGAGCTGTTATGTTTAGGGCCTAGTGGTGTGTGACTGTTCAGCCAGGAGGGAGAATCAAACTAACAATTTGTCTGGCACAGGAGCCTTAACCCCCGTCAGGCCTGTTTAAGCCATAAAATCACAGCACTTATGTTTCTCTAAAGCAATATGTTGTAATTATAGACTGTTGCCCCAACCATAGATCTAATGCACTGTGTGTTACATAGTATATATGTACACAGTCAAACCTTGTGTGTGCACACAGTACAAAGTTTGTTAAACAAACAAAAATCTTAAATTGTTTTATACATATTCTTTTGTTCTAGGGCCAATTTTAAATGTGTTCAGCACTATACAGTCATGTGGCAATGGAATTAATAATTACTACAGGATACAGTGGAGGTGATTTTCTGTTACCTTTGTGTTTAACAAATAATTTATTTCTTATTTGAAGATAATTATTTCTTAGTTGTCCGGTGATTTAAGAAAGATTATTGGAATATAATAATTTGAGATATTTGTCTTTATTTATAGATTAAGATTCATGATATAGAATTAAACATCTTTTTCCAGACTGGGACTTGAACTCGGCTACCCAGCTCCAGTAAGGGCCGATTCACGCCCCTATTGGACTGAATTTGTTAAAGAATTGGTCTTATGTCAGAATTGGTTTTAAGTAAGGAGTACTTGAATACAACATCTGTGTATGGTATAGTGCTTAGTGCCAATAGCAGTAATCCTGATGATGATGCCGAAACACTAGATGGCACTGTTTCACTAAAGACAACAATGGAATAAAAAATGTAATACACACATTATGGTAGAGGAAGTAGCTAGTGAGTGTGAGACAGTAGAGGGCGCTGTTTTTGATTCATAAGATGGGTCCTTCTTTTTACAGAAAAAGCCATGAGTTAGAAAACTTTTTTCAGTAGCTGCAGGTATAATCAGTTATACAGCAACAGCAACGACAATCAAATTACCTGCAATGAAAACCACGTTTATTTCAGCAATAATGCTGATTAAAGGTCTCTTCTGTAAGTATATTTTAGGTTTCTCATTGAAACATGTCAACATATCATTTGTGATTAATTATATGCATAATTTCTCTCTGTTGCAGTGGCAGTGAATGCAGATAAAATTGATCAGCCTCCTTTGATTAATTCACCTGAGGGAGACAAAGCTGTACTGACATGCAGCCATGATATTACAAACTCAAATTATATGTACTGGTATGTACAGCATCCAAACAAGGCTCCTGAACCTCTCATTTGGGGATTTGATAAGGCTGTTCATAAAGGAAGATTCTTAATGGATGTGAACAGAAAAGATGCTCTGACCAACCTCTCCATCAGTGACAGTAGGACAGAAGACACAGCTGTGTATTACTGTGCTGTGAGGCCCACAGTGACACAGAGTGTGTGTCTGATGGTACAAAAACACAGTTACAGCTTCTCTGAGAATCAGCAAACAGCAGGTGCACATCAAAGACACAATTTCTTTCTTGATAATCAGTAGTGACTCACTAAACAAAAAATATGTAATAAGAAACATTCACTTGTGAAATTCAAGGCTTGTTATTGTAATATGATTCATCAGTGCCAACACGACTCCTCCATGGCTCAGTGGTAAGTTTACAGTGATAATTCAACAACATGAATTTTAAAAGAATAATTTATTGAGGATTTTTTTATGGTCAATTCATTCATCCATCCACCTTCCAGTTTCTTCTTTAGAACTGATTCATGTACTGATTTGCTCACTTCCACACAACTTTTTTTACACTTCTCATACAAGATAAAAACCATCATCCATATTTTTTCCGAATTCATTGCAGAAATGTTAAACTGGGAAAATATCATTGAGAATGAATTCTGAAGAATCAACTCAAGTTGAGCTTTCTTGTCATCTCAGCCATGGACAAATAAACGTCCCTCCTGAACCCACAGTGCAACATTCATGGCAGGACAGACATTACGGTGCCAAAGACAGAGTTTTGGAATAATTTATGTAGAGCAAGAAATCTTGGGTAAAACTTTACTTAAAGCTGTCATTTCATTTTTTTTTAGGTGTGGCTATGCTGTAGGAGTGGCCAGGGGCGCCGCTAACGGGGGGAAAGTTGGGACAATTCTAAGGGCCCACACCCTTTAGGGCCCCCCAGAGATCTGCTTTATTAATAATAACATTACCTAGGGGGGCCCAACCTCATATTTTTTCATAGGGCCCAAAATTGCTAGCGGCACCCCTGGGAGTGGCGCTATGCTGTAGGAGTGGCGCTATGCTGTAGGAGTGGCTATGCTGTAGGAGTGGCGCTATGCTGTAGGAGTGGCTAATGCTGTAGGAGTGGCGCTATGCTATAGGAGTGCCGCGAGACTTCACGAGACTCTCGGCAGTATCCAACATGGCGCCGCGCTTCTGAGCAAACTAACAACAAGTTATTAGATATTTCCGCCAACTTAGTATAACTTAAAAATAAGTAATCAATAGATAAACAAAAAGTACATAATTAATTGCGGGGTATTTAACATCTTTAACGTCTTCACTCTGGAGGAGTCCGAGGAAGGGTTGGATAACCTATTTACTTTCATCGACGAGTGTTTTGACAGGATTATAATGGGGAAACCTAAGCCTCTCACCGAGACTCCGACCACCAAAACCGCTTCTTCCACCAAGAGGAGCAGACCCGAGGATTCTCCCGAGGCTGCTGTTCTGGCAGAACAACATACCTACCAGAATGGCATACCCTGGGTTAATGCGCATGCGTTCAACACAAATGCGCATGCGTACAACAGAAATAGGCTTTGTTCTGCGTTACTGTATAAATTTAGCATACCGCTGATCGAAGGTGAGTAATTAATAGGCTTTGTTCTGCGTATTGTATAAATGCCACGCCCACAGCTGCTGCCGCCGCTCCTGAGGCGCCGGTTCCGGACCCGCCCCCGCCTGCTGCGACAGCCGCACCCAAGGCGCCGGCTCCGGACCCGCCTCCGCCCGCAGCTGCTCCGCCTAAGGACGCCTTGCCGCACCTCTCCTGGGGCGCGCCTGGAGTGTACGCCTTTAAGGGGGGGTTGGGACCTGCTCCTGCTTGTCCCGCAGCCCCACCAGTCCCTGCTTGTCCCGCGGCCCCGCTTGTTCCTCGGCCCCGCCTGTTCCTGCACCGCCCGCGGCCCCGCCTGTTCCTGCACCGCCCGTGGCCCCACCTGTTCCTGATCCACCCGCACCGGACCCAGGTGGACACCCTGGTCGAGTGCCAGTGCCCCCAAGAGGGGGAGCCCAACGGGGTCCCCACCTCTCCATGTCCCGGAAGGGAAGGGGGCACAAACGGAGGGTCAGGGTCCCTCCCGTCCCACCCCCTAGCGCGCCCGTGCGGTCCTTGGCTGTCGTCCGGTGGCTGCCTCCGGGTCCTCCGGCTCCTGGTCGCCGGTCGCCGCCGGGTTCCCCTCCGGTTCCTCGGTGCCGGTCCTCCATCCTGTCTCCGGCTCCACGTCAGCCACCTCCGGGCCCCCCTGCTTCGTCTGGGCGTCGGACGGCGCCTTCGCGGGCTCTGGTGTTGCCGTCGGCGGCTTCCCCCTATGGCCTGGCTGCGCCGGTGGTCCCTCTGGCTCCCTCGGGTCCCCTCCGGCTGTCCCTCGACCCGTCTCCTTGGCCCCTGCGGGGCCCCCTCCAGCTCCTGCCTCCCCCTTGCCTGCGGCCCCTCAGGCTGCTGTCCGTCCTGTGCCTGGGTGCCTTCAGGCGCCCTGGTGTCCGCCTACTGGGTCTGTTCCTCCTGCTCCTCCTGTCTCTTCTGCTCTTCCTCCTTTTGTCCCGCCTGGTTGTGCCCCTCTGTTCACTCCCAGCCCTTTTGTTCCTCCTTTCAGTCCTGGCCCGTCTGTTCCCTCGGTTTCTCCCATTCTTGTCTGTTTGTCTGCGTTCCCTGTCCTGTGTCGTGTCTTGTCCTGGTTTCTGTCCTTGTGCCTGTTTTGTATCTCTGTCTTGTTCCCTGGTCCCTGTTGATGGGTTTTTGGTTTTGTCTTCCAGGTCTCGTCTCGTTCGTCGCCCAGGGGGCGCGCCTTTGGGGGGGGGGGTTATGTCATGACCCGCTCCGAATGATCCTCATGTGTGCCACGCCCACCTTGTTACCTCTCGTTTTCCCTGATGGTTCTCACTTGTCTTGTATTTCCGCACGCCTGTTTTGTGTATTTAAGTCTGCGACAGTGTAGGTCTGGCAGACTTAGCATTGACGTTGTCTCGCTGTCAGTCTACCGTTTGTCCTGTGCTCCAATAAAACCCAGTTTGCCTGTATTCCTGGCTGGAGTACCCTCCTTATTTCGCTCGCCTGCCGACAGGCATGACACATATCTATTCATGGGTGATTTAAATAGGATGAAAATGATGATCGGCTCAGAGGGCATGCAGAAATGTTTGCGGAAGTATCGGCGGTAAACTTTAAACTGTTAAACATATACTAGCTAATCCTGAAAAGGAGATGTCATTAAAATTACACAACTTGCTAAGTGTTGTTTCCTAGAACAATACAAATGTTCTAGCGAAATGTAAACCCCACGCTCTTTCAGAGTTTAATCACTAAGATTTACAAATTCTGGAACTGTATTGGAAAATAATGTTGCTTATTAAAGTAGGCAATTCAGAATTTCAAGTACTTTGCCATAAAATTTTGAAGACACTGTACGCAGAGGGACACAATAGCGCCCACAGTATTTTCTCTCTTGCCTCTTAAAGTATACAGTTCTTTCAGCCACTCATTCTTAAACAAATCAGATGCTACTTTGATGGTAACGGTACCATATATAAACACAGTCCCATGACCAAAAGTGACCATACTGCCACCCCAATTTTTGTTGGTATGTCAACTCTTTGCGTAGGTGCTCAAACGATGCGTGGAATCAATGCAGAAAACACATGGCAGCCATGATGTGTATGCGCTGTGAACATTGAATATAAATTGGCTCTTAGGCATAGGGGCAATGATGGATTTTTTTGAGACGTGGGCATCACGAACTGGGCTAAGGTGGCGTTAATGATGGTGGAGAATACTGAGGCTAGCTGATCAGTGAAGACCCATAACACACAACCAGACATGCTGTCAGGCCCTGCCACCGTATTGCAGTTTGTTGCTCTCAGAGCCCTCCTCTTATTGTGCTCCAAGAGGGACAGCAGTTCCAGCTCGGCATGGGTGGGCGGGGATGCCACTCCAGCCAACAGGTCAGCACTAACATTATTCACATTCCTAAATTTATTCCTAAATTTCCTTCTGGATAAATAAAGTATCTATATCTACATCAAAGCATTTAGGTCATCAGCTAGTTCCAGGTTAGCACTCCCCCAGGTGCGAGGCTTATAGTCTGTGTTGTGTATATAGTCTGTGTCCACATGCATTTGGTGTCCCTATGTGGGAGATGTGACTCTGCTTTGTCTCTGTATCACCTCATAGTTTCTTGGAAGTCGACTGAAACATGTCCCAGTACAGATCATGGAGCGCATCCTGCAGCGCAGACTCTGATTGGGCTGGAATGCCTCTTGACCTCTCTCATCACTGGAGCTACCAGGACAGTGTCCAAACACAGGGATGTCATCTTTTAATCACAACATTATAGTCCATAAGATCTCCACTTCTGCCACCTGCTCGTTTTTTGAGGTTCTGTCAAATGAAGTGAGGGTTTCCACTGAAATACAGGTCTGGCCACACCGAAAACTCTTGCTTTGTAATGAGTTGACCCCCAATGTCATTCATCAGACATCCACTGTAATCAGCTCATTGTGGCGGCCACTGTTACTCTGCATATTAAGTCATCACACCATGTTGCTGATACACTGGCCTTGCCGCTGGCACCCTCACACAATTGGCTTGCTAGCCCCGTTGCTTCTCACTAAACAGCCTTGACGTGTCATTGGGCAGCCCCTGTCCATCGGCGGCCTGCTGACGGCCTGCCCTTTCTTGTCCTGCTTGATTACTGGCCTACAGCTGTGCCGGCAGCTGGCTCCGGAAAACCCTGAAAGAGAGCAGGCAGAGCTATTTTTGCCCCTGGTGATGACAGGCTGGTCAATTGCAGCGGAGACCTGAGAGACCTTCGTGCATTCTTTCAGTGGGCAGAGGAGCGTGGCCGGCGTGTGGGAGGAGGGAGACAACGAGCTGCTCTCGTGCCACACGATGCCCGTACGCCGCCACTTGCAGCCACAAGAGCGATGACAAGTATGCCGCTGTTCCGGCAACCTCCCCACGCCACCCCGCCCCACCCCTAGTAGCGTGCTGGTGGCGGCTGTTATTTCAGATGGCATATTGTCCACAGCACAATTCTCCTGGTAAGGCTCAGTTCATGACGACAGCCTGCATTGCAACACGCACACTGCTGCCGATGACGGCACTGGTGATCACGGAGGTTGTGGGAGACCCAGGAATCCGGAGGCCAGGCGAGTTCCGAGCCGAAATAGGACGGCATGTCAGCAGCCCTTCCATGCCAGACCCCAAGAATCCAGCTCATTGGCGTGTGTATCTGGCAAACACGTCATGCCCCCAGCAGCTGGGACCAATGGGCAGGTGTCAGTTGGATATCCCTAACAATACTGTCCCACCCGCACCTCCAACTGCACCTGTTTGCTCCGGAACTCCGACAGCTTCTCATGGAGCTGTGTCATTTGGCTGCTCTGACATGGCGTGTGGGCCCGGCGCCTGACTGCAGCCATTGTGGGCAGGGGGAACAGGGTGCTTTCTGGGCAGAAAGAGCTGAGAGCCAGTGCCAAGGCAGTAGGATGGCAAGCATCGCTTTGCACTGTCTGATCACGACTGACCACACGATGCAGAGCCAGTGTATGAAGAAACACAGTATGGGCGTGGCTTTGGGTGACGTGTGAAAGGGGGCCGCCAGACTCCCTGGCTCGCGTGCGGCTGAATATGCTCCGGTTCCTGTGACTTAATGACACGCGGAGCGACACGGCATGACTGGCCAGTTCCCGTGTTCTCTAGCATTGATAGCTACCTCCCTTGCTTCTCGGCCTTGGTCCTGCTTACATGGGATCTAAACCCCCCCCCCCCATCATCATATATCGGGTGTCTGGTTATTACAGGAGCATGACCGTGTTCCAGCCACTGGAGAGAGAGCAGTGGGACTGGCCAGCTCCCCGTCATTGCTGCTGCCATAGAAAGTCTCATTAGCACAGGGGAACATTAGGGTGCGAAGTGCTCATCTGAGAGGGATGACAGCCATGGCACCTCATCTAACGGCCACCCCGCGGTCACAGATGGGTGGAGGCCCCCCCCTGCCAAAGTGACAAACTGCTCCACTGTCAGCAGTTTTTATTTAGAATTCTGCTAGGGGTGTCGCGGGGCTGATGAGCTTGAGCCAAAGCCTCAGATTCAGCACTTGTTTATCACTCCCGTTTGCCACCATGCCTGAAACCAGAACCCAGATGTTGCTGTGTTTCTCTGGAGATTTCAGAGCTCGAGTTCCACCTGCCCTGGGAATCAGTGGGACAGAGAAAGCCGAGGGCCAGTGCTGCTGGGCGGATGGTGGCCCACAGAACCTTGGGAGGTCCAACTCATCACTACATTTCAGTGCATCTGCTATAATTAGGCTTCATGATCAAGTGTCCCTCAGTACTAAGCCTTTGGTTTTTAATATCAATTTACTGCTGACCAGGTGGTTCTGGTACCATCTCCTGTGGTGAATTTTGCTTCTCACTGCAATCCGATAAAGACAGTTGGGTGTACTGTAGCATCCTCTTAGGCCATGTGTCTACAAGGTATTTGCGCCAACCTCTTGCCTCAGTGACCCAGTGGACTTTCGTCATTGGTTAAGCAGAGAGGAGTTACCCTCATTTCAAGTCACAATCAGGAACTGCTTTTTTGGGACAAGAATGTCTTGCCAAGTTACATTTGGCCAGTTAATCTTGTTAATGAGAATGAAATCAAACATTCCTTTGAGATTGTGGTCCATGCTGACATGATTGCATCATGCAATTCCTACAGATTTGTCAGCTGCACATTCATGCAGCGAATCTCCCATTACACAACATTCCATAGATGCTCTATTGTATTCAGATCCAGTGACTAGGAAGGCCAATGAAGAACACTGAACTCATTGTCATGTTCACGAGTCCCAATTGCAAAGACTTTTGCTTCGTGACATCACCAAACTGGAATCATCAGAAAATAGGTAAATTGTGGCCATGAAGGCATGTACATGGTCAGCAACAATACTCAAACAGGCTGTGGCATTCAAGCAATGATCGATTAGTATTAACACACCCAAAATGTGCCAAGAAAACATTCCCCAAATTATTATAGCACCACCTCCAGCCTCGACTGTTGACACAAAGTAGTTTGGGTCCATGAATTCATGCTGTTGATGCCAAATTCTGACTCATGCTGTTTTTCTCTGTCCTCAACTGTCCAGTTGTGGTGAGCATGTGCCCACTGCTCTGTTTTTGGCTGTCAGGAGTGGAACATGACATGGTCTTCTGCTTTTGTAGCTCATCTGCCTCAACGTTTGATCCGTGTTACATTCTGAGATGCTATTCTGTTCACCACAGTTGTGCAGGGTGGTTATCTGAGTTACTGTAGCCTTTCTGTAAACTGGAACCAGTCTGGCCATTCTCCACTGACCTCTCTCATCAACAAGGCATTTCCATCCACAGAACTTTTTGTTTTCACACCATTCTGACTAAACTCCAGAGACTATTGTGCATGAAAATCCCAGGAGTTCAGCAGTGACAGAAAAACTCAAACCAGCCTGTCTGGCACCAACAATCAAAATCATGGAAATCACATTTCCCCCTTTCTGTTGTTTGATGTAAACATTAATTGGAGCTCTTGACCTGTAACTGCATGATTTCATGGACTGCACTGCTGCTACATGAAGGTTGATTAGATAGTTGCATGAATAAACAGGTATACAGGTGTTCCTAATAATGTCCATACAACCCTGTCTTGAAATCCTCACAGGCCCACTGATAGGTTAAAAACCCAGTAGCCTACACGCTAGAGCAGGGGTGTCAAACTCCAGTCCTGGGGGGCCAGAGCCCTGTGTAGCTTAGTTCTCTCCCTGTTCCACCACAACTGATTCAGCTCAAGAGGTGTGTGGTATTTAGCACAAGGAGGTGCAAGGAGTTGAATCAGGTGTGTTAAATGTGGGGAAAACCAACTTTGAGTAGGGCTCTGGCAGCCCAGGACTGGAACTTGACACCCCTGTGCTAGAGGCAGTGTTGTGCCAGTTCACACTGAAAAAGAACCAGTTCAAAGTTCAGTTCATTCAAATAAAAATGAACTAGTTCATGTTCATAGTTCATTTTTAAAAAATTTTGAAGTTCACAGCTCCAAAAATGAATTAGTTCACATTCGTTAGTTTTTTTTTCAGTACATCTTTCTATCTGAACCTTCTTCAGTTTTCTCCTTCTATCTATCATATACCACTAAACAATCACAGACTGAGTCTTACCACTCATGTTATGCTAACAGAGATCTTTGTGGTTGTTTCTTCACAGTCTTATACTTTGTTAATGATTCTTTGGGCTCATCGTTAGGATGAAGGTTTTCCCTAAAACTGCTTTGATGCTTTAACTCGATGTGTCGTTTCAAATTGGAGGCAGATGTGGCTGTCGTCCAGACTTGTTTTTTCAAACCAGGTGGGCATAATTTGCATGTAAACGTGTGATTTTCCCCATCTAAATCTACACTAATTTCTTCAAAAAATGGACTCAAATGTTTAAAGGAACTGCCTTCAGCAGAAGCGACCAAACTCGAAGCACCAGCCATGCCAGCCTGTAATCAGCAAACTTTAATACCGTCGTAAAACGTGATCGGCCTTCAGTATCGCAGGAGCGAACGTCACTCACGTTCACAATTTGTAAACTGATTCGTTCAGTTCAGCGTTCCCGAAAAATATGAACGTATTCAATGAACGCCATGCTCCAAACGCTTTGTGTGCTGTCCCAAGTCTCTTTACTCAGGCTAAAGCCAGGCCAGATCTTAGATCCCTATGAAGGCAAATCAATACTCTCAGTGCTGTAAAGGAACTAAGACCAATAAATCTTTCTGAGGGAAACTCAGTGCAGGGAATCTGCATGAAGGACATTAAATCTCCCATATTTAATGAGAGTGGCTGGATTAGTATGGAGATTATTGCAGCAGCTGGCAGAGGACAGGATTAGAGCTTGCAGTAATTGAAATGATCGCTAATTAAATGTCATTATCTCGGTATGCTGCTGCACGGCACTCCTGAGAAAGACACTACTGGGAGCATTGGTGCAGGGAGTGCCTTTGCCCTGCTGGTGATAATGCTTATTTCGGACCCTGGAGCGGCAAGCATTGGGAAAACAGCCCACAGAAAATGAAGACGTGAGAGCAGCATGGATTAAGCCTGGATCCAATCCAGCCACAAATCAGCACCACATTGAGCTGTAAATGCATGTGTGTGTGGTAGTCGAGGAAGCCAACCCTCCATTGTTTAACACTCCAGGAGCTGCTCACAGGCTGGAGATGAAGGGGGTCCAGCATGAGGGGCAGCCACCTTACTGAGGAGCCTGTCTGTTCTCTAAGCCACCTCCTGCAAAATCACCACTTTAAAACCCAGCACTGTGCTTTACTGACGTATATGCGGATATTTCTGACATTATTCATATTACCGACGTTAATGATATTACTGATGTATGTGGTGATATCACTGATATTACTGACATTACTAATGTCTGTGCTAATATTACTCCCTTAATATTAGACAGGGATCTTTTTAATACAATGATCTTGCTTACAGATTAGAATCCTGTCTTGGTTGCCCTGTGCTGCCTGGGTTTGGATGGATGGATAGTGGACAAGTTGTCCACACCCTGTTTTCATTCTACACATCCAGGAAGGAGCCTCTGCCTTCCTAATGGGGGCGTTAATCTCCCCTCCCCTTAAGTCCCCATTCACATGGTGCTGTGCGTCTGAGAGTCGCTCCGTCTTGGCTGCTCCGGCGTATAGATCACCCCGGCATGCCTCCCCAGCACTTCATCCATATTTTATCATCACCGACGATACCTCTGGAAGCGGCAGTTAGTTGCGGGGCCACAGGGCGAGAGTATCTGTAAACAACAAACACTTGCCATTGCATAACACCCCGCGGGGGACTGGGGGGGTAATCCTGCCTTCACTGATGAGGCAGTTAAGCACCGTCTTGGGGAGGGGGTGGCTAAGTGACTCTGAGCCGCTTGCCGCTAATGAGACAGCAGCGTGAATGAGCAGAAGCGCAGTTGCTATAGATACGAATGCCAGCCTAGCAGACTGACGGCGTGGGATGGAAAGACAGGGCCCGGATGGAGAGGCCGCCCGAGCTGGCCCCCATCCACACACTCGTGGGTGGGTAACCGCCAGCCGGACGAGCAGCGGACATTCCTGTGCTCCAGCAGCTCAGAACGACCATGGCGGGACAGGCAGCGGCATGCTGCGCACAGCATAGACAGTCTATCAATCTGCACGCTTCACCCCCAGGCCAGGCAGTCCTGTGCTCACCCTTTAAGGCGAGTAGCCAGCTGCTGCAATGACCACTGGAAACCTGCAATCTTGGTCACTACCTGAATGGACCATCTTCCTCACCATCCAATGACTGGCCAGCATTGTAGACTGTTACAGCGTGTTGTACCTCAATCAGAAGTTTGAGATAGATGCCTGGGACTCCAGATACCTGGGACTGACCCCTCTGAGAAGCTTACAGACACAGCCACACGTGCCACGGAGAGCCCAGTGACAGGGGAAATTACATGACGATCGCACCGACTCATGGCCATCAGCAGGGTCACCTGGCTTTCTGCTCCATGTGAGCCCCGCCACCCAGGCACCAGGAAGCCTCCAGTCATTATGGGGGATCTCAGTCTGACAGCAGTGAAGCACTCAAAGACCCTCAAAGACAGCAGACTATGTATTCATAGAAATAACAGTTAAACAGCTGCCTACAGCTGTTCAGGATCAGGATATTTGGGTTAAGGCACCAGTTCCATGTGTTTCAGGTAAATGCACAAAGAAAGTACATTTTACTGGAACGTCGGAGGAAGCCTGTGGGCTGAGAGCCCCTCCCTGCTGGCACCCCCGGCCTTCCTCAGCTGCTCCCGAGTCAAGGCTGCTGCGGGGGTGGAATGCTTGTTATTGTTTTTCCCTTTTCACCCCCCGCCCACCGGGCCATTTTCAGGCACAGATTAATAGGCAGGGGTGCAGGCCAGGTGGCTGGGAGGCATCTCCACACTTCATATCTGAGAGTCATTCAATACCTCCCTGTCAAGGTCTCTCCCCCCCCCCCCCCACTCAGGGCATTGTGCGTGGCTCACAGACATATAGATGCACAGCACAGCTGTGAAATGCATGCAGCCTTGCCGCTCCCCTGCATGTCCACCTCAGGCCCCCCAAATATAACATAACAATGGGCAGGGGGCTCAAGTTTCAGGGCCGACACTGAGGGCCACACCTGCCCCGCCCGCTGGTCAGAAGCAGCAGGGGCTGAGAATCCAAGCTATGGGACAGCAATTCCTGCGGGCAGCTCTTCAGGCCTTGGGAGGGTCCGTGTTAATAGCCATAGTGGTGTTGCCTTTCAAAATAAAACACATTAAATGAAGAATGATTTGGCAGAACAGACAGTAACGCTGCGCGATCGTGGTGCCTCATGGGTCAAAGTCAGCTGCTGTGGTTTCGGCCAAGAGGAGCCAGAGCCTGTCAGGGCTCACTGATGGATCGAGCCAGTAATCAGATGTGCCCTTGATTAAGAGGGATTCCAGACCAGGTTTTACGTAGCATGTAATGAAGGCGAGTCAAAATTCCAGGTTGGGAAAGAATAACTTGCGAAACAATTTGGGAACATGGAGTGGCAGCACCAAGCAGAGCTTTTCAGCCATACTGCCTGGGCTGGGGAAACCCTTTGGGGATGATATGCTGGCAGGAGTGGGCAGGCTGCCCAGTGGCTTTTTACTGTAGCGGACAGCATTGTAACAGGCCTTACAGGGCAGACCCCTGTTGAGGGTTGTTGTGGAGGCCCCAGGTCGAAGAGGGATAGGAAGGGGAAGAGGAACAGACCTCAGCTTCACAGTCCTTCACAGTCCAGCTCAGCTCAGAATGCCAGTCAGCGCCTGTCAGATTCAGCCTCTCTCTGAAGTGGGAACTTTTTTTTTTTTTTTTTTTTTTCACCCACCTCCCTCCCTCCCTCTCTCTCTCCCTCTCTCTCTCCCTCTCTCTCTCTCTCAAGCTCTCTCTTTTGCAGAAACCCAGGGCAAAAAATAGCCTCAGGTTCCCTGAGTGAGGAAGTGAAGAGGTGCCATTGTTTAATCAGGGTTTATTTTGACACAGCCACACTGAGTTATCCCACAAAGTGCCACCAAAAGCGCAGGGGCTAAGAGCCTGGGGCCCGACGGCGAGGACACGAGAGAGGGTGCAGAGTGGATAACACGCGCTACTTCTTGTCATCCATCCCTGGGGGAGCAAGTGACCTCTCTGCCCCAAAATAACTCAGGAAGACTCGACATGCTTCAAGGACAGAGGCCCCCAGGGAGTAAAGGGCCCAGCGAAGGAAGGCCTCACTTCACCCTGACCGAAAAAGAACGCACAGCTAAGATGAACTATTGGACACCAGCATCATTGACCTGCTGGTGATCGCGGACCGAGTTAGGAGAGTAAGTGTGGCGAGTTACTCTGGCCCAAGTGTGATAAGTTACTGGTGCAAGTGTAACGGGTTATCCGGGCGTGAGTGTGACAGGTAACTTGTACGAATGTAACAGGGTACTGGCATGAGTGTGATGAGTTACTGGTGCTTTTGGGAAGCAGGAGTCCTGTGTGAATGGGAAGAGGTTCAGAGCCAGTAGTCCGATGTGACTTCTTTGAAACGTAAGCAGATCTTCCCCTTATCGGTCTGTGTTTTCTATACATTTCTGCTTTTTTCCAGCACATTCCGCTTAGATGTTAAAGCGGCAGTATAATTAGTGAATGGAGCTGGTTGTAAGAGGAGTTGTGATTTTAGGATGGATAGTAAATGACGCGGTCAAGTTGGGATCCTGCATCCTGCAAAGACATCACTTCCTAATAAAACCCAAACTGGGGCCACTGAGAGGGGACTGAGTGGCAGGAGGTTGAGGGCCAGCGACCCAGGCACCTGTTTACGAGGATGCTAACCAAGTCCAATTTAATATCACATTTCCACATTAAAAGTAGCGGCTGAGGAATCCACACCCCAGAGATATCCTGCAGGCCCAGTCTAGGTGAGAAGATGAGCTGCGGTCCTGCCCTGTCGCCTGACCCGTCACCACGTCTGCTGATGGCCAGCTTGCAATCACAGACTGACAGATGGGTGAAATTTTTAGCAATGTACCATATCTTTCTGGCACTTTCCATCACGGGATAAACCACCCAGCAGGGCGAGCCACCTTTGGAAGAACTAAGCTGCCGCAATCCGGAAACGCACCGCACTTAAACTGAGGCAGTGCGGGGAGAACCGGCCACGCCGGCACCACCCTTCAGAACTGTGCTGAGCAGCTGTCTCCTGTCGCCGTAGCAACCACAGCCACCACCATCCCACCGTCTGCCACTTGTGTCTAAGCAGTCTTCTGCACCAGCGTCTCCCTCCGAAGTCGCTTTCCTGCTCTGGATATGGCAGGCTGTGGGTACAGAACCAGGTGGCCCCTTCGGCTGCGATGGAGCAGGAATTGCAGCTGCCCTGCCGGGAAACGCCATGCTGCTTATGGTTCCCTGAGGGAGGGTGCCATCTTCCTGCTATAGCCCCCACTGCTGCACGGCTAACACCTTGGCACACGCCGCGACGTCACTCACCTCAAATTCACGTTTATGCGGAAAAATTACCCATCATGCCCATCTTGGCGTAGAGCTCCTAAAGTCTTACTATTACAAACCTGTAGCATCCCAGACAACTCATCGGAAGGGAATCTGCCAGCGGCTCCTCTGCGTCATTGCTCTGCCATCCGAGCCGCTCGCTGTCACTGGACCTTGTCGTGTCAGCTCCTGGGACGGGCCCATGCCATTATCTGAACCCCAGCCGCAGCTGAGCCTGGACCAGCTCAGAGTGACAGATAACCATGCCAAAGAGGGGGGGGGGGGGTCATAATTGTGCTATGAGCTTTTAGTTTGTAGGAATTTGGAATGATGTGGGGGTTCTGAATGCAAATGCAAACCACACAGGCTCTGCAGTGGGATCCTCAAAATAACTGTGCATATATCTTATTCTAGGAGTATTACTTTCATGACGGATAAAATGTATTTGTGTTTCATTTTTTAAAAAATAAAGATATAAATCTATTTCACCACCTAAGTATGTGGTTGCTACTCCTGTACAATCACCATACCCAGCTGGGTATTATGGGATTTAAAGGGGGGAGCAGGGGGTGGAAGGAGAATTCAATGCACATGCTCACACTCTCTCCACAGAGGGACATGTAGCTGCCTGTACAAATCACACAGCCCTGATATTGTTCAGATAATCCCCTGAAAAACGATCCCTTTCTTGCCATCGCCTAAAGAGGAGCGCGTGGGCAGGGCCAGCCCCAATCCCGAGACTCTTATCTGTCGTCACAGCAACAGACCCCCACAATCAGGACGGCGTTTTCCGGGGGCAGGGGCGTGGGCTGGCACGTGTGGGACTTGTCCTGCCGCTCAGCAGGAAGGTTGCCCCCTCAGGCAGTGGCAGCCACCGGCTCACTGCGCTTGCAGCGTGCCTGTGCCTTTAAGAGTGGCCCCTCGCCGGCACCTCCTGTAGAGCAGTGGGGAGGCGGATCGCTCCCTGCCTTTCTTCTGCCTCAGTTGCTTCAGAGAGATTTCTGTCAACAAATCCTGCCTGACTGCCAGCGTCCATCCGCCTTGTCTCTGCCAGCGCTGTCTCTCCTGGGACTTCACTCTGCTCACCTGCACTACCCCGCTGCCCCTCACCATCTCAGGTGCGTACAGCCGACCTTCCTCCATTCACCGAGCCGCCCAGGTATTTCCACCCTCATCAGTGTCTCGTGGGAATGTATCTCGAACCGTGTTACTGAGCGACTGACCGTCGTGCCAAGCTCTTTACATGTTGCTGAACGGTGTTTGGTTGAGGCGAGATGGGGAGCTGATGGGAGCATCTGATTGGCAGTTTTGTTTTTGTTTTGTCATTCAAAACATGTCAGCATCCCTGGAACTGAAGGACAGTGTCTTTCAGCTGCTAGATTATTTCACCAAGCGCCTCCTCCCAACCTCATTTTTATTGCTTATTCTACAGTTTTGTTAATGAATCAAAGGACTGAGTAGGAAATAGTTTTTATTGTTTTTGCCGTGCTAGGCTGGCTTCTGCAGAACCTCAAGTCATGGTTGTTGTAATATTTCCATTTTTTTCAGCATGTTTACACCATATATCTACTTCTGTGCTTCCCAGCAGCCTCTGCAAAACGCAAAAGATGATCAAAGGCAGCTGCTAATTCAGCAGGTTTTAATTAGTGCTTTTTAATATTCAGAGGAGCTGTTGACAGGTACTACCTGAGCATATCATTTCTGAGCAGATGAGGCCTGTCTCACAAAAGCACTCACTGGTACTAAAGGGGACTGTGGCCATCTCCTTCGCAAAAAACAAACAGGTTTGTATGCTTCAGGACACTGCCTTCACCAATTTACTTTGCAACACGTTTGCTTCCAAAATGGGAAAAAAAAGTGTGATATCACTTCTGAGGGGAACAGAGAGTGCCTGTACTGTGAAAGTATAATCATCATACTGGCGGCAATATCACAGGCCACATCGCACCTCAGATCCCTTCATGCGCCCTGTTAACCTCCGTCAGTTACAGCTTGGGGGGGGGGGGGAGGGGGCTGTGATTCATCGCCTCATTACTTTAGGCAGCCTCTGTCTAGGTGATAAATCTGTCGGAAGGCCACCTGTACGTGATGGCCGACACACATGGCCATGCTCCCCCACCCACAGCCCCAGTTCCTGTATGCCATTGGTCAGAAAAGTCCGGCTCGGTTTGCACTCTGGAGGCTGAGCCGCAGCAGGCCCACTGAACCTTGCCACCCGCGAGGACAGACGCCACGTCGCTGAGCGGGAGCAGCCTTATGAGTTTGACAATGAACTTGTCTGCTTTGATTCCGGCACTGAGCGGGTCCGGGTTCTGCTCGACCCAGGGCGACTTCACCACGAGGCCGATTCACACCCACCCCGGATACTGAGATCTCCACAGAGGATGTGAGTGACGTCTAGCAGAATGACACCTCCCGCCACTACCTGAGATCGGGGACCACGGTCACTCCTGTATTCCTATTAAAGGGTCGGTAAGAACAGTCCAGACTGTGAAAGCAGGTGTCACCCACCTGTGCCCGACAGGAGAGGAAACAGGGAGCAGCGGCCCGCAGAGCTGCTGCCAAGGCTGGGCTGCTCACGGCAGCGTGCTGGCAAGCCGTCAGATAGGGAGCCACACCGCTCTCAGGTTTCAGGCTCCAAACATTTTCCTCCATTTGTCCTCATTAGCTTTTTAATTAAGATGCGCGACAAGCTAAAATGGTCTCACTGGACTCAGAGCCCAGAAAAAACAAGGGAGATTACCAGGACAGCACAGAAGCACCAGATGGGGGAATGATGCTCAAACTCAACACCCTCTGTAGGGCAGGAAGTCGGCGGGATGACTGGGATTCAGCACCAGGTGCACTCTGAGCAAAAGGCCAAAGGCTCCCATCACCGCACAGCGATGGAAGCACCTTGCCAGGATTATCACCTCCATGCCAGAACCGGACCAAGATGATCCCACGACACACCGCCTCTACCATCAAGCTGGCCTCTCGCTGGGAAAACTTCTGTGCTGAAAGGTCTGACATCTCCCTGATGAATCCTACAGTACATGTGCCGAAAAAGCGCCAACTTCAATCGCATCAACGTCATATGCAAAATTAACGCAGCTTGCTAAATAATGAAGTGAGGGTCCTCTCCCCACCCAGCGATTGGGTTTCACCCGGTTTGATCTTTCATGGGTTTGGCTGAATGTTACCCTATGAGTAAACGTGTTCTACTGCCTCATTCTGTGCCACAAGCTGGAAAAGAAAAAACACCTGGATATCACTGTATCACTCTGCAACCTTGGACTTAAAACAGTCTTTGTAGCCTGGAGACTGTATATACGTGATTAATCAGTTACGGCCTTTCTTGTAACCCAAGGCTACCATCCCAAGGTCACACACACACGAAATCTCCCACAAATACAGAAAATCTCGAAGGTAACGTGAAGACGGTTTTAATGTAATCACTATTACGTGTTTTAATCACCAATTGCCATTTGTCCAACATCCAAACAGATCCCAGTAAAACATACACAGGCACGGAAATGGGCAGTCGTTAATCCTGAGGTCAGCATATGGTCGGGGTCTGCCTGACGCTGCGATGAATAGCATCCCTCCCCCATGCTGCTGGTGTACTGACGGGAACCTCCCTTCCAGATCCTTGTCATCATGGACGCCAACTTCAGCCTGAGCCTGCTCCTCTGCCTCCTCTGTCTGCCCATCCAGCTGTGCACCGGACAAGGTGAGGGACGTTGGCTATGGGTGGGGGGGGGGGCTCCTTCCCAACATCCTCAGGCATTAAAACTTCTGATGAAGTCGTACGAGAGCTGGGGGTCACCCCCATTTTAAACAGCACCTGTAAGACTCTTCTGGGGTTAGACAGTAGAGGTTTGGGGTCGTGTTACTGTTAATTCAGGCGGCAACGCTGCCCCCAGCCAACAGATCCTCGCTTGGCCATCTTATCTAAATATTTTTTTAGCGGTGCAGGCAGCTGAGTGGACACCAGGATTGAATGATCCCTAATTTCATAAGGGTCCAGTTACAGCTGCTTTGCAGGCTGTCCGGAGCCCATGACCCCGAGCCCACCCCATCACGCGTTGGCCTCCGCCATGCGTGTGCCGGACTTCTGCTGTGCGGGCATCGGGGATCAGCGCCACAGAAACCCAAGACCACGTTCATAACCGGAGTGCTGGTGGGGGGGGGGGGGGAGGTTGCGAAGGCCAGGGGGTCTGGTTTCATGGCCCACAGAGTAAAATTAGATCCCACTGGTTTTAACACAAAAATACCCAATGTAGCTGCTGAGTGACGGCCCCCCTGGGGCAGGCTGGCCATCTCGGGATGTTGAGAGAAGCCGTAAGTGGAGCTAAAACATTCACACCAATTCAGAGTATATATGTGATCTTACTGATCACCCTTCAGCTCCGATCCAGTCAGGTGCTTTCGATCACCCACCTGCTGATGACAGACCTCTCACCCAGCTTCATGCACTTGTTCTACAATAAGGGCTCATACTACGGTGGTTTACGAGCCTCAAGGACATGACATGAGCTTATATCCGGAATGTTCCATGAAGCCCCTCGCCAGAAGGCTTTAGTTGCTGCCCGAAGGCCCCCTGCGGTGCTAGAAATTCAGCAAGAGTCCGAGACACCTGGCTGGTTATACTCAGAGAGGCCTGCAGTGCACCTCTGCAAGATGAACCCGAGACAGAGCAGGTCACGTGAAGCCTGGCTGGACAGCCTATGCCCTCCGATTCTGTAGTGGTGGTGGGGGGGGGAAGGTGCGGTCCTGAAAGAAAAATGAGGTCATGCATTGTTGGTCTGGCTACTTGACCAACTGGTCAATCACCTGCATAGAAACTGCAGTGTGGAATCCACCATTGCCACAAAGCCAGCGAGACCCCTCTGGACCTCCCTACATTAACATATAGCCTCTCTACTTACCCACATTTTCTGCATAATCTTAAATTTAAAATGTTAAATTAGGCTTTATCAACTAAAAATGTTTTACTGATTCTCACAATATATTAATCATAATTGTTATAAATATAATTATTCATTACGTTGATATATAGAATAATTCTATATAAAACATATACATCAGTCTTTTGAACGAGATGTTGTCAAGCTGAAAAAAATATGACTGCTAATTTACACCTCCCTTTATCAAATGATTATAGTAACTCATAACTAATAAAGACGAGGGCAAATAGCAGAAAGGGAAGTATTTAAGTATTTAAATACACCATCGCTGAATTTACTGCGCCCGCATGCGTCGCATTAAGTCACCCTGGGAGTCTGTACGAGAACTCTTTACGGGCAGTCATGCATACTGTAGCTGGGCGGATTTTGTAATGTTTTGTTATACGATTCAGGAAAGAAGAGTGCTTTCCGCGCAAAAGCTAATCAGGAGGAGGGGGGGGGGGGCACTGACGAATTCCTGCACGCGTACGGGCACGGGCGGTTGCACCAGCACGCTGCATTCCCCGCGTGGCTCGGCACGCATGCGCCACGAGGTCTTCGCCAAATCGGCGCCTGACGCTCGTCTAACTCGGATTATTAAGAGCTGGTCAACCAATTACAAAATAAGACAATTTTCATTCGTATGTAAACGTATCATTAAATCCGACACACGGTACTTAGAAAACAAAGATTTTGTCGTCTAATTTAGTTCTATTCGGATATCTCGGTCCTTAACTGGTATAGACAGACAAATAGATGCACTTTATTGATCTCGTGGGGAAGTTCATTAATTTGCCTATAAGTCTAAAATGATGAGTTCTAATGAATATGCACACGATTAATCAAGTTATGTTCAAAAACAAGTACATGGGGATGACCTGTCTGTCTGAACTGCAGTTCATTTCATTACCCGTTTGTTAAAACAAAGTACGCCACAGCAGACCATCAGGACATGCGTCATCAGCCCCACTGTGGCTAGTGATGGGAAGTTCGGCTCAATTAACTGATCCGATTCTTTCGAACTGTCCGTTGTAATGAATCGATTCTAAAACCGATTCTATGATTCATTTCCGTATTTTTTGCGCCTGACCACATGACTCAACGAATCGTGAGATCGGATAATAAATCTGTTTCAAGGTTACGTTGTTTGACAAAGACAGTGCTGGTGTTAAACAAAAATGTTCAGCTTGACTCTTAACAATAACAAAGCGATATATAAAAAGCAGAAAGGGTGCCGATGCTGAATAATATGTGTATATATACTTATTTTCTTTACTTAAGCCAAATTCATGTGTATGAGTATCAAGGACTACATCACAGTTAGCAAGAACTGCAGTATTACCAATACAATCACACATACATTCGTCACTTTTGCTCATTGTATGGGTAAGTGACGAACATAAGAATAAACTTAAAAGTGATAAGACAAGCGCAGACGGAACATGAAAAATAAATCCGAATTTGCGGGGGATGCTTTTGGATGTTAAACAGCCAAAAATCAGTTTTAAAAACGCTTTAAAATAAATCAAAATAAAAAACCGATTCGTTCATACTTACGAAACGGTTCAACCCGTTCACTAAAAAAGCCAGTTAAAAGAACGATTCGTTCGCGAACCGGCCATCACTAATTGCGACAAAACACTTGTCGTAGTGTAGATAAGATCTTCACCCAAGACAATTACAAAAATGATACATGTGGACTTGTGTTGGGTATGCCGTGAGTTGCTTCATTTAAGTCATGTTTAACTTATTAAATTTTATGAACACGGAAACATTTCGACGAATTATTCGCAATACAGTTGCAAAGCCCGAAAGGATCTCGGTACACAAGATTTATTGTGTACATAACCCATCGTCAGACAATTAACTACCTAACTGATTATTATCTGGCAGAAATTCCCGCATGCACTTAAAAAGCAATACTAACAGCAATAATTAACGACAGAGCCGGCAGTAGGTGGAAAGCAATCGATGCGCGGCTTGACCTGGAGAACCGAGGCCCATGCACACGGAGCGGTAGCAGATGCACGTTAAACGACGCTCTCCCAATTATCCCAGTGTCTGCATACAAAGCATGTTTAAACGATGCCAAGTTTTTTAACCGACTTGAAAAAGCGTTTAAAACAAAGTAGCACATTTACTAAATTAACTGCAAACAAAAGACAGCCTTTGAGAGCAACTCAACAGTAATACCTGCGAGTTAGAGACCTATTGAAACGCTTTAGTATTTTAAAATAAGGCCCCTATGAGTGTTGTTTCAGCAAGACGGGTTAGGAAGTACAGTAGCAACATCAGGGATACATGCGGATTTGGAGGTTTCTTGGATGACTGAGCATTTCCCATATTTTTTCAGATGCAGACTGTCCCTGCAACATGAGCCACGGACGGTGTGACGAAAGCGGCGTATGCAGGTAAAACGAATCAGTGTTGCCAGGTCCAGCAAAAAATCTGCAGCCCAAGGTCTCCTTAAAATCCGCCCAACAGAAGCTAAAACTACCCCAGTATTTGAAATCCCAGTATATTCCACCTCAAAGAAATAAACCAGCATTTTGCATGCTGATCACATTCAAATGTTCAACATTTTAAAGCCACAAAATTAAAACACAATGACGTCACGTACAAGGACGCTCTTTTCCCTGGGCTACCAACTTTGGCCAGCTGGCTGAAGTGAATTTTTTAATTCGAGACAAGTCTGCATACACATTCACATGCATGTAACAGGTTTATAAACTTCTAAATAGTCTGTAGATTTTGCTGTGCTGTGTGCTGTAAGCGAGCATATGATTGGCTGAGTCTCTCGTTCACTAACTCGTTCCCTCATTTCGGCACGTACCTCAGTTCTTGAACTGGTTAGAACTCGAATTTCTTGGAACGGAGACAAAGACGCAGACGTCGGAGTATCGGGGAATACAGGGTTTATGCTGCATTCCATTTGCCTTTGGATCCAATTTTCGGATTCCGATATTACGTCATATCCGCCAAAAACTCGAGTTAAATGTGTTCCATTTGCCACAGAAGTAGCAATATCCTGGACCCAGGCAAGCAAGATTTTTTTCTTAGCCGGACAACCTGTCGGATTTAAGGTACCTCAGTTTAAATGGCCTTTATCTTTGTTCACTTAAAATTAGCCCCAACTACCTTAAATCCGACAAATAATCAAACTAATCATGAAATCCAATTCTAGCCCGGTTAATTGGTAGTCATTGTTAGTAATATCACTTGATAACACATTAGGCGCGGTGGTTCACTTGTAAAACTCTGTAGCAACATATCCACAGATAAGTTGAACGGTATAGTATGTGCGCGACCGATTTAATGAGCCACAAATGAGAATTAGTGCTTAAACAAGATAAAACTATAACTTTCCCTTCTGTTAATAAAGGGCGCAGACATTTTGTATTCTGAACTCGAGATCCTCTGTGCTGTCCGAGATATTTCTCGGATCTCCGAGAAACGGGAGCGCGCATGTCGTCTCCCGGCTTCAAAACTCGGAATCCGAGGGCAAATGGAATGCACGATTAATTACAGGTAAGGCAGGCAAAACACAGACGGACAATACAATGACCGGACTGGGGAAACAACCTGAAACGCGGAGGAAATACAGAGGACTAATGACAACAACCAGAAACAGCTGTTCATGCGGGCATTCCACACGCGGTTAACGAGGGGGCGTGGCACAAGGAGCGGACGATTGGGGCAGGACACATTGTTTTTTTTTAACTTTATATATTGTTTGGATACATTTATTTTCTTACTTTGCAAATTATTGTTTTGATAAATGTGCTTAGATGTGTTTAGTACAGTATACGCTCTTCTTGTTTTATCTGGTTCATTTTGTGTTTAAATGCTACAAAAACATATTTAGGTGTAATTTTTTGGGGCCGGGAACCAGTTAATTGGTTTTCCATTATTTCTTATGGGGAAAATTCGATCAGCACTTGAACTTTGAAGATCAACTTGAAACTTAGAATTTGATCCGGAGTTCTGAACGGATTAAATTCGAGTTCTGAGGTACCACTGTATAGGCCTGTCATCTGCTGGTGTAGTGGAATATATAGTTCATATGTGTGTAGTGTAGTTGCTGTAGTTGGATTTTAGAGATGCAACATTTTCAAGATTTAAAATGATTTTAACCAAGGTTGATTAGCATTTCGGCTCGTTTGCTGGCTATGTGATGAGCTGTTAGGTTTGCATTTAATAAACATGAGTAGCTACGGTACTGTGTTGAGAAACTCAAACAAATAAATAACAAATATGTTATTATTTTCTCAATCACATGACTTGGTGGTATTATCTTACCCCTTAGGACTATTTCGACTTTATAATAGGCTATTTTGACAGCAGAACAAGTGTTTCAGATATATTTTATGCAAAAAGGAAGTGCCACTGAACGAGTCGGTGAACGAATTGGAACGAAAAAAGTCATTTCGCCTATCACTAATGATTACTCATGAAAAACCTGTATTTTCTACGGGCACCAGTATCCAGCGGAACCACCGTCTTCAAATTGGGCTTCAAACGTGAGTGCCCTCCCATCATCTTAGGTTCTGCTAACAGTCCATCCGCGGAACAATGAATGGCGGTCCAAAAATATATATTTTCACTATTCTCGTGAAGTTATGAAAATCTACAGGAATTATAGGTTTTCTTTTAATTTTTATATAAACCATCGTATATCCATCCATCCATCCATTCTCTCCCGCTTATCCAAAGTTGGGTCGCGGAGGCAACAGTCTCAGCAGGGAAACCCAGACTTCCCTCTCCCCGGCCACTTCCTCCAGCTCCTCTGGGGGAATTCTGAGGCGTTCCCAGGCCAGCCAAGAGACATAGTCCCTCCAGCGTGTTCTGGGTCTTCCCCGGGGCCTCCTCCCAGTGG
>JABFEA020000067.1:17349453-17372617 GCA_019775915.2 Cyphomyrus plagiostoma | reverse complement strand
TTCCCTCCACTGACCCAAAACGTCCCGAGTTGAGGTCAGCAGCACCCCATCCCCACCATAAACAGTGTTGATGTTGCGCCGCTTTCCTGCATGGAGCCGCTGGATGGTGGACCAGAATCACCTCGAAGCCGTCCGGAAGTCGTTTTCCATGGCCTCACGCATACCCGAGTTTTTGCTTCAGCGACCGCTGAAGCCGCACCCCGCTTGGCCTGCCGGTACCTGTCAGCTGCCTCTGGAGTCCCACAGGCTAAAAAGGCTCGACAGGACACCTTCTTCAGCTTGACGGCATCCCTCACCACTGGTGTCCACCAGCGGGTTCGAGGATTGCCGCCGTGACAGGCACCAACCACCTCATGGCCACAGCTCCGGTCAGCTGCTCCTGACAGTGGATTCCGCCAGACGTTCCCAGCAGACCCTCAGTATATGCTTGGGCCTGCCAGGCCTGGCCGGCTTCCTCCCCCACCACCAGGTAGTGATCAGTTGACAGCTCCGCCCCTCTCTTCACCCGAGTGTCCAAAACATGTGCCCGCAAATCCGACGACACGACTACAAAGTCGATCATCGAACTGCGGTCTAGGATACCATCGTATGTGATGGGGCCTATATCATGAAGGTGGTTCAACAAAGTAAGGATTTGAAGATAACAGCTTGACAAAACCAAACAAATGTAATCCAAGACAAACGATATCACAATGCTATCAATGTTTTTACCGAAACCCAGATTATTTCCCAAGCGTGTGGACATAAAAGCGTGCTGTATGCAGCGACCAGCAAGTCATGTAAGCATGGATCACAACAGGGCTATTTCAATGCAGGGGAAACAAGAAAAATCATGGTAAAATATGAATAATTCAAGAGTATAACGGGCAAAGAGCAACACCAAAGCTAGAAAGGAATGCTGACAGCGGATAAATATGTACGATTTAAATGATGTTAAGAAAATGCAATGTTAATTATCTTAATTTCAAAACGCATGCGTTGTGGTTTTTAATAATTATTCCTTTTATTTATAATCCATTTTTATTATTAAATGTTAAATAAATCTGTCTCCCTTCAAAATAACTTGTGGTTGACCTGGAAAGCTGTAACAGGTCAGAAATTTGCCAAGACTGACATTTCAAAAAGATGGAAAAGATGGCATCCTATGTGATGGTGCTAGATTAAAAATCACTAGTCTCTTCTGTACAATTACCCATCTGCCACCAAATTTCATTTGTGGACATTCTATGGCTGAGTGTTTAATTGTCCACGTGTTCTTCATCATATAGTGTGTAGAGAATAACATATATAATATAGAAAAACATGAAACATGGGAAACCACAGATTTTTGGAGATATGGACAGATTATTGTCCTGATGATTAATTGTAACATTTTGGCCAAACATATACGACAGAGAGGTCAAGAGGTCAGGGAGCATGTGAAACTCTTTGGGATCACAGTTGGCAACTTTTGCGCAAGACAATACGGTGTATTATGTTCAAGCCAGTATTTGATAGTAAAGTGCAGACGCATTCTTTTTTGACAAACTGAATTGATTTCTGAGGCCAGAAGAACAGATTGTATTCTTAAGACCACAACAGAAAATGTGTGCTTATGGTCCTGTACATTTTAATGTGCTTTCTCTTGTGGCCGATTAATACATGATTATAATGCTGAATTCATGGCCTGCTGGGTGCCGTGTTGAAGATGTGATCCAGGCTGGGAGGGACCGCAGTGTGAGGACTGTGTGCACAAGCCAGGCTGTGTCCACGGCTCCTGCCACCAGCCCTGGCAGTGCACATGTGACAGTGGCTGGGCTGGACGTTTCTGCGACAAAGGTACGAGAGTCAGGCTCGCATTCGATACACTAGATGGCTTCATTTCCTGTCCTCTTGCGACCATTGAAGTTTTAACTGCTGACGTTTTTGAAAGTATAATGACAGTTTCAATGCAACAATTGCTGTGATTATTTCATAGGAATGGTTAATAAATTCTGATGGTTATTAATACCTATATATTAATAAAAAATAATTTCATTAATGCCCAGATATCTATGTGTGCACCAATGAGAAGCCCTGTCAGAATGGAGGCACATGTTTCACAGACGACATGGGGGAGTATGCCTGCTCCTGTCCTGAGGGCTTTCTGGGCAGGAACTGTGAGCTGAAGATGGGCCCATGTGAGAAAACCAGGTGAGAATAGGCACCTTAACACTTGGTTGCCCTTCACCAAGACGACCTTCTTGGGCTCATCGGTGTTCACTCTTCACTCGCAGGTCTCCCTGTAAGAACGGCGGCTTGTGTGAAGATGACCGAGGGTTCGCCGCCCAGCTGGCGTGCCGCTGCCTAGCCGGGTTCTCAGGGACCCGCTGTGAGGTGGATGTGGACGACTGCATACTGCAGCCCTGTGCCAACGGCGCCACCTGCCTGGATGGCATCAACCGCTTCTCGTGCCTGTGCCCCCCCGGTTACACTGGCCGCTTTTGCACCGTCAATGTGGACGACTGCGCCAGCCGGCCCTGTGCCAACGGGGGTCGCTGCCTGGACCGAGTTGCCACTTTCCACTGTCACTGCCTCCCAGGTTTTGCAGGCAAGACTTGCGAGATGCCCCTGCGGAATCTCAATGCTGAGGCCAACACGCCCAGCTGGACCTCCCGCGGGTGGGCCGGGACTGAGGGTGGGGTTACCCCACCCAGGCCACACCTCACCGCTGCCAGCAACACCACCAACTGGGCCACGGCTGACAGCAGGGAGCGGCTGCTGAAGATTTCGGTGAAGGAAGTGGTGACCCAGAGGGGCGTGGCTCTCACAGAGGTGCAGCTCATCACCTTGCTGGTGCTGGGGGGCATGACTGTGGCAGTGGTGGGCATGACGGCCGTGCTAGTGCTCAGGGGCCACTGGAGGGACCGGTCCGCCCGCTACAGCCCGCCCCCTGGCCGCTTCATGCCCGCAGAGCGGGAGTGTAACATCAGCTTCCTGCACAGCCCAACGCTGCGGCTGGAGAAGAAACAGCTAAACACAGACGTGATTTAGCCCCGATGCAGCCAGCAAGCCGCCAGCTACAAAGGCTTATGGTCCTCGCCAGAGAAGACAAACAGGCTTTAGGGACACAGCTGTATGATCCAGATGCCTGCAGGTAGCATGCTGGTACAAGCCCCGGGGTAGGGACCTGCTGTTTTACTGTTGAGCAGGGTATTTAATCGAACATGCTCTAGTAAAATGTCCAGGTATGCAAATGGGCCACTTTGGTTGAAAGTGTCAGTGTGAACCAGACCTGCACCTGGCCCACCCTTTTTGAATGATGGAGGAGGGAGTACCATGGCCACAAAAACACTCTTTATGCTTCTGCACAGAAGAAATGGGGACTCCCGAAAATAGGAGCCGGACCCCAAAAGAGCTAGAGATTCAGGAAAACCCATGAAGTGAAATGTGAAAATGTCTTTTTTAATATAAATTGTAAAGAATATATATATAGAGAGCAAGCCAAATGTGAGATTGGTTCTCCTCAGATGGGACATGGTAACTGCAGTGTGTGATCAAGCAGCGACTGCAAAGTCACGCCGGTTATAAACAAGTTTCTCTGCTGTCACAGGCAGGCCAGTAACCTCATTAAAAAGAGAGTAATGTGCGCATTACCAATTATATCCACGGTCTGTCAAATATCCAAATTGCTAAACAGGACCAGAGGAAGCAGCAGCAGAAAGTTAACAGCCAGTCCGCAGTTTAGGGTTAAAAACTTCCAGAAAAATAAAGTTGCCAGCCACAAGATTTAATATGTATATTAGTTGGTAACTAAAGACATTGTGTACTTATATTTCAGGTTTATAAATAGATCCCATTATATGAATCCAGACAATTTATATTTTTTTTAACCAGCTGTTTATATATTCTTGTCTTGTGAATTATTTAATGAATTCATTCATGTTTTATACAGCCATTAATGGAGATGAGGACTGATTGCACTTGTGGTGTGATCCACTTCTACCTGTGCAAACGGACCGATGACAATTAAGTACAAAAGAGTGTGGGGGGTATTTGTGGGTTCGGTCACACGTCAGTCCGCATGTCTGCAACTGTCCACACTCCTGTTGTAGATTTGCTATGTAATATTTAAATCCGTAAATGTAATTTATTGGCGTAATTTATTTGTGAGACTTGTTTATGGAGTATACTGCAGTATGTCCTATTTTTGATACTGAATGTATTCATTAAACTGTGAACTGTGTGGGGTGGTGTTTGTGTCCACTGTTAATTGGTAAACAGCATGCCATTTACAAGCTGAGCTTAGGCACAGGCTCTAAATACAAAGCCTGAGCTTTGTATTAATGCCTACACTGTGACCCAAGTTCACAGGTATCTGCGATGCACAGGTTAGCACTGCCCCCTAGTGGTGAAACAATGAATGCAACATAGGACATTGTGGGAGGGATGCAAATCCTGGGATTTCAGCTATCTGAATTATTTTAGTGCATCCACTAGCATGTTTGATGTATTACTTGAAGAGTAGGTTATTATATGTCTTATATTTATTTATTTAATATATATATATTGTTAAACTTGCCATAGCTTGGCCTTTGACCTCATCTGGTATAAACTCAAACGTGATAAAAAGTGTGAACGGTAGGAACAAAACAGCACTCTCCAAAATGGCCACCAGTTGGTAGTGCATTATAAATTTCAAAAATTCCCAATGGAAACTTTTCAAAATTTTCCATAATTTTTCCACCGCTTGGCATCCCCATGCTGCAGGTCAGATAGCTCCCTGGCAGATCCACTGCATGGCCACAGTTAGCTCTCCATATTTCAAATGAGGTGTAGGTAAGAAGCCAAAATCCAGTGATCCACAGGAAGCTGATTGAACAGATTCTTCTGTATCTTGACAGGTGTCACTAAGATGTAAAATTACAACAGGCAGGAGATCGTTTCCCTTTTTGGCTGACCAGTTTAGACTAGAAGATCACACACCAGACACACTTAAAACTGGCCATTCAGAATACACCTGGTGCTAAGATTGATTTGTCTGTTGTCTTATGGCTTCAGCTGATATTTATTTCTGATTCCTTGTTGAAAGTTTTTTTAATGTCAGGTTCACAGCATGAATGTGTAATGCAAAATTACATTTTATTGATCAAACTGATCACACATGTTCTAAGCAACTTTCAGACCTCTATATATATGCCCAGTTCTCCTGAGTCACCCCTGGGCCTGCGAAGAAAACACTGGGGTGGCAGCAGGGAAAATACAGGATGTGTAACCCTTTATCAGACATGTCTCTGAATATAAAAACAGAATTCTGAAACATTCAAGCTGCACAATACCCCACCATCAAATCATCAAAAACCAAAAGCTTAAGTCAGCAGGAAATAAACTCTTCATCATTCCCATAAATTTAGCAATAAAAAGGGAAAGGTCTCAAATTATCAAGAAAAAGCACAGGTAACCAAGAATTAGCACCACCAACCAGGGTTTTGGAACTCAGGCTGTTGCTTGGCAACCAGGAATTCGCAGAACATTATCTGCACAATAAACATCTAGATACTCTTCATCTGGTGAAGCTAAAAACAGTCTTACCTTGTTACTCTTCATAGATTCTCTGAATATGTCGCTGTTTCACCATCACTGTCCCTGTGCTGCAGTCTGAGATTTCACCCTGATCTTTTCACTCCTAGAGATGAAATCCGACCCTCACTCCCCCTAGCCTGACACTATATACAGCATGGGAAATGGCATCAAACCTGGGAATAACTGAAACAGGAGTCCTTCACTTCCTGTGGGGAAAAGTGGCTACCAGTCATGACATATCAGCAAACTCAAAATAACATTTCTAATAAATTAAAGTAAATTTAATTTCTAGTAAATTCATACTCAGCTGGCAAAGAAGAGAGCAAGACAATAAGATTGAATACTGCTGTGACATAATTTTAAATCCATTTCTGGATCAAAGTGTTCCAGCTTTTAATTCTACATTTGCATAGATATGTGTGGTGTTTATCACAAAGTTAATAAAGTGATGCGTTTCGAACACGCACTTTATTGATCAGAAACAATATTCCAAGACATTAGGGAGAAAGTGGTTTATTGGTTCACTTGTACTAGAGGGGCAGGGCACTAAAATAGTGCACAAGCCTAAGAAAGACCTTTCTTTTTCTGAGTAACCTTCTGGTACAGAAATATTAAGCTCCCATGTAGTTAGTTTTTTTGGATTTCCATTAACATCAGCAGCTGTTGTTTAATAGACAGCAGCTTAATAATTAAACAGAAAGCCTGTCTTTGTCAGATGTTCACCTAAAATAACAATATTCAGGTCTTGGAGCAGGAGTCACTGAAGAAGTCATCCAGGACTCTCTCCACTTGGTCCTCCTGGTAGTCCCTCACTTGGAAGCATGAATTTGGAGACCCATCATCAGCTCCACGGATCATTGCAGAGAGCACTAAGGGGAGAGACGGCATCACGACATACCAAATGTCACACAAGCTAGCGGAGCTCACCGCCACTAACACTGCTGCATGAATTGTAATGTATGGCCAAGGAAAGTGCAGACAGAGTTATTTATTAAGCTAGCATTTTAGGTTAAGCTGCTCAAACCCAGGTTAAGTCTGAAATGAGAACGAAAAAACACCCTGGAGGCGCTAAGGAGTTCGGCATGCCACTAACAGCACAATGACAATCTTAAGGGCCACAGCCACACTACAGCACACTACTGTAAACGAGAGGTACACTTAAGATTTTAAACTTATTATACTACATTTATCTAACATGCAACTGTTTCCGAGTCAGAGATGAATATTACGGTTAGATCTTTCCAATACATAGACGGCCCATTTAATGTCTTTGATATTTTAGTAACTTAAGCTGTTCAGCCAGCACTAATGCGGCTAAAAGGGAAAATTGAGAAATTACTCCACATGCAGACAGAAAGGAATAGCACATAATATGCCCATACCTACCATTGAGGACATTGACATCAAGTCCTCAATACAGTGGTACCTTGGTTCTCGAACCCACTAGAACTCAAATTTCTTGAAAGTCGAACAAACCAGTTTGACCTAGAGCTCGATCTGGATATCAGAAGTCAAACCGTGAACGCTGACCTAATGTAAATTGTACACGCCAGGAAATGAGTCATACTACAATGCAATTCTTACTTGAATGCCTTCTTCACAGGCTGGACGATTAACCAAATAAAGCAGTGCAACATTACAATAACTAACAATAAATAAACGCCTTAGGTGTAATTTTGGGGGGCCGGGAACCAATTAATTGGTTTATTATTTGTTTTTTGGTTTTAATTATTTGTTATGGGAAAAATTCGATCCAGAGTAGAGAACAGATTAAGTTCGAGAACCGAGGTACCACTGTATTTTTACTGCAACTCAAATAACTTGAAGATTGCAGTTCAAATCCCGTGAATGCCCACAGTGATCCTACTCCCTTGGGCCCTTGATCAAGGGTACAAGATTAATCTTCCAACTTACAGGAAATAACTTGGGGGTTGGTAGCATGATTGACACTCCAGCCACTAGAAAAACTCACGCTGGTCCATTCGGACTAATGTGGTGCTGAGGCATCGCTCACGGCATGGCTGCACTCAGGTTCTCATTCCTGAGGTGGTTTGTTGTGTGGTTGGTGTCACAGATCAATGTCCCAGCAATGCCAGCACAAAGTTCGTTTTTACTCGGAAAACCAGGGTGACCCTACCTCGCCCACAGGAGGGACGGAAGAGACATAGTATCCTCTTGTTCATGGCAACAGCTCGGCCAAGCTCATACCCAACTCCAAGTGAGGGTTGCGTCACCTCAGCAATGACAACTGTAAAACATCCTCCTTTTTAACACAAACTACTGTGTTTGCAGTATATGATTAACAATTCCACCAGTGATTTAAAACGTTTATATTACAATCCTGATCAAAAGTTTAAGACCACTTGAAAAATGGCAACAAAATCATATTTTGCATGGTTGGATCTTAACAAGGTTCCAAGTAGAGCTTCAACATGGAACAAGAAGAAATGGGAGTGAGAAAAACATTTGTTTGAGCATGCAATTTATTGAAAACAACGCTTGAACTGAAACAGACTGTTTCACAGCTGATCAAAAGTTTAGGACCACACCTCCAAAAAAACCCGTAACCCCCCAAAACAGAAATCGAACTTCCAAACATGAACTCAGTACTGAGTAGCTCCACCGTTATTGTTTCTGAAGCCCTTCAGTCTCAGATGTCATCTGATGGTTATGGGGCTGCAGTCGGCACCAGTAACGGGTTTAATTTGGGTCGAGGATCTTTCAGTATCTTGACGGACAGCCAATTGGATCCTCTGGCTCAGTGCTGGTGAAATTCTTTTGGGTCTTCCACTTGACTTTTTTGTTCCATAACCCTCAGGATCATTTAAGAAATTCCAAATGACTGTCTTACTGCGTCGCACCTCAGCAGCGATGGCGCACTGCAAGAGACCCTGCTTATGCAGTTCAACAGCCCGACCACGTTCAAAAAGGGAGTTTTTTTGCCTTTGCCATCAGAACGTCATGACAGTGTGACTACCTGCACAGATTTGGCCTTTTAAAGGCACGTGGTCCTAAACTTTTGATCAGCTGTGAAACAGTCTGTTTCAGTTTCAGCGTCCTTTTCAATAAATTGCATGCTCAAACAAATGTTTTTCTCACTCCCATTTCTTCTTGTTGCACGTTGAAGCTCTACTTGGAACCTTGTTAAGATCCAACCATACAAAATTTTCCATTTTTCAAGTGGTCTTAAACTTTTGATCGGGACTGTATCTTCCTAATGAACATAATTGGGTTAAGTGAACATTTCTTTTTCATGACTTAAAACTATACCTCCTTGATTCATGACGTCCCTTAACTACGCGGCACCCAAATAAAAACATGAACCGCACTGTATGTCTTTCTATATTAGGGATGATCAGTTTTATCCATGAAGGGCCGTTGTTTATGCGGGTTTTTGCAGCAATTCTCTAATTAGATTGCTAATGAGAGGACTGATTGGCTCAAAAGTTCTCACAACTGGGATTGAACAACTGACCAAAGGATTATCCCAATAACCTGCAAACGCACTGGTCCTTTGCGGATAAGATTGTCCTCCCTGATCTACAGTTTATACAAAATCACACGAAACATGTGACCGACGAGTACACTCACCATCGGACGTCGTGAGCCACTGGACATCTCTGTCGTGGATTCCTTTGTCTCCTTGCACACCAGCATTTTCGCCTGGAAATGAAAGAATGCGAAATGCATTACAAATGGCCAAAAACCTCACGGAATACGGATGGGATGAAAATGTGTGAACATTTACCCATTTCGGAAATATCACTCCGACTGACATGTTCCGTCAATACTTGCCCATAGCTCTGTAATTTGTGTACTATTCTCTGATATAAAATTATATCCTGTCTTCCTCCTCGGATACTTCCACAGAAATATATACGCATTGTTTTAGATCTCGAAACTATCTCATCTATAACTCCACATGATCAATCTTCGCGCCTACTATCTCTTTGCTTTCGCAATCACGTTAGGTACCCAATATTTCAAAATAAAAGTCCCTCCAACGTTTCCATCTCAAACTACCTCCACGTATCACATAGCGCCACTGTATGACTGCTATAGTAACAGGAATCGTTGTCTTTCGAAGTTTCGCGCAATGGATTTTGGGATTTCAGCAAGAGAATAACGCTTTTCTGGGCTGAATTTGAAGTAGCCTTCGAAATGGGATGTCATTGTCGCGTTACTGTGACACATTCAATCTTCGAATACAGTCTTACAATGATGCAGCACCTGAATTCGGGCACCGCTCACAAGTACGATCTTCGCGTTCTTAGTTTTTTTTTTTTTTTTTTTCCGCGTTCTTAGTATTGATAAACACTCCTGTAGTGAAACGTCAAGCACTTCCGGTCAACGTATCCGACGTATGAGCGTAAGCAAGACGCTTCCGTCAACAGAGGTAGCTGACAGCTGTGTTGATAGTTAGCGTTTAGCTAACAAATGTTTTTTTCTAACCTTTCATCATAAGATATAGGTGTACGTTATGGGGCTTGACAATCGCACGCATGCTTATGTCTGTTAAATGCTGTTATTAAGTTCTCTTATTTAAAAATGTTTGGTGTTATTCTGTAATTTTCCGTAGGCCTCCCGAGTTGATAGGCATATCAGCGAGGTTTCAGTAGGGGTGTTACCTGTTCAGTTAACTGATTACTTTTATTAACTAAATCCTTACAATTTATGCAACTGATGCTTGAATAATAAGAATCGTAGTGTCGTATACAGATTAAGTAACGCCGGGGTTTTCTATAGCTCTTCTCCGAGGGCTGCAGCTAATCCGGCGGCCGTGGATGGAAGTGCAGAGAGCCGGAAAGATGGGTCCTGAAAGAGTCTTACCGAACTCCGAAGAAGAGCTGGGCCATGAAAGGCTGTCGGACGGGGCAGACTCAGAAATCGGCGGAGAATGGAGCGGCGAGGACCCCGAGGAAGACGAAGGCGGTGCGGGAGAAGATGAGGACGGGGGTGGTTACTACTATCAGCCTCTGAATCAAGATCCAGATGGTTTGTCAAGTTCGACTCAGATGGATTTGCCCGAAGAGCTCGGCACACACGCTGAACAGCTGCAGAACGTTCAAGAAAGAATCGAGGTCAAGAAAGTAACCGCTGTACATGACGTAAAATGTATGCCGTGATGATGCAGTATCGGGGTGATTTTTACAGATACGTATCTAAAAATCTTAATGGTACCCGGTCGTTTCACCATAAATTTTTATCTTTGCGGGTTCTCACAGTTAGGTAATTTATCCACCAGACACTGGAAATGGGGTAGAGTCGCACCGGCATATAGATGTAAACTCGTGTGAAGACATGTGGCTTTGCAATCCGTGCTTTCCAGGCTATGGGTCTCTTCCTACCACAGCCCCCTGTGCCGGACAGCGACGAGGAGGAGGATCCAGAAGGTGCAGCTGCAAGGCACAGTCGAAGTTCCATTCCCATGGATGCAGGTGAGCTCTCTCCTGCTTCCCCCATATAGATGTAGCTTCTAGTCCAAAATATACAGCTGTGAATCTAGATTCCCTGTTCCTATGGCTCCATAGTGACAGACTACACCCATCTGTTGATCCAATAGAACAAGCCTTGACATGTTACTGCTGAATGTGTGAAGTTGGTGGAAAAAATCACATTGACAATTTATAAAATGTATATAAAATTTGATTCAGGACAGGGTGTGGACTAATGTATTCATCCTCCTTTCATGGTCAGCCCATCTCATTACAGCTGCAATACTCGTGTTAGTGGTGCTGACTTATACAGGCCTTCAGTTTCATATGGGTATCCTTTTTAATACATACATTTTTGTAGAAGTGTTTATATAGCATTTAGATTTGAGCTCTTACCTTTTTGTGGGCTTTCATGAATCTATTTTGAATAACTTCCTTTTTCAAAATTGCTTCAACAGATCACGTAGAGTTGGTGAAGAGGACCATGGCAGCAGTGAATCTGCCAATTCTGGCCATCCCTGCTTGGGCTCAGGAGATTTCAGATGACCAATGGAAGGACATGGTTCAGCGGACCCTCCAGTCCAGACAGAGTTCAGCCAGCCTGAGGCTGGAACGCAAGTGAGGGAGATTTTGAGAGGCAGAAGCTGACCATGCCAGACCTAAGAGCTCCAGTTTCCTGCCCTAATGATAAATGTTTTATATCTCCTAATACCAAATGTCGTCTTGTATGTACGTCAGGTGACTTGACCAGTCACATAGTCTTTGTCTTCTTATGTTGATTTGAGTCAGTATTGCTTTCTTTAGAACACAGAATAATATGCAAGATGCCTTGTGGGGAAGGCTCTGTGAAACAGACGGCTGAGATCAATGTGCTCCATTTTGACCTGCCTCCATCTCCCACATTCCCATTGGTTGTGATAAGTTTCCTTTTGGTTCAGTTTGTACTGATTCATGTTGGTACCCTGGGCCGTGGCATTTTGTTCCCAGGGTCTATTTATTGACCATTGCTTGGTATAAAGAGCAGAATTTTATCATAAGGGCAAATTTGGCTAAGTTTGACAAGGTGGGTTCAACCAAATAAAAATACTGACCCTAAACCAGACTGGACTGTTACATTATCAATAATACATGTCATGCAGCAGGCAAATTAGTCATATCTACACGGTTTGTGACCTTGTAATCGATCGAGCTAACCCATTACTTTATTTTCGATAAACTGGGGATATTTTGCCACTTCTTGTTTCAAGAGACTTTATTTTGTTCTGTACATACATGAACATCTGTACAAAATGACATTTCATACTATGTAATGCTCTACCTAATTAAAGTACAACATATGTACATATGACCTGGAAAGCAGCTTAACATTAGTGTGGGGAGTGGGCAGGGGGTGGGAGGATCCTGTGGGGGAGGAGACCCATTCATTCAAATTGTCCTCTTCATTTTGACAAGAGCTGCTGGACAGAGTGAGACCTCTCAGATGCTAAGGAGTATCCCATTAATGTACTGAGAGATGCAGAAAGTTTCAATGGAGCCTAACCGTTTATGTTATGCAAAATATAACTATCTGACAGCAAAATACATTTTTTAACTTCAGTCACGAGCCACTGCAGATATTCACTAAATGAAGCAAGGTAACAGGGTTAATTTCCCATCACACAGATGATTATATGGCAGAAAATTACTGAAAATAATGTCCCTCTGCTCAACACTATTTGCAGAGATAAAGCAAATAAAAATGATCAAAAGTTTATAGCCCCACTGCTATGTTGTATGTGAAATGAATAATAAAGGCAGTCATTAGTATTTATTGAACTTAAGAAGGCGCTATCATCAATTAGCATTACAGCACTCATTTAGAGATTATTCAGTCTTAATAGGTGGGGATCCTACAGCTTTGGTCACTGTGTCCAGCAGCACCTTGTGTGGATAATAATTCCCCACCTAAGCAATTGTTTAGGGACTGAGGTTCCAGGGTTGGATCCTGCAACCAAGCGGGCATGTCGTGCAGCTAGGCTGAGGCGTGGGTGTGACGGACGAGCCCAGATTGGGCGTGTATGACAGGAAGAGCTATGAGCATCAAGGTAACGGGCGGGCCATGGGGTGGTGCAACCCTAAGCAATATACATACAGTATACAAAACACAAATATCAGCAACAATAACTGCAGGCTTTCATTTTTTCCCCATATTATGATCCTGAATAGTAAGCATGTACTCTCGGTATATAGTCCTAATACGAGGATTGTATAGCACTCTTCCAAACACCAATGCTTTTTTTTTTTGTTTGTATTTCTTTTTCCTTAAATATTGCTTAGGCACCTCAGCGAAATTGTAGATCACATTCTGAGAGCCTAAATAAATCAAGCAGGTCTTGGGGGTGGGGGGGCATATGAAATGAGTAGATATTTCCTAATGGTTTTTTTTTTGTTTTTTTGTTTTAACTGTACTAACATTTTCCTTACCAAAACACCAGGCAGACTTGGAGGCTTTCCATTGAAAAGGAAAAAAGAAATGTGTACAAAGAGGTCCTGAGGAGGAATAATAAAAAAACTGCTTAGCCACAGTAATACTTCTGGACATATATAAAAAAGAAAAACATAACAATAAAAAAGTGAAATGAGGTTACAATATCATGGTTTCAAAGCCAAAAAAGAGAGGATGCAGTTATATATGTCTATAAGCTGGACCGGGTTGGTCTCCCTCCCCAGACTCCCAACGAAGTCAGGACCATGTTGACATGCAGCCCCTTCCCAGACACACCAAGACAAAATCTGGACTGGAGTGGACCAAACCTACTCCCCCAGGGCAAACTGCACAGAACATGTTGGGAAAAAGACGAGGTCATCTGGATATATGGGAGACGCGCCGTTTCTCGCCCAAGTAAACTGCTCTGTTGATTCTGCATTTTTGGTCGAGTGAAATTTAGCATGAAATGAAGACGCTAGGTGAAACCAAGGGTGTCAAACAGCTACGAGCAATGCAGGGCTGGCCAGACTGGTGTGTGTGTGTGTGTGTGTGTGTGGTGGGTCATTCTTTCTTTCTAAGGAGGAAAGAATACTGTGTGTAGTGAGGTGTAGCTAATGTGTTCCCAAAGACATTCGCTAGAGGGGTCGGGTAAAAGTGACACTGAAGTCTCAAGAGCGCTGCCTAGAGATATGTGGTGGAACACCAGGAAGGAAGGGGAAGATAATGCAAATGTCCTGAAACAGGAGAAACAACTGGCACCAGAGATGCAAACACTGAAGAACCGTAACAGACATGGCCTCTCCACCATCAGCTTTACAATACAGAATGCTGTCATCAAAGATCACTCAAACCACCCCAGCAGAGGCAGGAGGAAGAAAGCCTTGATATTATGGTTCACTGAGACACACAGGTAAGATGTGCGAATACTAGGAACCACCAGTACATCACCTGCCAGCCCCACAAGTTACAGATCAAGGGCCCCTAACTGTGGAACCTGTAGCACCATGGGATACCTTCATATAAAGACCAAACTCTGATACTGTCATGTGGCTTGTAACGCCCATCAGTGCAGTAATTCTCACATTCTTACAACAGGATCGGATGTCAGGGTGCTTGAGGGAGGAAGCAAACCTGAGATGCTTCCCCAAAACGTTATGCCACACCCTCAAACTTGAAGAGTTAGCAGCAGGGCTGCTCAAAGAGGCCAGGTCACATGACACACCCCATAGAACTGTGCTGTAGGACTGATGTTAAGAGAGCCTCTTCATGTCATAGGGGTCTTGGTATAATGCAGGTATGGACATTACAGTTGACCCAGCACAGAGAGAAAGACCATGATTGCTGTCACAGAGCAACAAAACCAATAAAAATACTGATATAATTAAGAAGAACCGCTAAGTGCTACTAACACAAACATGAGCTGTGTGAGATTCTTCCAATTTCAAGTAAATCCCTGTACCTGCTGCTTTTCCTACCTATTATGCAGCAAAAAGGGGGGGTCACTAGGCCGCCACACTGGCCGATTTGTTTCAGTCAGTACTGACAAATTGCTTGGGCCCCACATGACGACACAAAGCAAGCCTGCACCTCCTCCCTTCAGGGCAGGCTCCTTGGATGCAGCTCTGCTAATGCTGCTAACTGGGAGTTTGGAGGTTCGGAAGCAGGGCTAGCGGGCCAGAGGAGAAGCGACAGGGAGCTGCGGACCGGGGTGTGACAGCAGAGGGGAAAGGAAAACTACAGACAGGCGCCTCACTGAAAAGACTAATGTTTGGGTGTCGGTGAGTGTGTGTGTGAGAAACAGGGAGAGGTCTACAGGTATGGGGTCCTCTGGGGCTGTCAGGGGCATACAACAGGCAGCGTTGGGGTGGCACAGGCCGTGAGCCAGGAGACACAGGGAGGGGGGGCATCCATTTCAGGTCAGAGAGCTTCCTGATTGGCCGTCAGGTACTCCTCAGCTCGTTTGTGGGCCTCCAGCGCCTTTATGGTGTAGACGTCCTGTGGCAGCTCCGACTTCCGCCGCATCAGCACCTTATCCTTCTTCAGCTCCTTCATGCTCTGGAAGGCAGGGGGCGCCAACAGGAAGACAGACGTCAGCATAACCATCACCGGCAATAGGCGGCCTGTTGGGCAGCTGGGTCTATCGCTGCAGCCTTAAACCACGTTAGCGCTTCTCACAATAGAAGGCCAGCAGGAGATTTCTTTCTAATGAGGCAAGATCAAAGCAGACTCCCTCTCTGATGTTATCGGTCGAAGAACCCACTTGGTCTTCTAAAAAACTCTTGGGGCTCACTGCATTTCAGAGCCTCCGACCACCCCGCCCATGTATGTCCCTGGGATTTGAGCACATGACCTTTATGTTGCTAGCACAGTGCTCTACTTATTGAGCTACGAGAACCTAGTAACACTTAATAATGCACATCTTTCAGCACCAGTGGTTTACCGGTGCCAAAGGTTCAGCTCGATCTCCCTGAACTATTGATTTATCGGCACCAGCTCCCGCGGTTCCGTCACTTGGCCAGGGGCGCTCACCTGCGTGGCCTCAGTCTCCACAGTCTTCTTGAGTAGCTGGATGTCCTCAGCGGTGGGCGTCTCCGTCTCCATGGAGTAGAGAGCCAGGCCTCCGGGGCTCTCACTGTACATCATGTACTGTCAGGACAAAACAGCGCTCTTTGATGACACGCTGGGGCCGCCACCGAATACCGGTGGAGAGTGACAGCGGTATGTATGAATCAACACTGCCTAGCCACAGAAATCAACAAACGGATGACGGCTGTATAGGGCAACTACAGGAAAAGACATTGACTCAATGAGGAGGTCTACAGAAAAATAATAAATAAGTGGAATGAAAAGTTTCACTGCATATGCTCATTATTAGCAGCAGTGACATGCTACATGACTCCTCTGAGGTCAGGGCCCCTTGAAAGCCTCATTGTTATAGACACCAGTGAGGTAGTCTGCATCTGGGACAAGCGCAAGAAATGAGGAAGCGGCCAAGGAACTGACCTCGTCTTGGGAGTGGATCCCAGGTCGCAGAGAAGGGTTCAGCTTTGAAAGCTAAAAGGAGAAAATACAAAAAACTGAGGCCCATGCCAGTCCTACGCATCAGGCCAAGAAGATTAAGAAGAAAAGTCCTTGAGTCTGTGAAACAAGCCCTACAGAGCAACACAGAAAAGCCCCCTGAGAGAATAACCGATAATTACAACTGTAACACAGGAAAGTAGAATCAGTTAATTACAGAACGACTCAGAGTCTTTTTCTAAACAACAGATAAGAGAGATCAGCACTGATATTAAAGTGAAAAAAGACAGCAGAGAACTCCAAAAAGGGCAAGGAGCCATGGCTGTTTAGCTGCCAAACAAGGTCAGAGTGGCTTCACGGGAGATATGAAGGTGCGTCTAGCAGAATATTTTTCACAATGTGAAAATAGCTTTGGCATCCACTGACTACAGGATGCGTGTGTGATTTATTTAAGAAAAACACAATAAACGCACAATTCAAGCATGGCTGTATACCCACATCTGTGTAATGAATGAGTCTTTAGCCAGAAGATGTGTTTTACGTGTCAGTAACATCACTGGGGGTACCTGGGGGTTCTGCCTGGCCAGCTCCTCGATCCTGTGCCACATCTCCTCTCGTTCCTTCAACTTGTACTTCTCCCTGCAATCAGCAGTCAGTTGGCTCCCTCAGAGAGGCATAGATCCACAACCCCGCAACACGGTGGTCACCATCAAGTCTCGCCTAGAGCTGCCTGGAGAGCAGCACTCAGGGAGGGGGGGGGAGCACTTACTTCTGCTTCTCTGCCTTGTATTGCTGTGTGCACTCGTCAAACAGCTTCTGGTTCATCTCCATGAAGAGCTTCAGGGCATTGTAGATCAATCCATGTATCGTCCTGGTGAGGGAGCCAAACATCGGCTCACGTTAAGAGAGACGTGATGGTAAACTATTCGGGGACATGGCTACACGGGGCAGACATACTTGTTCCAGTGGCTCTTGGAGTTCTTATACAGTGCTGGAAACATTATTGGCAGAATCTTCACTGCGTTGTCGCTTATCAGGCTCATGATGTATTCATTGTTCCAGTAATAAAGGGCTCTCTCCGCCACCTAAAACCAAAATGCTGCTCACATACAATCTCATGAAAACCCAAGACTGCACCTTCTTAAATACATTAATCTGTGCTCTATGGAAAGCCAGGCCCCCCACAGCATACCTGAAAGTGTGGGCTGGACACACACTTGGCCAGCTGGCGGAAGAGAGGTTCCATGACCTTAATGAACTCAGAGGGCTCAATGACGTCCAGGATCTCCTCTAGCTCATTCAAGAACATCACTTCTTTGGGGCTGTGGGTCTTGGGCCAGAACTTGAGCAGACCCATGATCACCTGAGGTAAGCGAGTGAGATGCTGCGATGTGATTGCTTGAGATAACATGCGATTTGGTATATGACTGTCTGTCTTATAGAACCGGCATTTCAAAAGGGCTGAGGTAGAATGTTACAGCTGATTAACCTGGTCAATCAGGTCACAACACACCAGATCCCAATGACTGATCCGAGCTGATCTTATGACCACTCTGACAGTAAGGAATCGAAATACAGCCGTCCAAAGCATAATGTGGTCATGATGGCTGTCAAGTGTATTATAAGCATGTGAAGAGCAATTTCCACAGCCATGAAAATCTCTTAAAAACTTTCTGGTTTAATTGTCTATGGGATATATGTCAAAGCCACACAGCAAAGCCGCTTGGGTGGTGTCTATATTTTCATATGGTTATGCAGTCTTGACTCCTGGTATAGACCTGACCTGACCTGATGTAGGCTTCAGTAAACACTGGAATCAGAGATAGCCTAAACGGACTTATCAGTGCAGAAGCTGAGCAGTAGGGAAACGAGCAGACAACTCCTTGTTGAAGAGTTAAAAATATCACCCTTCGTTTATTGACAGCTCTCTCACTGCCCAATCTGCAAACACCAGCCTGACCTGTGGCCGCATGTGCACTAGGTGCATTCACAGTTTGTTTTGTTCTTGTGAAATTAGCTCCTGTATGCACATTATTCTTTAACTTTTTTTTCCTTTTAAACTTGAGTGATACTTCAATCACTGCAAACACTGTGCATTACAATGCATTGCCTCAGTGGAACTGAGGAACATTTGTATTTTTGATAGTACTAAAAAAATACCGGGGTATGGCGTAATACTGTCAAACCAACACCAAGACCAATAAAATGTTCTATGGAGGAACATACCGGTTCCGTCAGACTGCTGTCTTTCTCCAAGAACTGCACCACACAGTAAGCCAACTGGGGGAAAAAAAGTGATAAGCATCTGAAGGAGTTGATATGGCTTCCACACTATGGCGGTGAGGCCTGGCGGCCTGACATGCATCAGTACCTGTGGATGATACACGCTGAGCGACTTCACTTTGTGCAGAGGCAGCAGGACTCTGATGAGGAACATCTTATGCTCCTCTTTTAATGGCAAAGCGAAACCATTGATAATGCTGCAAAAGACCATCAGGAGGGGGCGCCAGAGAGCACATCAGAAATCAGGATCTCAGACATGTGGGAGAGATGAGATGTACGGAAATGGGAGAAACTGCCATTGTCGCCGGCCACTCACCTCCCAAGGATTTCCAGCAGCTCTGCAATCCCGTTGTGATGTTCTGTCTCATATATAAACCTGGAAGTGGGGTATGTTAAAAATCCCCCGATTAAAGTCATTAATGCTATGGGTCTCCTGAGTTTCTCTCAGGCAGTTTCAGAATTAGTCAGAAAACAGCCCGACACAAACAAAGAGGTTTTCGGCACAGGGAGGGTGGCCCTGGAGCGGCACCAACCTGTAGAAAATGTTGTTGATCTGCCGCCGTATATAAGCCCTGAGGCCCAGGAACTTTCCGTAGATCCTGTGCAGGATGGTCTTGAGGAAGTCCCGCTCCCTGGGGTCCTCGCTGTCGAAGAGCTCCAAGAGCTGTGAGGCAGACCCAGGCCAGCAGGCTACGTGAGCTACTCCGGACTTGTGATGGGCGCTAAACATGTCCACTGATGCTGGGTTTATCTCTGGCCAATGAGGGCTTAACTGGCTGTCATGAGGGCATGGCAAAGCACCTTTAAGGTGCCTGCGACAGCCAGTGCAGCTCTCTGTCAATCGTTGCCTCTCCAGATAAACCAGCCCATTGATTTATTATTGGAAGCTTCTAATCAATCTGAAACCGGAGCATTTCCAGTAGCATTTATAAGGACACGAGGGGCCAAGTACTCAGAAGTACTGCCCTCTGCAGGCAAGGGGTGAGCTCTTGCTCAAAATCATAATATCCCCACAGGGTGCCATGACAAACAGAAGCTTTGTGCCCAGGCTCTGAACAGACACTTACGGACAGTACAAACTTTTGGTCGATGTATTTTTTGGCAATGTTGGGCTGGAAATCTGGAGACTCCAGGAAGCGCAGGAAGAACTCGTACACCAGCTGCACCAAGAAAACAAGAGATGTGTAAGGGTAAACAAACAGACAGACATTTGAATCGACTCTCCATCTGCATATGATGAGAGACTGTTACAGAATAGAGGGAGGACCAATTACAAGCGCTACACCACAAGGAATTTGAAGCTGAACCTCACGCACAGTGAAATACATAGTGAGCAGCTCAGCATGACAGAAAAAGTAGGGATGCAACAATCTCATTTTACATTGAGGTCAGCAATGGCTGATTATTTTAAGCCTTTTCCGCTGATACTGATCCTGGCTAATTCCAATTTTAAGTTTAATAATTAGCAGACTAACCCTTCTTTAATCGACTTAGCCTTCTGCAAGCAAAATATTTTAAATAACTTTTAAAAATAAAAATGGCTCTAAGTGTCAAATTGAACTGGTTGTTTCCAATGCTGTCGGGGCACCCCACTGATTTTTTGTTCATGTCTTACAGTGTGAACTGAGCGTCTTTGTCCCACACCAAAGAATCTCAAAATACCAGACATGTTTCCCATGAATGTTTTACCTCACCTGTCACACAGTGTTATTGGGAGGAGGGAAGGTGAAGGGCAGGCCACACGACTGTGCATACAAACTGAGTTGGTGGGTGTTATGGCCATAATGTAATATCATGATAGTTTAGGTTGTAATCATGATATAGATATTTTTTGTAATGTATGTAATGATGTCAGTTAACCGTTTAACTACTTAACCAGCAAGTGTATCCCGACAGGAAACACTTCTTGTATCATAATGACAGTAATAAAGTTCATTATTATGGCATGTAAAATACTATATATTATAGCAAAAGTGCTTTTTAATATTTTTCTCTTTCACTACTACAGTTTCTAAAGTTTTGTGTATAAGAAGCTGTACACTTCTGAACTCAGACTACAACAAATACAAATAATAGATAAATAAAATAATTAATTAATAATAAACAAGATTTTGAACTTTTGCATCAGAAAAAAAGCGATTGCTGCAGTTTGGTTACTTCAGAAAGTGTGGGAGACGCTGCACATAGCCAGTCATTCCATGGGTTTGCTTTTGGGTACTAATGTTTTAGCTGAAAAAAGCCACCTGACTTGGCATGTGCTGTATGAAGAATATCTCTGAATTTCCTCACAATCAAATTAAAAACCTTTTTTTTTTTTAGCTAAAAAAGTGTGTTGTGACCTGACGTCTGCACCTTTGTCTTCGTTCCGTCCCCGCTCAGCACGACAATATTATTATAATTAAATGCATGAATGGTTTATTATTAAAATAATTAATAAGAAATCTTTATTTTCGAATGTATTTATTATATAATAATTACCGTCACTGTCTATCATTGTCTAAATGTATTGTTACTGTCTAAATATGTAAACATGCAGAATGCTATCACAGCGCATTCGAGGCTGAGACTGAAGCGTTACCCTTTCTTTCCACTGAGAGACGTGCTTCGTGACTCATTTCCCCCGCACGTACAAGTTATCTTAGGTTGGCGTTCACGGTTAGACTTCTGAGATTCAGATCAAGTTCTAGATGATTTTTTTCCCTAACTGGTTGGTTCAACTTTTAAGAAATTCGAGTTTGAGAACTGAGGTACCACTGTGTGTGTGTGTGTGTGTTAAGTGAGGGTGCTCAAAATTTTGCATGCCACTGTAAGTTGTGGACTTGTAACGGGCCATTCACTGCAAACTCAGCGTAGCCATACTAATGTCTACTCGACTCCTCCACAGCATGTATGTTTGTGGTCTTTGCTCTTTCACTCTGTTTTACACAAAAAAAATGGCTAATAAAATTGGCCATATTTAGACTGCCCGGTGACGCTCAGGCTGTGGGGGCACCGTACCTGCAGGTGGGGCCATGCTGCCTCCAGCGTGGGTTCATCCTCTTCTGGGTCAAACTCTGCCCCTGTGGGGTTCGAGGAGGGGGGCAGGGTCCTGAAGAGGTTCACTGAGAACTGAGGCAAAGGGACAGCATGTGAGTGCCATTTCACAGACACTGAACCCACATACTGAAATCTCAGAAGTCTATCTGACATGGCTGAAAAGGCCACGTTAAATAGACGTGCAGGTGGGGGGGGCGGTGACATCCAAGATGCTCATTAGGCTCAAGGTGAAAGTGTCTAGTAGTATTAAGGCTAGTATTTACTTTGCCTCATTGCGCCACATGCACAAACACCACAGACAGGTACTGCTCTCTGATGGGCTGTGAGTCCTGCTGTCTGCAGCTCTCAAGGGGACGCCAAGCCCAGCACGTCTAACCAAACAGTTTACTGAGATCCCGGTTCCTTCACATTACGTGGACTCGTCTGGTCGTTCCGAAGTCCCGGCCATGAACTCGTGCCTGCGGCTGGCCTCGCCCATCACGACCAGTGAGGCTCAGCCGTCACACGTGATTGGCTGTGTGTTGGAGCATATGAGCGTGTCAGAGAACAGCAATGCAGAGAGGTGGAGGGGGAAGGTAGACACGGGCTGGGAATAATGATTGGAGAGCAGAGTCCCTCCGTGTTTGTGTGTGTGCACGCACGTGAGTGGAGCTACGATGACACCATCACAGGACTGTGAGAGACACACCCAGACAGACGGCTCCCCAGGGGATGCTGGGAGCAGCCGTCAGATTTCATTCATCCAACTTCCCAATGTGGTTAAGGGTGGATGAAAGTTCTGATCTGAACAGGAGCTATGCAGCCTGTTCAGAACTGGGGTCGAAATGGCAGAGGACGATTGTCAAAAATCAATACTGTTTCAACGCTCACTAAGTTACCTACTGTCAAAATCAATACTCTGCGGGCAGCAGGGGAGGTGTGCAACCTCCAGGGGGTGCTGTACTGTGTGCATGCTCACCATGATGACGGCTTCTGGGTAGATGCATTCGGTGACCACGTCACGGTTGTGTGTGATGTACTCCACCATCTCATTGAGGCCGGCCCTCTTCACCTCCTTGTACTTGAGGTCGCTGAGCGGGTCAGTGACGAAGTCGAAGAGCACGCAGCACTGCCGAAGCTTCTGCACAAACAGCTCCTCCCTGTCGATGGGTGGGGCATCTAGGAGAGACAGTGAGAAGTAAGACATCAAAGAGTTGCTTCTTGTCTTGGATTCGACTTTTCCCCCACTTCACGGAGCACAAGCATAAGAACGGCATCTCCTCTCCTCAATACCCAATGGCGAGCCCCCCTAATGTGCCGCATGGTCCAGTCACTTGGGACATACTTGGATCCACACCTCTGAAGGATTCCTGGAGGAAAATGCTCTCTTAAAGCATGACAGACA
>JABFEA020000067.1:17303555-17339465 GCA_019775915.2 Cyphomyrus plagiostoma | reverse complement strand
CATAACATCGGGACTCTTTCCGGTAATGGAATTTCAGTCGAAATTTGGGGTTTAATCATTAATTGCGGTCGACTGCCTCTGCCGTGCCATGCTGCTCGGTAGACATTACCCCCCCCCCCCCCGGCGTGACTTCAGCAGACAGCCAGTTACACCAATATGAAAGATATAGAAAATACCGGTATTGCAGGAATAAATGCCTCCCCGTAATTTGGAAAACGGCCTGGCTACATCTCGGTATCCCCCCTCCATCGTATCAGTGACATTGAGAGGAAACGTTGGATCATATCCGTGCGATGCGCCGCAACAGATTAACGAGCGGCGCGGCGAACGGGCACTGCTAATCCACAATAACGGAAAAACAGACTGGCGCCTTTCTATGGTACCGGCAGCCTAGACGCCAGGACTGCAAATTAAACTTGCGTCCATTTACTTTATAAGTGTGAGGTTAATGCAACGATGCTGTACGCAAATGAAATATACACTACTTAAAAAAACGTGTCATGCATTGATGTAGAGAAGCAGTGACTTTTAAGCGATGCACATATAACTGTTTTTTTCCTTTAAAAAGAACTTGAAACGTTTTTTCGCCGACTGACTCGATTGACAGATGCCATACTCTTAATCACTGAAAAACAATACTATACAAGTTGGCAGCGATCATGCATGTGGAAACTGGATCGTGTCGCAATAAGGTTTACTCATGCGCCCGAACACGTTCTTTAATTACAAATGCCTTTTGCGGCCCCAAAGACACCGATAAACAGAACGGGGGAAAGGCAGGGCGCTTTTGCGTGGTCTGAATACTAGCTAGGCCTTAATAATAACACAGTGTGCCGCTTGCCATTCAAATTAAAGACATGCAGTCGTTGATGTATAAGCCGATAAAAACAGAAAAACGCAACTTCCTTGTCAGAGGGATTAAAATCCAGCATCTGGCACGCATTACCTTCTCTTTTTTAGTTTTGTTCGGCATCGTGCGGCTCCTGACGCCTGACTCGCCCGGGACTCGGTCGCTCTCCCTTCGCCTGCCTCCGGCTCCCTGCGCCCTTCTAGGCCGCCACTATTCCAATTGGTCCGAGACACGTAAAGCTGCCTAGCGACATGTCGCCGCTGTTTTTTAATTGGATGAAAGGCGGATAGCGGTGCCGTAACTCCGCTCGGTAAGCAGATATTCTACCTAGCAACACTTGGCGTGAACACACATACCCTCTTGGGTTCTTCCAGGCGGGCATGTACGTTTTGGGCAACGCTCTCTAAATTATGTGGAAATGCCTGATATATTTTACATTTCATATTGCATTGTGATTATTGGATTGTAGTGCATTGACGACCCTTTACCGGAGAAAGGATAACCAGAGATAGGATGATTTGTTAAAGTTTATTTAAATTAATACCCCGACTACGCGGTGCAATGTTTTGGAAACGAATTCTAATATATTACATATGGGAAACATAGCGTTAAATCACAAGTCATTGCACCATAGATGGAAAAGAATGTATCTTACTATCTTACTATGTAGCATATTGAAATGGAAAACCATGAACTACGTTAATAGATTATAGCACAAACAGGCATTCCCAATATGGTCTGAACATGACTTTATAGTAGTTATTAAAGTCTCTTTTCCCCTCATTTTCTCTTGTGCTGAGTGTTCAAAGCATTGTGTTCTTTGAGAGTCAAATGCACTCCGTGAGTGATTTCTGATACTTGATGCATTTGCATCACTACGGGGGTTTAACTGCCTCTTTGCCACAAAACCCCAGAAGGGAATTGAGAAGCCCTTGTCCATAGGTACAGTTGACAATAGGTGTAGCTTATCAGCAGGTGCACAATGGCGGTGGCCACTATCAACAACGTTGATCATACGTAGACTGTTGTTATCACTTTTCCTCTGTGAGGACTTGTAGCTTTCAACTTTTCTTAGAGCATGCGGCGCCATCTTCTGGACATGTTGTGTAATGGAGGCTTTATTACAGATGGGGTCTTACGTTGAAGCACTTGAAAAACCACAATACTGAGACACGTAGCATTCGGGTACTTTTAGAAATGTAATGAAATATCTAAGTATTTACCTAAACATCTAGGGAGACTGAAAATAATACCATCAAACATAACAGTCATATATAACAGTAAATCTCCCGTCAAGAACTACAATATCCAACTAAGACACGACACTTGATAATTATGAGCAAAAACGTCTTTATTTTCAAAGTTTATTGACAGTAAAAAAACGTTCCATTTGTATGACCTTGTATGTAAAAGAAAAATACATTCATACAGGTTACCCCACCAACAGAACAAGATTAAAATAACCAAACATGCAGTTACATCTATCAGAGCACATGCACTAAAGAACACATTCACACTCTCTCAAGACATTACGCATTCCTACAATCACCCCAGAAACATTCTTCTATCTAAAATGTCCACTTCAAATTTAGAAGAAAAAAACTTAGCATAATGACAGCTATTCCAGAGTATTCTTGGCTTACACCTTACCTTTATATACAAGGGGCACCGCTCCAGAGGGTGGTACAGCCATCCTGGGAGGTAGCAACTCCAGGTAACCATGGATACACATTTAACAAGCACTCACCATAACAGTTATCATGGTCTTATTTAACTTTAAGCAAAAAAGGGGAGTAGAAGCACTTGCCTGTCAGTCAGTGAGGGGGCTGTGGTTTATGTGCAGTTTGAGCTGAAAACAGTTGCTTCACAGTTACAGGTACAAAAGCAAAGCATAGGTGATAGGTGAAGGCAAGAGGAATGTCAGCAGAGTGAGTACATCCCTTAAACAAACCCCCTCTCCCACAAACAGGAAGTTGGATTTCTGTGTGGATACCACTCAGTGATTCATCCTCTGTACTACTTGTCCTAAGCTCTGTTGTGAGGGTCCACAAACTATCTTGGAATGAACGGGCGCAATGAGTACCAAAGCTTTTATTTTTGCTCAAGAAAGTACATCAGCGTTTTGCTTCTTGGAGAAATATGTACCTTATGAGCAAAGACACATTTTGGTGGATTACAAGTGAAAAACCAAACCAAGCCAAAGTGAAAAGTTTAGCTGGAAGCTGTATAAATACACGGTGATGCTGATTACCATTATTTACGTCTTTGAAGGACTGAAAACAAACTCGCTGATAAGCTGCATTGGGAACAGACTTTTATTGAAGATATTCAGGTGAACCGTTACAGGACAAGCGCCAATGAATGTGGTACTGAGGACATCCGGAAAAGATGCACCAAACAGGAAGTTACTCGGGTTGTACTTCCTTTCAATTCTCAGACAGATTATTTTAGAGGAAACACGCAACATGACATAGGAGACTCCTGTGAAACCATTTTTGGTCCGTCCTTTGCCTCTGTACCAATTCAGTCATCTTCTCACTTTTCCTTGATGCTGCATCAAGTCTTACTTAAAAACAAAAACAAAAAAACTTAAGAGTGTGAACTGACAAAAGCTGTACACGATAATAATAAAAAAGCAACAATTGTACGTTACCTTTTTGTGTTTGTGGTGTTGTTTTGATACTGAAAAATATGAATTGGCAAACTTCAAATGTGACCAAATAAAAACACCAACCCCCACACACACCTAAAAATTCCATGTGAAATTTCAGAGAGAAGGGGATATCAAACAAGTTTTGCGCACCCATATTTTTTTCTGCTTCTCGGTCCAGCAACACTCCTCATCCACAGCAGCAAATGCCCTGCTCTATTCATCTCCCTTCTCTCCAATTACTCTAAGCTGTTGGCATTCAGGTCACCATCAGATCCACTTGAAGACGATCTGCATCAGTCATTTACTAGTCAGATGTCACCACTATTCAAGTCTGCGTTTACCATTTTGGTCCCAATGTCAGTATCCTGTAAGGGGCATACTCCCTGGCTGAGAGACTCGGAGGTCTGCTCATTGACCTTCTGGTAGGAGTCACTCTTAGAACTTGGTACTATCTGAGCATCTCTGTTCTCAGCTCTGACAGCCAGCGAACCCAACACCTTGCTCTTCAGAGCTTCTCCGTTCTTCAGGTCTCTAGGCCCAGGTCGAGCGTCTGAGGCTATCTTGCTGCTGCGGTAGAAGATGTCGTACAAGTCCTGCGCTTTCGCCGCAGCTAAGCTGGACTTCGGTTTGTCAATCTTAGGCAGCGCGTCGCTTGAGTTTAGGAGAGGAGGGGGGCGGACCACAATGGTTAGCATCTGTTCACTCTCAGGCACCCCGGGGGCAGCCACGTCAGACTCCAAGGTCATCACACATGTGGCTGGAGAAGACAGAGCCTGTTGCTCAACAAGCCCCTCCTTTGGATCCGAAGGTGCTGCGTTAAGTGGTGTGGAGGCCACGGGGATCTCTTCAGGCGTTGTGGCTTTTTCATCTGTGTCAGGAGTTTTCAAGACAACCTCCTCGCCACAAAACGCTTTGGAAATGAGGTCAGGAGTCACCACCGCTTTTTCTTTGATCTGGTCCTGTACTACAGAACCAGGCTTGACAGTATGTTGCGAGCCAGGTTTACTGGAGGCACCAGGGAGGGACTTCCTTAAGACCATAGCCGGTACAGGCAGGTTTGGGCGGATTTTTATGGAGGCAGTAGGAGAGAAACTGGTGGGGACCCAAGGACTGGATGGAGGGATGACAGTTTTCCCTGACAGCTTGATGGCGATGGTCTTCGCTTTATTTAGTGCTCCCTTTGCTTCGGCCTTGTCCCCACTGGTGTCCCCACTGGTGTCCCCACCATTGTCCTGCTCAACAGCACAGTCCACGGCTTTCTCCTCCTCATTTTCCTTGTCCGTCCTCTTCCAGCTGAACTTCCCAAAGGCTAGAGGAGTGGATGAGGATGAACTCCTCTTCCTCACCTTTGCCAGGATTGAGGGACTGGGTCCTGAAATCACCCTCTGAATTTCAGGTGTCTTCTGAGGCGGCTCGGCCGGCCTGATGGCCTCTCCCTTCTTCCCCTTTACCTGGACATGCTCACCTGCATCTTGCGTCTTCTCTTCCTTCTCCTTCCGCTGACTCCCCGCCTTGTCTTCTCGATCAGTCTCCATGTGGCAGGCATCCAGTTTTTCGTCCTTGACACTCTGGGGCCCCTCTCCCCTCTCCTCCAGTTTGCGCTTCACCCCCGAGTGTCTGTGCTCTCTGCTGTCCATGACCACAGCCAGGCCAGCCTGACGATCCAGGTTCCTCCTTTGTTCATAAAGTGGAAAGTCATCTGTGTGCCTCTGATTCGGGGAAGGAAGAAATAAACGTTAAGTTTCCAGAGAAGTGAGTATCAGAAAATGTAACAATTTCATTCATTGTTTATACCTTTTCCGGACTTAACCCTGTAATAGATACAGAACAGATTCAACAGCTATGTTGTCAACAACAACATATTAAGAAATGGGCCAAACGGCCGCAACACATTTACATTTGTGCGCATTTACATACAAGTGAAAAGGAACCGCAGTAAACAGGGTGCCTCTGAAACATTCAGCCAAGCACAAAACGAGGTCCAACAACATGACGCCATATCTATTCTTTCTGAGTACGAGCGGCGGCAGCGACAGGCCCTGGCTGTGTGAACTACCTTGTATTTCTCATTATGAGTCTGTGATGTGACGTGGTCTTCAGCAGAAATCTGATCTCCAAAAAACTCTTTGCAGAGTTGGCAGTAAAATCCTGCCATTGGGATGAGAAACTCAGACCCTGAAAAAAGTGGCGGGAGAAGATGTGGTTAATGCCGGCGGCCGTGGGGACAAGGCTGAGGGGTGCGGGGCTTAATGCAGCAAATCAACTTCACTCCTAGGGGTCTTCGTAATTCACTGTTTAACTGAGAACCAATAACAACCATTTTAACCGAATTAACACTCAGTTGAATGCTAAAAGTTTGCAGTGGTAAACGCACAGAGCATAGGGTAAAGGAAACATACGCTTGGATACCACAGCCTAACTCATGAGGGCGTGTCAACACCAATTACAGAACCAATTACAGAAGCCTACAGGCTACAGCCATATTAGCAGTCTGAGAAAAAAAATGAAAGGAGCTAAAGGAGGTACCCTTTGTGATCATTTCAGCCAAAAGAACGATGAGGTTATATGCAAGCTATGTTGTGCAATGATGAAAAATTGTAGTAGAAACGCAATTCAGTACCACTTGCAAAGCAATAGCGGCGCTACTGCACTCTCCATGCTGTACATCAAAAAGTCTGCAGACTACTTTCAATTCATTTGAGTTTTACAATATTTTCCTACATGGCAGATGTAGGCTGTGCCAAACCCACCAGTTAAGTACACTTGACACTGGAGGATTAAATGTTTGGTTTATTTTCTAATCCTGTTTTGTTCATCGCAAAGTAATTTGTTGATTATTTACATAAGCATTTGCAGTAGAAAAAAAAGCACCCCTAATTTCTAAAGCATTTTTTTTATTGGTATTTGGTGACACACATCTGTTTTAAATAGTTCTTTTTTTTTTTTTTTATCCGTTAACAGTTTATAGTCAATTGACGATCGCTGACTACTGGTGATGAACAAAATCCGAAATGGACATCCCTACTTACTCTAGATGTCTGAGCCCTTATCATGCTTTAAAAGGGTCCAGAGGGTTACTACGCATACGATAACATGTAAATTGTCTTGTCTGTGGTGTTTAACAGGTAAACTCAATTGGGGCTGCCGTACCTTTTGCCGGTTTCACAATCCTTTCTGCAGAGGTCTTCCTTCCATGGCTCTTGGAGGAGGCTGATGCCCAGGGCCTGTCATATGGATCCTGGGTCTGGACGGACCAGGACAGAGCATATTCTTGAGTTACAACTTCAAACATTAAGTTCTACCAAAATAAAAACCTTCACACTGCTTTTATACTGCTTGCTGTGGAAAACTGTGATCGAGTAACTTGTCAGAAACCAACAGAGAGTCACTAACCTTTCTGTGTGATTTACTATGCAAGTGAACAAAAAAATCAAAGAGGGAGCCGCTGACAGTATTGCAGTTTTTGCACCAGTGGTCCCCAGCATCATAGTATTCATACTGGTCTGACACGCTTGCAGGTGGTGGTAGGGAGTGAACAGGGCTCTGTGCCTTCGTTTTCCCTGGCGTACTCTTCGGGGCGGATGACGCCTGTCCGGGAAAGAGGTGCCAAAGAGATCAACTGACATATCCAAGGAAATTAGAAAACTTTTACAAAAGAAAAATGAACAAGTACTGAGATGAAACTATTCCAGTAAGACAGGGCAAACCCTGAATGCCAATCGGTCTTACCTGTGAAACACGGGAGGTTCTATGTGCCGGCCTTGCAGGGGTTACTCAAAATGCAAACGGACCTCGCTAATACGCGTCTCCGTTTACTTGAAGTGACCAACAGGCACATCGTGCCACCAGCACATCGCAAAGTTCCACCGTGACATTCAGCCGTGCCGTATGCTGGCCAGAAATCAGGACCGCACAGGGGCGGAAAGCTGCGTGCACATTACCAGGAAGCAGTACTTGGAAGAATAAAGCTTTGCAAATGGACCATTACTCAGAACAGAGCCGTGTCACTTTTAATATTTGGATCTTTAGTTATAAGTTATACAGGAAGGCTGTGTAGGAAATATGGGTAGAGGGAACAACGAGGGCAAACCTAACGAGGCCTCCAAACAAGCACCTGTAAACCTCAACATGGGGATGAAGGAGTCTAAGGCCACATTGAACTGGCCAAAGGCAGCATTATGAAGTGCAGAGGTGTGGTGGGAGGTGCTGAAAGTGGCTGAAATCAGGTTAGCTGGCACTGGGGGACAGCACAGAGAGGCACGGTGCAGACCAGGCTGAAGACGAGGGCTTTCAGACACAACTCAACACAGTCATCAGACACAACATAACAGCAGCAGCGCCTCTTGAACCAGGCACCTGTAAGAATTCTACCTTGGAGGACGCTGCGTCGCAGTTCACAGCTGGGTTGTTAGAGCTCCTAGCGCTGTCTCTGTTCCCTTCTGATGATGACGGGAGCTCCCCGGAGAGCCGACTCTCCTTTCTGGGCTTGTCCATAATATGCAGGCCCAGGATAAGGGCCACCTTGTCCAACTCCACGCACTTCTTCTCCGCCTCCTCCTGCTCCTTGCGGAGCTGGGAGATCTGCACCATGATCTCCTCTTGGAGGCGGCTCACCTCAGCCAGCAATGGGTCCTTGTGTCCATCCTTTTCGCGGCGCTTCTTCCTCAAGAGTTTTCCTTGGGGGGGGGCGGGGGGGCACAGTGAGATAAGACACCAGCTCATGGCAACTCGACGCATTCAAGAAGATAAGCACAGCCCAAAAAACGGCTGAAGACACAGTAAAATTACCCTTCCATCAAGCTGTATTTGCACTTGTAGATGTAAACAGTTGTGACAGAAAACTGTTTAACCGCAACAAGCAACTAAGGAAGATTCAGTGGTGCTTTTCCCCCCAAGTGCCTGCCTGGACACCAAAAGTGTAAAGAAAACTCTAGATGCTAAATCACCCTAACTGAAAACCAGATATAGCAAACTGCATCAATATATGAGTTCTCTGATTTGGTGCAGGTGACATAAACTTTGTATAAAACTAACCTTGTTGCTTCCGTAACCTCTCCAATTCTTTCAGGAGATAGTCCTTCTTGTCCATTAGGATTTCTCGCTCTTTCTTGAGTTTGTCCCGTTCTTCAATAACCTAAAATGCAGAATGGGCCCAGATATCACTCTCCCTGTGGTTTAATCAGGGACAGAAAAAACCCAGAGCTCATCCATCAAGTAAAAGTTACCTTCTGCTTCTGCCTGTTGGTGTCCTTCTCCTCGGTTAGCTGAGGATTAGCACGAGCGACTTGTGGCTGTGGCTCTGTGTAGAACATACAGATATTCATACAAAACATTCAGCATATGAATTACACATACCTTCCAGAATGCTTTTTGTTCATTGAAAAAATCCTTTGCGATATAAAACTTTTTCTACACTGCCCGGTGGCAGACAAACAATATAACAACAAGGGACATCGGAAGGAGCTTGACATTGGGAGAAACTAAATTTGGCCACAGAGGGTCTGATGTATATCATGACATTGCAAGGAGCACAGAAGCAATAGTCACATTCTGAAAAAACGAATTTGTCTTATAAAGGACAACAATCTTTCTGAGGTTTATGTTTCATCCGTGCATTCTGGATGTGCAGCAAATTTGCCTCAGTAATACTTGGATTCTTAAAAGATAAAGAACATGCTCTATTTATTAGAAAGGGCAGTGTGGCAATATTTGTGGGGATGAATCTCCCCTGCTCCTACTGTTTCCGACGCCTCTGGCTGTAACATTTTTACTATATAACAAACTGCTGGTTCACCCATTATTAAACCCATAATGGGGGAATGACTGTAACATGTTGACATGTAATCAAGGTAAACATCAACTACTCAGGATTTGTGCAGTGAATTTATTCAAACAAACCATGTGAGGAAATTCACAACTATTCTCACCCCTGCTCAACCCTTGAAATGAGCTGCACTCTTCTTTCTGTGCTACAAGCTTGTTCTTTTGAGTTTCTATGGAAACGGTCTCAATGACTCGCAGGTTGGAACGTCCAGATGGTGCCGAAGACTTTTGACCCCCCACAGGGGCAGCAGGTGGTTCCAGAGAGGGAGGTGGGTACATGGGCCAACTGGGGGGCATGTAGGGCATGTAGTTCCCATACTGTCCATAACCAGGGGGCGGATAGCTGGGGGCAGGGGGTGGATAATTTGATGTTGGGTTCTGTGTGTAAGCTGGTACCGAGGGGGTGGGTATGACTGCCAGTGAGCCTATGGCCTGAGGGACAGAGGGGGGGCAAAGTGGGGGTTGGCTTAGGGGGACAGACAGCTGGGAGGTGTTCATCCCCAGTACAGGGATTCCCCAGCTCTTCTCCCGAGCACGTGATTCTGCTTCCAGGCTGCCAGGGACCATGGGGGCATCGTCACAGGAGGCGCTCTGGATACGAGGAGGTGACGGGGATCGCTCGTGCGTGGACCTGCCATGACGGTGGCTCCAACTGGGGCTCCGGCTCCTGCTTTGGCTCTGACTTCCACTGCGGCTGCGATGCCGGCTACGATCCCAGCTACCAGATGATGTCCTCCGGCCCGGTCGCATCTCCACGTTACCATGCAAGCGTTCCTGTGTCCGGGCAGCCATCTTGCTGATCTCTGCCAGCCCAAGATCCAGCCCTATGGTCTTAAGCAGCTCCTGGATCTTCTCGTACTCTTCTATGTCCTGTCTTTCTTTGGCCTCCTCTGGGCCCACGCCAGGTGGGAAGCTGTCAAGCTCAGGACCTACTTTGCCCTCCTTTTTGAGGGTGGTGACTGGCTGGCTATGGCGACCATACTTCATATCCATCGAGTTCTGATCATGGTTGCCCCTGATTGAGTGCGTGTCAAGATGGTCCTCAACAGTGGTCCGATCCCATCGACATGGAGAAAACGCAGCAGGATCCTGACTGAGATACTGCTGCATAAATTCAGGATTGTCACTGGAGTACTGGAGCATGCCCATGTCACCATGCTGACTGTATTGCTGCTTCAGGGCATCAGTCTTTGGTGGCTGGCTTTCCTGATCATCCCCATAGAGAAACCGCTCCTCGTCCTCTATGTCTGTGAAGCTTTTCTTCCTGTCCTGCTGGCCTCCTGAATCTCCCATCAGGCCTAAAATGCGGGAGAACCCACCCACATCCTGCCCAACCTTCTCGTGAGGAAGGAGAGAATCGCAGGCATTTTCCATCCACGTTTCCTGTTTGACACCAGGGATGTTCTCCTCATGCTGCTTAAGACTAGAGCCCTGGCCAGTCTCCTCCTTCCACTCCTGTAGGATGGACGCTAAGAGGCCTGACTCCATCCCCTTGGCGATGGTGTGGAGGAAGCGTTCTGTCTCCCGGGACAGACTGCTGCTCTGGTGTTCCACACCACCCTCTCCTGGGGAGTCACATCCCTGTACAATAACAGAGAGGAAAGATATTCCGGTGAATGTTAATGAAGAAGTGTCACAAATGGCAGGGCTCTGAACCAAAAACAAAAATATAGTGGTACCTCAGAACTCGAACTTAATCCGTTCAGAACTCCAAATCGAATCCTATAAAGTTCAAGTGCTGATCGAATTTTCCCCATAAGAAATAATGGAAAACCAATTAATTGGTTCCTGGCCCCCCAAAAAATACACTTTTTTTTTTTTAGTATTTAAACACAAAATGAACCGGATAAAACAAGAATAGCATACACTGTACTAAACACATCTAAGCACATTTATCAAAGCAGTAATTTTTAAAGTAAAAAAATAAATGTATCCAAACAATGTGCAAAGTTAAAAAAACAATGTGTCCTGCCCCGATCGTCCGCTCCTTCCATGTGCACGCCCCCTCGTTAACCCCGTGTGGAATCCCTGTGTGATCAGCTGTTTCTGTATTTCGTCCGCGTTTCAGTTTGTTTCCCCAGTCCGGTCCGTTTTCGCTTACTCACCTGTAATTAAACCCTATATTCCCCGATACCCTGACGTCTGTGCCTTTGTCTCTGTTCCATCCCCGTGGAGCACAACAATATTATAATTAAATGTATTAATGGTTTATTATTAAGATAAAAAGAATTAATAAGAAATATTTATTTTTAAATGTATTTTATTATATAATGATTACTGTTACCATCTATCATTGTCTAAATATATTTTTACTGCCTAAATATATGTATTTAGCTATAGTGTGAAGATGCAGGATGCTATCACAGTGAATGTGAAACCGAGACCGAAGCTTTACTCTTTGTTTCCGCTGAGAGACGTGCCGCGTGACTCGTTTCCCTGCACATACAAGTTATCTTAGGGCGGTGTTCACGGTTTGACTTCTGAGATTCAAATCGAGTTCTAGGTATTTTTTCCAAACTGGTTGGTTCGACTTCTAAGAAATGTGAATTCTTATGAGTTCGAGAACTGAGGTACCACTGTAGATAACAGCATATAACTGAAAACAATGCACACACAACTCTGACAGCGCAGAATAACTCCAACCTGCAAGATGGCTGGAGAGTCTGTCTCAGAGTCCACTCGCTTCTTGAGGATGGACTTTTTGGGCATGGCCAGCATCTCCTCTACCTCCTTCCTCCGTCGAGCCAACTCCAGCTCCCTGAATTCTTCACTGTGCTTGTCCTTTGAGGGAGAGGCTCTTGGCCTCCTGCTTCCACTGCTGCTGCTGCTGCTGCTGCTGCTACTACTCCTGCTGCTGCTGCCACTGCAGCTCCTGCTCCTCCCTCTGGTGTGGCTCTTGGCCCTGCTTGGACTCCTGCTCCGGGGACGGCTCCTGCTCCGACCCCAACTGCGGCCGCGACTGTGGCTACGTGGCCGACTCCTTCCACGACTCCTGCTCCTGCTAGGAGGACGGCTCTTGCTGCGTCCCCTGCCAGGACTATGACTCCTACTCCTACCCCGGCTCCGCCCCCGACTCCTCCTCCTGCCTGGGCTCCGCCTCCTGTATGCAAGGTTGTCATAACGTCCATCATAACTTGTCCGCTTCTCAGGAAGAGGTGGATAACTGTGCTGGCCTTTATAGTGATAATCTCTGCCAAGGCAACAGAAAAGACTCACATTCAGGAATTTCTTCTCCTCCTGCTCTTTACAGCAAAAATGTGCATTCTGTGATTAACTTTAACCAAGCATCTAAACAAAAAACAACTATCTACAAGTTACTATTAATTTAAGATGGATAGCATTCCTGTCTGTAATTACACTCAGAGAGCCAGTAAAATATATTATGTGGATAAAGGATTCTTCAGTATATTTTTGGTTGTCAGAAATCATAGAATAGAACACAGCCAATCTCTGTCCCCCCCCAACACTGTACCTGTCATACGAGTGACCTGATTTCCAAGCAGGTAATCCAGTCCGGTCATTCCCCACAGTGATCGCCAGCTTGTGGTCAGTTGAGGGCCCACCACGTGACGGAGAGGGGGTCAGTCGCTGTGGATGGGTCACAGAAGACAATAAACTTATTTACATATATAAAACAGAGAAAATGTTTATCATCTGAAAAACTTTGGATTGAAAGTCAGTCTTATTCTGTTTGGTAGATGAATCATGTTCAGTTATAGTTACCAGAAAAAAATTATATTCCTCAACATATATTTACGATATAAAAAAAATGCATATTCTCTGATTGGTTTTACGAGTAAATAGGCATCATAGGGACTAAGGTGATGTTCTACAAAGCAGGGGTCAGATCCACAAAGCAGGGTTTCTTGCTTAGCTGGATAACTTGTTGGATTTAAGGTAGTCTGGGGTAAATATAAGTGAACAAAGATAAAGTCCATTTAGCCCAGACTACCTTCAATCTGACAACTTATCCGGCCAAGCAAGAAATCCTGTTTCCTGAAACAGGCCCCTGGATTTCTCAGTTCGCTGAGATAGATGTCCAGATAGATGTCATGATTGTCCAATAGGAATGCTCCTTATCTAAACTCTTTTTGGACGATCATAATTTCTATATTAAGTTAACCCAGCTAATTGAGAGATGCTGCTTTGTGGAACACCCCCCAGGGCATAATAATAATAATAATGATGATGATGATGACAACGATAATAATAGCATTAATAAAAATAAGAAGTCCAAAACAACTACTACCACTATTGTACCGTGCGAATTACAAAGAAAAACCTTCAATGCACCGTGAAATCAAAACATCGGTAGCATGAGAGCATCATTTTTAGCATATTAACATAGTTAATCAAGAAACCCTCCTCTAGCTCGTGTTAGCCGATTCACAGAAATGCCTGTCTGGTGCCAACACCCACTGCAACCAGGGCGCAGAAAAGCCACATTGACACCCTGACCAGTATGCCTGGGAACCTACTTTGACGAAGGGCTCGCTGGAAGAAGGCCCGCCTCCCGGGCCCCAGGTGCTTCTTAAGCCAGGAGAAGGCAACCTCCCGCGGGGCGGAGAGCGCCGAAGTTTCTCCGAATCGGTGTGGTAGCCGTGGTGATAGCCAATGCGCTCCCTGTTCCGGTCCTCCAGGTAGGACTCACGGTGCAAAGGGTGGACATGGCCCTGCGGCGAGCGACCGGAAATGGGACCGCGGAGCCCCTCCACCGGCCCGGACGGTGGGCCATGAGGATGAAAGTCCCAGGGAAATGATCCTCCTCGCCGTGGTCGGCCACGAAACATACCGCCGGCCGATAATAATATGCAAAAACGTCTCTATACACGTACTATATGATTTTAGAGCAGCTTTGGATCGGACACACGAAGTAAGCGACACCCAGCATCACAAACAGCTAGCTAAGGCGACACCGTCCCATTGCGCAGAGATTGCTCTCCACTAGATGTCAGGGCCACATTTGCCTAGACAAACCGTTGCTGGTCCTCCTTCCTCATTGGTCGAACGCAGTCATCGGGGAACTGAGTCCCGGTGACGCATGTCTTAATAGCCAATAGATTTGTAGAATGGGCCAGCGGTCCATAGGCACTGTATGTCAAATAGGCACCAGGAATCATTTCTGTACCATCAAGTCAAACACAGTTCGTCAGAATCGCGGTACAGTTCTTAAGTGTAGCCTTTTTAATTAGGCAGATACTCTGTAAGCGTTTTTTCAAGATTATATAGTATAATTTTGCAAGTGGAACTCAGATGAAAGTATAGTAATATATAAAAAGAATTCTGTAGTTTTAAGGAATGTATTTTATTGCATATATTCGATTTTTACAGCAACAGGCAATGTAGTCATAAAGATTTCATTATTATTGTTTTAAAGTGCTACGCAATTACAATAGCTTGAGGACGGTCAGAAATAAAAGCGTACCGCTAAACCAAAGAACATCAATACCGCATTCACATGTCTGTTCAACTTTAATAGTTCATTTTTTTTATTATACAAATGTATGTTAAATGTAATACTTCCTTAAGTTGTTAATACCGTTACATAAGTCGTATGTCGGTTTCTGACGCTGTTGGTACGCCTATTATTTGTGTCAAAAGAGTATTTATTTTACTAACATAATAATCCCGTAACACCATGTAGACAGATGAGTTGAAACTGTCATCTGTTTTTTAAACTGCAGATCCATGTCTCTAATAATGTTGATACACCTTAGGAGCCTGCAATGTGTGCGGACTAGTCCTGGTCATATCGAGTAATTGTCTGTACCAAGTGTATAGGTAGCTGTGTGTCCAGAATGAAAAGACTGTATCCATGTCTATTGCTCAGATCACATCATCTGCAAACAGCCACCACCCCATGACTCTTATGTACAAATCTGATGCATTGCTAGTGCCTTCATTAGTTGTGACAAACTGATCTGAATTGAACTATGATCAAATTCAGTCCACAGAGAATAACAAACAAAGCAGATCCAGTGCAGAAACATTTAATGTCATCCAAATTCAATAAGCGACATCATATCATAGCATTTACATTGTAATTGTCATTAAGTTGGGACAGCTACAATAAAGTATTAAAAAAACAAGAGAAGTTGTGCATTACGTTGTCATTTTCTTAGTCTGGAGCATCTTCTACATTTAAAGGTCAAGAGAACACTTGTAAACACAGTTAAAGGCCCCCTCCCACTGATGGAGACTTACCTCAATTAATGAAAAAGGGGATAATTTGATGTTGGGTTCTGCATGTAAGCTGGTACCGAGAAAGGAACAGAGAAAAACATCCAGGTCAGACAGTCTTGTGTGTTTCAATGTCACACTCAAACCTTTAATGTGGCAAGTGATTTGTATATTAACCACCAATCATTATGAACCTCATACTAGATAAGCAGTTGGAAGATGGATGGATGCATATATTATGGTGATAAACTGTTTTAAATATTGTAAGTGAACAACAGATCTCCGCAGTAAATATATGCTGCAGTCAGGTATGTCCTTCACTTTCTCCTTCATGCACCCATTAGTACTCCAACCTCAGATCTACAGTGGAGAAGAAGAAAAAAAAATAGGCTACTGACCATGGATCTGGAAATCACATCACTCGATGCATCAAGGTCACCCATTGTGTGGCCCTGCTCTGCACCGCATGCATCTTTTAGGCCTGTTTTCAATGATCCTCAGTGATTTTGTACTTGTATGGATACCAAGTCACCCTCCCACTGAACAAGCAAGCTCACTGTAGGCCTGTACATATCAGCAACACCAAGCCTCCAAAAGGACAGCTGGAAGTAATGAAAATCACTTAATTTGCTCTCCCCTTATTTGATTTCCTATGCCAACAGTTACAGCATAAGGCACTGTGGCTGAATATTGGATGTTTTGGCACAATGCAAAAAGATCCAGTTTGGGGGAGGGGGGTTAACAAAAAGGAAACACACTAGGCTACAGAATGCAACAGGACACCGAGACTCTGTTTTTCTACCAACCAAACTTCAGAAAGACATTGAGGTTATTGCCCAAATTACAACAGAAGTGATGCAAGGGTGAAAATGGCTTTATTTTTTGCATAAACTATCTACAATTCTGACATTTATAAACATACACATACAATGTGTTTTCAGTGGATGAGGACAAAGTAGAAAACAGGATGCATAGTGAATCAAAACAAACTTGGACTAACAAATCCAGTGAGATGTTTCTTCCTCCTTATTCAAGTGATTGGCAGAATGTGAAATTCTTGCTTCTTCAGATGAAACATATTGATCTTGATTGCTGTCCTTGTTAGTCGTGTATCTGTGGCTTTACACAACTGGCCTCACAAGACTTGGTAAGAACGTCGGACCTCCCATTTTCGAAAGCTGACATGCTGCAGGCACATGACAGGCCCGTAGAGGGTACTGATAAGACCCGCAAAGACTATCCTGCCCAGTGAAAGAACCCCAGCAGCCACTGATGCAGTGCCTTTTGTAACCATTTTGGTGCACAAGTATTTCTATCCCAGTCACGAACATGGACAAATGAAACCATCAAAAGAACATCCAGGTTCCTAATCGTCAGGCTGCCAATTCCTGCTATTAAATTTTATAGTCCAGTGAAATACAATGTTAAAAAATTACACATGCACAATTTTTATGTTCCTTGTGTACAGCAAATGAATGACAGGAAACATCATTACATGGATGATTGAAGACAAAACAGAGCAATGTTGTGAAGCTGTATCTATCCCTTTCACACAGGTAAGGACAGAAGAAATTTTCTTGAAGATAACAAGGGTCCATTATGTGGGCGTGTACAACGTGAAGGCTGCCAAGAGACATCCAGGGTAGCATGCCTTAGTGTAATATGGGATAACTTGTATCTTCATAGTGTTTCAAGCAAAACCTTTCTCCATCTTTTCTGTTGTTCTTTCACTCTCTCTTGGCCAGTGCTTGAATCTATTCAAACTAAAATCCGTTCAAGGGAAAAAAGTGACTGAATGAGAAGAAATAGGAGGAAGAAACACCCTTAGCGAAGCCACCCAAATATTAATGAACATTAACACAGGAAATTAAATTGTCCAATATTGAACAAAGCTACAGGTCTACTCTTAACTAATCACCTGGCTTTGTAGTACCCACACTACGCTACTACACTTGGTCATAGGTTTGTGTGGACTAAGGTAACCTGGAGAGCTGAACAAAAAATGAAATGTTCCAGCTTCAGAAACAGCAGAAAATGAGGTGGGGCTTAAATACAAAGTGACCAAACAGAACAAGGTGTAGTTCACATTCAGTTCTTGTCCAATATGCAACTTAACCCCTTGGATTCCTTTCTTAAACTTTCATAAGCGGAAACAAGTCATGCAAAATGCAATGACCCACTCATGCAAGAATATTTATTTATTTCAGTTCCAAACTTCAGGATTTTCTATACAAAATACTTCTCTCCCTGACAAAAAACTGTATAGAACATAAACAGAATATACATCATAATGCTAATGCAGTACTTATTTTATTTGCAGTCTTCATTCTGCAAAAGTATCTTGCTGAAGCACTTAAAAAAACCCACAGGGTTCGCTCGGAGTTTAGCCCTTACAAAACAGTAAAATAAACAAGACACTTAAGACGCACTGGAGCTGTGGCTCATCTCGCACTGCCACTTCTCCAAAAGGTTCTGAATGTCCATGTTGAACCGGTCAATGCCCTTGCCTGAGAGGTGAACTCCATCTGGTCGGTACAAGCCAGAGTCTGAGCCAGGACGGATTTGTACATGGTCCACTATCGTCCCACCTAATGCGCAGATGTCTTCCTGCACCTTCTCATTGACTGTGACACGCACCCTCTCAGCTGCCTCTGTGTCCTCCAAAGACCTCCAGGAGAGGCGGGGTAGGATACTGGACCACACGAGCAGACACTGTGGGAAGATGCTCTTCATGTACTCCAAGTCCTTCCTTATTGCAGTCAGGAGTGTCTCTGTGTCACCATTGCCCAGGTCATTGCCTCCCAAGTGGATGATGATGACGTCAGGGCTGGGCCAAGTATCCTTGAGCTGCTGGATTAGTGGCAGAAACTGCTCCCACCTCATGCCCTGTGTTCCCTTCCACCACATATGCACCCTGCCTGAATCCATCCCCAGCTGCACTCCTTGGCCCGGAGACTTAGCCCTCTTCTCTGCCCAAAACACCAGAGAGTGGCCACAAATCCACACATTCTTTACCTCTTTGCAGGTCCTACCTGCAAAAGCCAACACAGGAGATGTTATGGTTTCTCAAGCTGCCCGGTTGGGCTGTTCGGGCCCTTCCTGCCCAGGTCACTCATGCCGCAGGATCACCTTGTACATCCTTACGGCATTGGGAACCTTCTTTTTAGTAGGAACAAAGGTGTGCAAGTCTTTGACAGAACTTTGTTTTGCTTATGGAAAATGGCTGACAGACTATTACCCAAAGCTTGCCGTGTTGTCAATGCACATAACCTGCAATGTAGAGGCCTGCCTAACTTCTGAAATCATTCCCCATTTGAAAGCTTGGGTTGCTTTACTACTATAACTGCTTAATATACAACTCTATACATTTCATTACACAGCACTCATTTTTATTACACAGCGGGCATCAAGTCCCACATATTAAATATTTCATCAATCTGAATTCACCAACATCCAATATCAATAAAGTATGTTGCTTCCTGTTCTGAAATGGGCTCCCTTAATGATAAACAGTAAATCATAATGTTTGCCCTCTCTGCCTGAGAAGACTATTTTCATCTTGCTTTTTATGTTTTCAAAATTTCCCTCATCAATCCTGTGCCTCAGCTCCTAGTCTTAGAACATGAAAAGAAATCATTGGGCCTGGAATGCAACATGCTCCTGATGTCATCTTCTTTCAAGGATTCCGACCATGCGTCAGTTAGGACTAGTATCATATTGTGTTTATATACAGAGGACATCATATGCAGTCAATTTAACCCCAAAACTATTTTCAGTGTTTTTTGTTCCTTCCCCTCAAAAAAATGAAACAATTTTGACACAAATGATATAAACTTTCATTTGAATTTATAATGTAGCTGGTAACTGGAAGTTAACTGTCACCTTGAGTGACTGTTTCCAGGCAAACATTTTGGGGAAAGAGTCCTAATAGTGTGGAAAAAAAAGTAAATAGATAAAAATGCTGTAGCAAAACTCAGTGCAACAAAACAAACCCACACATAGGTGAAAAACCTGTGGTTAATTTTCGACATAAATCAGCACCTGGCCTTGGATGGAGCTTTTGCTTAATTTTCACGCTAAAATTTCCTCCTTCCCAAGCACATGTGAAAAAAGATATTCCACCTGGAAGAAAGCCACTTACAACATTCTGAAAAATTGTCAGATATCACCATAACCTTTAGTACCTTCTAGGACTGACTGCTCATCTTGCTTATGACCTGGCCATGCTGGCTAAGGTAAGAGGGTACCTGTTGGGGACTTCTGGCTTTCCACGCATGTCCTCTGAGCCTCCCTCTGCTGCTCCTTCTTCAGCCTCATCCTCTCCTTAAACTGCTCCAACTGGGTACAGCAAAGGGAAGAGCTCTATGTCAGCACACCTAGAGAGATGTCCCAACATGACATAAGCCAAGGGTGTTTTACAAGAGAATCCCCTCTAGCTATGCTGACAGGGAGACTTGCCCACTTTTCACAAAGCTAATTTTACCTCTGAAACTGAAAATCTTAAACCAAGAAAACTACTTTAAACTATCTGAAATCTCAATTCTTATAACTAATAATATGACTTTTCAACTAATAAAACTCTCTCAAACATTAAGCTACAACTAAATTAAGCTGTCCCCTGTTCTGCATGAAATAGCACCAGGTTCAGTTATGACCAATTTAGAAACACTTCCTATACCAGCTGGCCACTGTAGCAGTATCTACTAGTGGCTCGCTAAGTACTCACAAGCTGTTGGAGGACACAGGTGTTATTTGGAGCCAACTGTCTTTCACAATAGAAAGCAACCAGTTATAAGCAAAGCAAGAGACTGCCTTGGCAGAGTATTATGGGTTTATGATTCAGAAGGACTAATACCTGGGCTCAAGACCCATTTCAACATAACAAAACTCATACCCGCTTCTTCTGTTTTGCCTTGATGTCATCCTCTGATATTTTTGCAACTTGAATTCTCTCTTTTGATGCAGAAGTGACAGGAGATGGAGTCGATGTGTAACCAGACACCTGCATGGTCTCGGTCTCTTCCTTCTGAGCTATAGAGTGAGCTATAGAGTCCTCATTCTGAGTCGGTTCATTCACCTGTACCGTTTTAATGACGGTGAGGCAACGAGACTTTAACATCTCCCGGGAACCCGTGGCTCGCTTTTCACGACCCACTTTGCCCCCCAGCAAATGCTGCCCTGAGGCCAAAGCAGAGTTCCCCGGTGACTGGTAAGGATACAAAGGTAATCCTGTGAAAGGATGAATACCGTAATAAGAAAGCAGTGGGTTACTCAGTGGTGCCAAATTACCAGCAAGTTGCCCAGAAAGAGTTGACGGCAGCCTAGGGTGGGGACCCAAGAGTGCAGCTGAAGCCATGCCAGGAATATGAGCTGCAGGTAAGGATTGCATATTGCCCATTGACAACGCCAAAAGCAGCGGGGCTTGAGTCACAGAAGGTGCTAAATGGCCAGGATGCTGATGTTGAGGGTACATTAGGTGAGGATCTGCCTCAGTTTGAGGAGGTACAAGGTCCCAGACTGAATGTGAGGCAGCTTCATGATGACTGTACCCAAGATCACGTTGCGTGACATAAGCAGATTTGAATGTCCCCTGGGTATACTGGGAGGAAGATGTTGCAGAAAGGGTCCCAGAGCCTTGGCTTGCTGGAATAGTCAAAGGGATGTCACTTTGGGTACCACTGCACTCCAAGTTGTCTGAATGAGTCCCACAGGCTCCCCAGTCAGAGGATTCCACAGTATAGTTGGTGTCTTGCTCACTGTATTGCTGCTTCATGATGCCCAGGGTACATTCAGGTTTTGTATCCGTAGATCCTGACGATCTCAGTTTTTGCTTCTTGCCATAGAGACGCTCCCGTGTCCTATCTGCTAATTTGCTGACTTCTGCTGTGTCCAAGTCCAAACCAATGGTCTGAAGTAGATTCTGGATTTTGTCAAACTGTTGTGTCCCCTCTTCAGTGTTCCCCTCCCCACCCACAGGCTGTGAGGAATTAGCATCAATGTTTTTGTATAGATACTCACTTTCTAGTGACTGAGATTCTTCCCCCTCCCTTACTCTAGTCCCAGGACAGTCTTCCTGCCTCCCAGTTTCATGTGTCAACCCATTGCCACAGGAAATGCTGCTCTCGTGGGGCAACAGAAAGTCTTTGTGCTCTTTTGTTGTAATCTCTGGCTTCCTCTTGTACTGAAACTGGTGTTGATCTTCATTGAGAAGTTCTTGCTGGGAGACCTGATGAGGTGACTGGTGCTCATATTCTGCCATTGCTACTCTTGCTTCACGGACAACAGCAGAGAGGAGATTGGCATCAACCCCTTTGTTCAAAGTGTTGAGAAATCGTTCAATCTGGACTGACAAATTGCTCTTGTTCTTTGTGGCAACTTGTGATTGCTGGTCAGGAAGAGAGTTGCATATAAGATCCTCATTGGTAGTTAGCTTTTCCATGGATGAATGCTGAAAAGTCTGTGCATGTTGATGGTGATCAAAAGTTTGTTCAGATGAGGATGTGTACTTGTCATAAAAGGACTGGCAAGAGGATTGGAGATGACCAGATTGACTGACACAAGACTGGTCAAAACCCAAGCTGAAATTAGATGCGATGGCATCATTCTGTAGGGGGGAGACCATTAGTTACTACAGGTACTAATTTTCTGGATTAACATATGGAGCATCGATATCTAGACTAAATTTGAGTATCATGAGAAAGTATAGTATACTACAAATTGCTTATAATCTATTTCATAGTAAACAGAAAACATGAAGTTAAACTTAAATTCTCTTTTCTTAAAACGCATTCCTTTAGATGCAGATGGCAAATAAATTAGAATAAACATCCAAAACAGACCTTTAGCTGGACATCAGACTCCAGAGAGCCCCCAGCAGGCTTCTTCAGAATAGACTTCACAGGTAAGAGGACTGAACAGGTCTTGAGATGCATATTGGTTTCTGGCTCCATGGAAAGTTTGCATTTAACATGTTCATTGTTGGGCAGCTCATCTATCAGGAACTCCTGGTCCTCCTCCGATTTGTGCTGAGCTGCCTTGGACTGGCCCTTCAGCTCCATCGCCATGATGGCACGCCTGCGAGCGATCTGTTCAAGCAAGTGCTGCTGCCACTGCTTCCTGGCTGGGTCTTCGTCTAACTCATTGCATACACTAGCCGATTCATGACCCTCAGCAGAGAGCTGAACATCTGTGTCGTCAGCAGAGCCATAATTATGGCTTCTATTCTCTTTCTTTGGGCTCCGGCTCCACTGCCTACCAAGATCGCTGTGTCTTTCCCTACTTCGACTGTATTCCCACTTCTCACTAACATGAATGATCCTCTCTCTGCTGCGGCTGCGGCTACGACTACGACTATAACTGCGATCCCACCGTTTGCTCATGTGGATGACCCTCTCCCTGCTGTGGCTGCGATTCCAACTCCTGCCGCTGTCAATGATTCCGTTACAGCTCTGACTATGTTGGCTTTTGCCAACTCGCCTCCTGCTGTCACCGTGCCTGGGGCTGCATCTCCAGTCTTGTTCTCTGGTTGGGCTCCAGGACTTTTCAGTACATTGTCTTTGGTCATTGCTGCAATTGTTGTTGTCATGCCTCTCAGACTCCATGCTTCTTTCTGTACCTGTGTAAGAAGCAGTCATGGAGTTCCGAGTTCTCACTTCTAGCACAAGCTACAGCAATTTCTACTCCAGCCTTCACAAGCTGACAAATACCTTCACGTTTCCACAACTTTGAATCAAGTCTGACTGCCTTACCTGCACCGTAATCTACCTTGGGGGATTTGCTACAACAAAGAGACATAACAGTATTAGTTTTCCTTACAGGGTAGAGCCACATCACATGGTGATATTACATGAGGATCTATGTGGGGGAAAAACCCAAAGAACTCACTCATTTTCAGAAACATCAGCATTGAATGACTCAATTTTGACCTTCAAGTTATCCATTTCATCATTCACGGAATCCCTGAGGACTTTGACTGTGATTTTATTCTGTAAACAAACATTCCAGGAAGGAATTAGCAAGGTTCAAATAAGCTTGTGCATGGCACTTCCTTGACACTCCTGGCTCTGCTTTGAACATTACATCTACAGTCTCAAAATATCTGATGTTAGATGACAGAAATAAACCTTGTCTCTGGGTGCCGTGGAGTGACCCTCCATCTTGGGTGTGGTAGTGGAGACTCTGTCATGCAGCTTCTTAATCCGCACTGCTTGGTGCCCCTTCTGAAACTGTTGATTCAAAAACTTGCATCCTAGACTACAAACAATACTTCAACTGCTTAGTGCAGATGGTGAAAATACACCTTACGTTAGTTATGGATACACCTTAAATGCCCTGTTTTGTGGAGGGAGGGGCATAACCTACTGGGAATATGGTGAACTCCACGTTGTCCGACACATTCAGCTTGCTCTCCTCCATCACTTCACTCAGGTAGAAGAACATTAAGGGGTCTCTGTCACACTGGATTAACCCAGATGACTCCCTCAGGGTGACCACAACACCCTGGAGAAAGAAGAGGAACACAAAGGTATTCTTTACTTGTTACTCATTCTAACATGTGCTTGGGTAGACCCACTACTGCTCAAATGTTTGGAATCATGGAGAATTTTCCTTGTTTTTCAAAAAAAAAAAAAAAGTTATTAAAACAACATTCAGTTAATCAGAAATAATGTTTAGACATTGTTAATGTTATAAATGACAGTTCTGGGTTTTTCCCCAATCCCAAAATGAATTAATGGATGGTCTTGACAACGATATATTAATAGAAGTTTGTGTGTCCCATCTATCACTGCCTGCCAGGTATCCCTCCTCTGACACCCACATCACCCGCTCTTTCCATGACAAGACCCCATGAGAACCATTCCATTCCCCCATTTACCATCTCCCGCAACTCGTTAGACTGATGAAAGGTGTCTGGCTGGATCTCCACATTGACGGCCCTCTCGGCTTTGGTTCCACGGTTGATACAGAGGTTGAATTGTACTATGTCCCCCTCCAGCATGGTGGTCTCCGAAAGCACGTCACCGGGGCCAAATGGCAATTTCTTTTCCTTGCCTGCCAGTCCAGCCACCAAGAGGCCTTCACTGGAACTGTGGCTAGACGTGGTGACAGCCTTTGGAGAAGACAGTACGCAGACTTAAATGTTCAGAACCTGTACTGTAGAGGGTACTGGTGTTATCTCTGCTTCACTAAACCTTCTGTACACCTCCTGTCCAAATGTAAAATGAGACTGACTTAACCATTCAACTTTGAAACAGCTGTCCTTCGAAAAACAGGAATCATTGTTTCATACACGGTAGAGAAAAGCGCAGCATGTTTTGCTAACATAACTGAATAGTTGCTACTGACACATAAGATTGAGGGTATAGGTAGATGCTGGGTAGACAGACTGTCTATATGACTAAGCAGAGTATCTCTTCACCCTGAGCAGCAAACTTTCAGTGCACCTGCTGTGTCGGTGGCTCCTTTGAAATGGGTATGAGGATGGTGCCCTTGTACTGTTCAGGGCTGACATCTTCAAAGATGACAGTCCTCTGAGGCAGCACCTCTGACACCATGGTTTTCCACTGCAAAAGACAAATGTCAGTTGACCTAAAGTGAGTGAGGCATGACAAGAACTTGGCCAACACTGAAATTACCAAACAATTCACAGCAGTCACTGTTGCTATTAAGAGCAAATATATGATTTGAGTCTCATTATGACATGAGCACTAGAGTGGACGTGGAATAAAATAAGTGTTTCTTAGGGCGGCCTCACACTTGGTCTGGTTGCCTCATACCCTGCTTCAGCACAACAGTCCCCTTCCCAACTCCCCTGCTGGTCTACACTCATGCTGCACTTAACAACTTGGGCTAGAGCACACTTTCATCACTGTGCGACTTTTTGTGTTGAGAAAAGAGAAAAAAAAAAAAAAAAAAAAAAACAACATAGGAGGAACTGTGCTATTGCACAGCATAATTGAGCTCATGATTAATGTCCATGTTTTGTGCCTTATTCGGAGCCTTCGTGGACGAGATGATACACAGCCCTCAAATATTTAGAGTATGCAACGTCGTAATTCTCATTCAATTGTGCTGCACGAATAAGAATTACTTTCATGTATTGCATTAATTTGTTCCTGCATACTCTCGTCAGCCCAGATTTTTAGCATACACCGCACCTCTGCCATAGATCAAAGCGATCCATTGCCACAATGTTTGTCGTTGCGCAATCTGAGTAAATTTTTTGCAACGCATTTGTGCAAAAAAGACAATCTGTGTATCCTAGCCATTCCGTTTCTTCTGGGTCTGTTTCATGTGTAGTGCATATGTGCACATGCCAGTTGCATAAGTCCAACTGAACAGTGCACAGGCCCACGTCTTCGATCACACTAGTCAAATGTGTTTATGCATGTTATGGATGGCCTAGTATAAGTACACCCTTAGGTTCCAGTAAGGCTGAATTGCCCATTATTACTTCCCATTGCATTGGCCCTGATCTATGCTATGTAGATGACCCAACTAGTCTCAGTCTCCATTATAAACCCTATAGGGTCGAAATGGTGAAAAAGTTCCATCTCCTATACTCAACTGCTGCCAGAGGCCAGGGTATCTATTCACTGATCCTAGTCTTAGACTCATCTTTCATGCAAGTTGTATTTGAGATCTTCAATTGGTAGCCTTCTTTGGGTTCACTCCAAGAAGGCTCTCAGGCACTTTCAAAAACAAAGGATACAAGTACCAACTTAACACTGGCCATGCCTAAACGTACCTTGTCCTTGGCCGCCGCGGTGTTCTCTTTGGCCTTGGTCACCATCGCAGGATTGTCACAAGACAACTTCTTCAGACGAATGGCCTTCTGTTTCTCCGAGGAGCTTGCCTACAGAAACGGCACTGTTAAACATAGCCCCGACAGCAGACTTGAGTCACCTGAATGCTAGTATAAAATGGTAGGCCTGCGCTGGTAAAAACAGTTGTTATATTACCAAAATAACAGAACTCAAAATATAAATTTTACTTTAATTTTGGTCTCTGACTTAATGTTTCTCCCTCATATTTGCATCCCTGACAGGTGCATTTCAGCACCACAAAGAAACCACCTGACAAGACACAAATGGCAAATATCTGGCACAAACAGTTTTACAGTAAAAACACCTAACACACTTGGATCTGGTTTGTGGAGAGAATTCTGCTGGAGGAATCTGGTTAGATACTTCATAACCCCCAAGCTAAAATCTGTTCAAACTGGTGATACAGGTAAGGGGTTGTGCTGGAGGAAATGTGGGGAACTAGCAGATCATTTTCACATATTTTGTAGCTGTCCATCTATTCGGTCATACTGGCAGGAGATAACAAAAGTAATACATAATATCCTAGGTGATGCAATTGATTACTCATTTTCCACAATTTATCTGGGTAACTTACCTGCTGATCTGGAAGTGAGAGAAGTATTTACTAAAGATTATATTAGCAACTAGCAAGAAAGCCATAACACGAAAGTGGTCCCAACCTGATCCTCCAACAAAGTCTGAATGGCTGGACCTTGTAACTAGTGTTCAAAATATGGAGAGAATTACCTTCGCACTGAAATTACAGATGGACACATATTTCCAATACTGCGAAAAATGGACTGTGTTTATGTCTTTATGATTTGTAGTTTGACCTCTGTATGTATCTGTTAAGACTTTTGTAAAGTTCTAACGGTGACCACGCAATTGTTTTCCAAGTTTTGTTGTGACTCATCTGTTTGGAAAAATAAAAATAAAATATATCTTTAAAAAAAAAAAAAAAAAAAAACCACCTAACATTAGCCAGAAAGCAGTCCCACACCAGGGTCTCTCAATCCCAAGTCACAAGTCCAAGTCATTACATACATTACAAAATTAAGGCAAATCTAATGCACAAAATCAGAACTGTCACAATTAATCAATTAAACTTGATTACAAAAAAGCATCGATTAAAATTTTTCCAATCGATTATCCGGCGATATGGTGGCAGGAAGATGGCACAGAGAGGATGAGGATCCAAATAAAGAGCAAAAGCATCATTTGTGTGGATGCTTTTCACATTAAAAGTGAATGAAAATGCAGTCTGTCAGTATTACTTTCTAATACTCACTTCTACAACAAAGGCTAGCTCTGTCTATTTGCCACAAAATTTTACATAATACAGTACATATAACCAATTAGAATTAGTTATTTTTTGTGAAAGTATTGTGTGTTAGGTGCACATTTGGCAAAAACCAACAACAGCGTCTGGCAGATAAGTTAGTGGTGCTTTGCATTGTGCCAGCAAACACAATGCAGAACTAAAAACTGACTTGATTCTGCTCATTTCACATGTCCATAGATTACAAAATATTTCCATACAACTCAAGATGAATGCCTTTTCGTGACCAGTTCACTTTTCCGAGCTTCACTTATTCTTATTTAATTTCACACAAACGTGCCAAAAGATCTGTGTGTGAGTCCAGCAGCAAGAAAGTTAATGATTATGATAGTCTTGGACTGCAGTTGTTATGGCAGCTGCAGGTAACTTTATACTTTTCTTTATAAAAAAAAAAAGATAACCTAGATAATGTTGAAAAGGGACCATCATTAAAATTGAAAAGGTTGCCAAGTTTGGTTTCCTATGATCAAATAAAAATGTTTTAGTGTAACATATTGATGGCTTTAAGGCAGCAGACTATTGTGATCCTTGTAATGTGACGATTGAATATGTATGAAATGCCATGTCGATATTAACTTAGCACAGTGTGCAAGTATCAAGGCAGTGCAGTGGGTAGCACTGCTGCTGCAGATTATCACTTTGTGTTTGTGGAGTTTGTGTGCTCACATATTCATTTGTAATATTTAAAGTGCAGTGAGGAGCAATGCAAAACATGTTGGTGGTGGTGCAACTGCATAATTAGACCTGCTGACCAACCCTATGGTGTCACAATATGTTCGTAGACAGTAGGTAGAATCAGAAAAACCGAAAAAACCAGTTACTGGTGATAATATAGTGTCAGAATACTGTAGAGCAGCATGCTCATGCCCCAAATACAGTGTTACCTCAGTTCTCAAACTCATTAGAACTCAAATTTCTTAAAAGTCGAACCAAACAGTTTGAAAGAAAAAAAAAAAAATGACCTAGAGCTTGATCTGAATCTCAGAAGTCAAACCGTGTACGCCGACCTAAGATAACTTGCACGCGTGGGGAAATGAGTCACACGGCAGATCTCTCAGCGGAAACAAAGGGTAATGCTTCAGTCTCAGCCTCGCATTCGCTGTGATAGCATCCTGCATGTTTACACTAACTGAATACATATATTTAGACAGTAAAAATACATTTAGACAATGATAGACAGGAACAGTCATTATTATATAATAAAATACATTTTAAAATAAAGATTTCTTATCATTTTAATATTAATAATAAACCATTAATACATTTAATTATAATAATATTGTCGGGCCGAGCGGGGACGGAACAGAGACAAAGGCGCAGATGTCAGGGTATCGGGGAATACGGGGTTTAATTACAGGTAAGGCAGGGAAAACGCAGACGGACAATACAATGACCGGACTGGGGAAACAAACTGAAACACGGGCGAAATACAGAGGACTAATGACAATAACCAGAAACAGCTGATCACACGGGGATAATGAGGTGGTGTGGCACATAGAAGGAGTGGATGATCGGGGCAGAACGCATTGTTTGGATGCATTTATTTTCTTACTTTACAAATTACTGTTTTGATAAATGTGCTTAGATGTGTTTAGTACAGTATATGCGCTTCTTGTTTTATCCGATTCATTTTGGGTTTAAATGCTAAAAAAAACATATTTAGGTGTAATTTTTTGGGGGGCCGGGAACTAATTAATTGGTTTTCCATTATTTCTTATGGGAAAAATTTGATCAGAACTCGAACTTAAGTATTTGATCCGGAGTTCTGAATGGATTAAATTCAAGTTCTGAGGTACCATTGTATAGTGTGGGAACAAATCTTATAAAGGATATCACCTGCACTTAGAAGAATACAACTAACAAATACTGGAATAAATAGACAAGGCCTCTAAGGCCGCAGACAACTAACAAAATGGGGAAGAACATTCATAAGACTGAAACTAATCAAAAACAGAAATTGGCCAGTACTCTGTTAGGTCAGGGCGACCTGACCAAGCCGGAGAAGGAAGACAGGCACACAGATGCAGACTGTCCTTGAATATCTTTAGCCCATGAGCAAGGGAAGTGCTGACCATGATGAGATCAGGGAGGGGGAAAGTACCCATACTAACACAAACTAGAACAAAGTTAAAAAATGATGTAAACATATAGCTGGAATAAAACCAAATGGGGGGGGGGGCAAGCCCAAATGGTCTATAAGAAGGAAGGCCGGACAGGTATACTTTGAGCATCTTGATGTGCATGCCGAAATTATATGCCTGATAGTTGCTCGCTGATCAGCTGGCAAAAATAAAGACCTTGTGACTTGCAACACCTCCAGCGACTCTAGCATAAATCTCTTCTCATCAACGGACTCGGCGGAGTTCCTCAGGCCAGACTCCTACAATAGTTATGTTAATTAGCTTGTAATCTGTTAATGTGTAATGCAGACTTCATATGTCTTTTTGTGATCAAGACTAAGGATGGGCCAATATACATTTTTTCAGATCCGATTCAATTTCAATCATAACTGCTGATACTAATATGGATTCCGATACAAGAGCTCTTTTTACTTTCATATTTTAATATAATGGATAATATATAAACATTCATACTTTATATATGAATATGTTTTAAACTAGTAAATACAATCGAATAATGTGCATGTGATTGTATGTCAAAAAATCTTGAATTAGGCAACTTGAAACATACATAACATACTGTTCAACCTCATTTGTACATCTTATTTTAAGCGTATTTCCGGAATATCGAATTCAATGTTAATATCTTCCAAGAGAGATGGGATAGGTTGCTTAAAATGCTCCATAATTTTTCTCCCACTGGCAACAGCATCACTTACACTTGCCGCTCCTGTATCACAAGTTGTAGTGAGCATGTAACACAGCCTAAGTTAGCGACTCCCACACCATCCATTGCTGTTTTCATATTACTTGCGTTGTCTTGCACAACTGCGTGTGCTTTGTTTACTGGGATTTTCCACTAAACGCTACTTTCACCCCCACACCTCAACTTTGTTTAAAATACTTCCAGATGGTCACCCTCTTATCTGAAATTCTTATGCTGATACTGCAAAGACTATCCATATGACTTCACAGGAGGCAGATATCACTAAGCTCACACCCACTGAGAGGCAAAAAAACTGATTGGCAGTGTTAGCTTTCAGGATGCAAAACACACAATTAAAATGAGCAGGAGCAGTCATGCAATTGATTGTACAAACCAATTTAAAAAGAAATAGAATCTATCTTTTTACTGACTTCCAAGAACTAAATAAGTAAGCATTGGACATGGATCGGTCACATATGGCCGATACCCAATCAATTTCATAAATATGGATCGGTGTGGATACCAATCCTAAATATCGGATCGGTGCCATAAAATCATGGAGTCCAAGTGCAAGTCACATACGTCACTAGTTCATGTCCGAGTCACACAAGAATGCAACTCAACACTCAAGTACAACAACCCTGGCCCACACACATGCACACTCACACAGAACCTCTAACTAGGATTTCAGAGGAGAGAGAGATGTCCTCACAGGAATGACCGTGAACTCCACTTCATCCCCGGCCTTAAGCTCGTCCTCATCCAAGTTTTCTTTGGTGTTGAAGATAACGCTGCCCAGGTGCTCAGACATAATTGAACCAGAACCAGCAGTGATGCTCACTATAATGCCCTGGGGGTGAGAAGACCACATAGGGGAAAAACGACTAAATTCCAAACAGTTCTACAGACCAGAAATGCCATGCATTGGGGACAATACGAAAAATCCTAACACTGTTAACCCCCCACCTTTCCAGCATACTTCACTCTTGGACACATTTTGCCCACTGTAATATTCCCACCAGTTTTCTCTGTAAACAGCCAGACTCCTGTTTCTCACCATCTCCCGTGTCTCCGTGCTGAACTGGAAGGTCTCCAGCAGTGGCTCAATGCGGCCCGCCCTCTTGCGTTTGGTAACCAGATCAGTGAAGAGGCGGAAGCGCACGTGGTCCCCCGGCAACAGGGTAACCCTGCTGTCCCCTTCACCAAACAGTAAATCCATCTTGCTTCCAAAAAGCCAGGCTTGTAGGCAGCCCAGGGTCCCCTTGGTCCTCTTCTCATATGCCTGTGGGGGAGTGGCAGGATAAGTGGACACAAAGTATGTTCTCGAAAACCTCGCTCATCTTCCAGCATTCCAAGGCTGACTTCGGATGCAGAATTTAAAACACACAGATGGCAAAGATTACCTAGAAAGTTCTAACTTAAGGTGCTTTACACTGACTTTTGTTAAACGATATAGAACTGCCAATGAACATCCATTGCAATAAATAAATAGATAAATACTGACTGGAAGAAACATGTGCCTAGTAGTCCTTTACAAAGCTTACAAACTATCTGAACACACTTGGTTCGTCTGATAAACTGAATTTTTGATTAACTCTGCATGTGACCAAAAGATTTATGTGCAGTCCAACAGTAAGGCTGTAAGAAAAAGCCCCAAATGATACCAGTTACCAAACTCCTTCCTTACATGGCCAGACATATACAAGATCCTCTTTGCTTCGGGTATGTTGTGTAACAATGACATTATAACTAAAAGGACCAAAAGTTTGTTACTTCTTGTGTTGGATTTCCACTAGCATAAAAACTGGTATCATTGCTGAATGCTATAATAATGCAAGGCATGGTAATTTGCAATGGCTACAGTATAGAAGAGTACAATATTAATACCAACAGCAAAAGTAAGTGGAAACTTAGTGAAGGTTATCTCCAGCAAAATCTACACATTCGTTTATGGTAATGATTCCAAAAAAACAAACAAACAGATGTCATCTTTATAGTACCGAAACACAGCAGAACCTCATTCTTCTTACCTCCCGCAGAGCTCTAGTGACAACTCCTTCAAAGACCTCACCATGCACTTCCTCTGTGCCGCCTGGCACCACCATTACATCTGTGGCACACTCCTTTCCCTGAGCAAGCCAACATACAAATGGAAAAACAAAGAGGGCTGCCAATGTTATGCTGAAGGGTCATAAACGAGTCATGCAATACATCTAATTGGCTCAGTCATGTGTGACATGCTATTCATCGATCCATCATTACGAAGGAAACCAATACAAACACTGATTTCATAAAAAGTCTAGAGTGATCGCTGAATAAAATGATACATTTCTTTAATAAATGTGCAACTGAATATTAGAAAGAATATCACTCTCCACCCATGCAGGACCAGAAACACATGCTTTTTCCTGGTAACTGTTTACAATGTTCTGACGCTGATGGGCAGTTGCCCGTTTTTCCCCATCTCTTGGAACATCCACAATGCTCTTTCCCCTATCATACTGCCACCTCAGCTTTCCCCAGTTTCTTGCCTGGGCTGTCAAGGGCATTCAGAAACACAAACAAGTCAAGGCTTGACCACGCTCCCATCATTCACTTCCTCTCCAGCCCCCCTTCCCTTCCTTTTCTACCACATATGTCAGCTGCTCTCCAGCTGTGCTGTTACAGGCTCACCTTCTCCTTGCACAGGGTGAACTGAACTTTCACCCCAGGTATCATATGTGAAGGATCTCCCCAGAAGGCTGGATAACTGAAGGGTATGTGCGTCAGGTCACCCCTTTCGATGAAGCCATAATTATTCTAGGGAAAGGGAAAAGGAAGGTCATTCTTTAGACTCACAGAATGCTCAAAATAAGCTGAAACTCGAAGGCCTCAGCATAACATCCTAAAACCTGATGAAATGCAGCGAAAGTTGTGGCTACTCACATCAACAAAGGAGATAATTCCCTCATATCGTCCAGGTGGTGGCCTTGGAAAAAGAAACCAGGGTGAAGGAGAGAACTAACACATATGATGCAATAAGTTGTCAGGCTAGGAGCGATAACGGGAGAGCTGGGAAACCACATTCAAGGATTTCTGTTACAACCAAGGCTGAAAAAGTCATCCAGCCAGCCAAGTGGGTTGAAATGCAAAAATGCTTCAGCGACATACATTAAGATTGTTATCAATCTTAATCTAGTCATCACGACTAGATCGTTACACTCCGGGAAATTCTTTTGAAGGTTTTTTTCTCTTTCTTGAAGGTTGTTACATAAATTTGCAAGGAGTGATAACTCTTCAAATTCAAAGTGAAGCCATAGAAACTGAAGAGGATTTTACATCCGCATTAACACTACTGATCTAACACTGAACACACTAACAATCAGACTGACAGACCAATCCCGTTACCCTGAATAGCAGAGTAAATCGGAATATGAAATCAAACTCACATAACCTCAGCTTACATTTAACCTACACCCACAAACAATAAGATCCCCAAGAAACATTTAGACTTGTGACCTAATATCCTGTTATAAATAAAACTGGGCAAAGGACCCCACAAACCTGCAGCTACACACATCCCCTAACATGCAATAGCTTGACAACAGAGGGTCAGATAACATTAGGCTTACTTCCTAGCACTGCCTGACTGCACTGGATTAGGAGGCTCTGACGGCTTGACCTGGGGCAGCTCTGGAATCTTTCCTTCAATTTGGCTGCAGTGGTTGGGTCCCTACAGAAAGAAAAGTCCATTCCATTGACATAAATATTTCTCAAAGACCAGAGAACCCAACCAAACTGCTACAAAGAACTTACACATGCACAGTGATTTACTGGAAGAGAACACGGACATCTCAGACATTTATTACATGTCAGTATCTTGACTAATTATATCACACTTGTAGTTATAGGTAATTCTAGACTGTATTTGGGGGGTGAGCTTCAGCGACCCTTTTTTGTCTCAGCCCCCTAGTAAATAATTATTATAAATCCATTTATCCTGTGTTTTTTAAACACATTTAATATCCCCCCAGAAAATTTAATCAGGGGTGGCCTCCAATACTTCTAATGTGTCAGCCCTCTCTGAGGCTAAGCCTCCCAATGGTCCAATCCTATAAGTTTTTTAATAGTTACAAATTCTGCCTTTGGGCCGACCTTTGATTTCTTATCGGAGCATTAAGTGTCGAGAAAAAGACGACCGTTAACCACACGGACCAAGAGTTACACCTTGTTACTCTGCTGTTATCTTAGCCTGCCGGTCCACCCATCCCCCGGCTCACATGCCCCCTCGCTAAGCAGTTGCTGGTACATAATACATTTTATCCTGTACTCACATGCAATAAAACAGTTCAGACGACCATTGACATATAACACATTACGGATGAGGAGCCACACCACGCACCAGAGTTAACAAACACTACGCACCGCAGCACGTTTCCATGCCGACAGCTGTGTCCGCGGAGACTCAGTGCCTTGTCCGAAGCGTGGGTCTTCGTTTGGCCACCACTGGGCGTCCTCTCGTCTATCGCTAAACATTTCACCCTGATTGGAAACATGCAGGAACGTATAGAACGACATAACCATATAATGACAAATTAATATACTTATACTCTACTATAAAAGTAGCCGTAGATTACACCACTTTGAATTGATTGATTTGCAAGTTTCGTAACCTTTCAAATTCGACTCGGACATCAGATGAAAATTAAACAGTCCAAAATCAACATGACCAAACACCAAGTGACTGGGATCAATAGGTCGGTCTCTCGTTTCCTTTTTGGCGAATCGCAGTCAGAGATAACGCAGCTGGACGGAAAAGATACTAATAAATTGTACCCTCTAGGTACCGATGAGCTAAACTAAATAGTGGGTTACCTCTTCTAGGCGAAACGAAGAAGGAAGGAGAGGTTCTCGGTGGTTCACGGTTCCGAACCCTTTCTCCAGGGCCACCGGGGATCCAAAGCTGCTTCCCATCACGTGCCGGAAACCACGGCACACCGAACCGGGTCCCCACTCGCTAGGCTCCGAGCTCGGACGCATCTGTCCATATCGTGCCCCGGGCAGTGGCTTGTACTTAAAGTCCGTCTTGTGCCCAGCTGAAAATCCTCCCGGATCGGGAGGCCCACTCGGTCCTCCGTGCTCAAGAAGCAGACTCGGGGCATGTGGTCGCGGACCGGGCGGAATTTTTCCCCTTTTCCGATGACCACCACTGATCATTTTTTACGTCCAACGTTGCCAACAATAATGTTAATAATAATCTGGCAAAACAGTGGTGTATAACCAACAGGATACACACTTCCCGTTTTCAGACCTAGGTTTCCCTCACGTCACCCAACCACGTGAGTTTAGGCGGTGGCGGTGGCGGAGGCGGTGGCGGAGGCGGAGGCGGAACCCGTCTCAGCTCAGAGTCTCCCGCCTTCACATAGATCCTCCGTCCGGAATCGAGATGCTCGAT
>JABFEA020000067.1:17288876-17303455 GCA_019775915.2 Cyphomyrus plagiostoma | reverse complement strand
GGCGGAGGCGGAACCCGTCTCAGCTCAGAGTCTCCCGCCTTCACATAGATCCTCCGTCCGGAATCGAGATGCTCGATTACTTAAGAATAAACCTCTGCATAAGGCGGCGTCAGAGATTTTCTTTTGTTGGTGCTGTGGGTTTACTTTTCAGCAAGGGTGCTCTGAAATGTATGGTTCCCCGTAACAGAGGTGGAAGTTCATAAATTTAAAATCCAGACTAAGATTTAGTTTCAACCAGCCAGCTGAGTATAAAGAATCACAGAGTACTTAACTGGTCGGTTGAAACAAAATAAGACTTTAATTGAGATCGGTGAGGAAAGTGTGAGAGTGTGTGTGTTTGTGTGGATTAGGTTTATATTACATTGTGGGGATCAAATGTCGTTTTTTTTGTCGTTGTGGGGACCAATTTTTAACGTCCCCACAAAAAAATCAAAGAACTAAAAATGCCAAAAGTCTTGTATTTTGTTTGGTTATTTATAGTTAAAGTTAGGGCTGGTTAGGGGTTAAAGTTGTCATATTATTATTAGTTTTCCCCATAAAAATGAGTCCCCACAAAGATATAATTACATACAAACTTTTGTGTGTATGTGTGTGTTATATTGTATCAAAATTATTTGCAAGTCTGTATGGAGAGAGTTCTGTGACTGAATCTTAGTCCATGTGTGCGCAATCAGATTTGTAAATGTGTTAAAAAAAATGTAAATGCATATTGAGATTTACAAATGTGTAGGCTACAGGAATCTGTAAATATGTATTCAGAATATGTGTGCGTATTCAGATTTGTATGCGTATTGAGATTTGCAAGTGTACTGAGATTTGTACGTGTGTGGACAAATATGGAAATGCAAGTTCACTTCATCATGTTTGCTCACTTGGAAGGGCCAGAGGGTATTTCATGAGTTTGTTTTCTGCCAGAAAGACACCCAGAAGTTACAAAATTGTAAGGGCTCCTTAAATGGCACTACATGGCACACATTTTCTTCACAATTAGGAGAATCCCCCACATTCACGCACATGAATAGACACCCTATCTTGCAGCCTTGCATCACATTTTAATCACACCACCTTTTACAGCATTGCATTCTATTTTTTGGAAAGGTCACCTATTGGGACCATTATTCCTGTACGGGTACCATAGAGGGCACTTCATATATAACAGTACCCTTTTCCATTGGAAGGCTACCCATTGGAACTGTTTAGACTATTGTAGGACACCTTATAGTGCACTGCATCACATTTTCTCCACTAGACATGTAGCCAATATGTGGACACAGAAGAAAGCCTGGCCCACAACAAAGGAAATTTAATAAAGACAAATAATACTGCCTTCATGCCTTCAGATAATTTCTCCCTGTGTCCTACATCATGGAGCTTGTTCACATAAGGGGAACCTAATCAGAAAGCCTTGCATACCATCTCACCATAAAACTGCAGGATGACAGACCCTCTGAAGGGCCATAAACCCTCTGACAATGATAACCTACCGCAGTGCGAGATGAATAATCAGAGCATCTTTCCAAAGCTCTTGCCACAAGATAAAAGAAACCTACATCCTCAGAAAGACACTAAACATCCACCCATTTATGACATTAGAAATGGCTCCAAAGGAGGAACAATGAACTAAAGATCTAACTCTTGCAGAGAAGGTCCCCACCTTGGTGAGTCTGGGCTGCCACACTCAAAGAGTCATCAGTCTGATGGGATATAACTTCTTACACACTGATAGTATTGTAGGATTTATTTAAAAATAGCACTAATAAATGTATGTCAAAAAGTAAATCTAGATCTTTCTATATAACCGTGATGGTATTATCAAAATATATACATTCAATATACCTAATAGTTGTGCAATCAATTTGCTAGGTTAACCTCTATCTATATAGCCCATACCATTAAACCTATCATGTAGTATTATTCTGTTTGCTATACCATGGTCAATGTGAATATGTTGCTTTGAGTAGTCCCCTGTATTAGGACCATTACCATTAGTCTTGTTTATCACATGTAGTTAATTGTATCTATTAAATGTCACCCTATTTAAACCCCTCTGAGAATAAAATGTGGCAGACCCCAAGTAACACAATGGTAAGTATAAAATTGCTCAGAATGTGAATTTTGACCACAGGCCAGTGGGTACTACTGTCAGACAAAAACAGGCACGCTCAGGGTCATCCCGTATTGATAAATAAAATAGTGTTCCTTTTTGAATCAATACAGGACATGGTTTGACTTATGTTATCTGTCTTATACAATCCTTAAGGGGCCTCTGATGCCAATGTTGAATGGGGGATCTGAGGATAAGCCGATGCTGCCAGTTCCAATAAATGGTAAAACGGTCCCCATAATAACAGATACAGGAACCTCATTAACTTGTGTAAGACTAAAAGATGAAAAAATCTTCTCCAGTAAGGGTCCAGGTGGCACAGAAATGTGTGGAAATACCAATATTAATATCAAAACATGCTCCAGTTCACTTGTTAGGAAGGGACACCGTAGGAAAAATTAGCTCAAATAATTTGTGTCTCCACCAACATGTAGGGAAATTAATTATTTTATAATTAATTAATTATTAATAATTAATTATTATGCTTGAATGCTTTGTTTCTCCAACAAGCAATATGATGGAAATACCAATTAGCCAGCTAATGGATTATTTAGTTCCAGGATATGAATGGAGTTAATTAATTACAGTATCACTACTTAACTTGGGTCACAGCGTTCGACTTACGAACATAATTCTCACCAGGTATGTAGCAGCAAACATCTGCTCACAGCCGTAGAGAGCGTCTCGCGGGAATTTAGAATAAATTTGGAACTTAAAACTTAGCGGCGATTTTGCACCAGTAAAGTGACTTTATTATGTGCATTCACTCAGACGGAGTAAGACGGAGATTTAAGATTTATTTCTAACACTACAACTAACACACGACAGGCATTGCACTTAACATAAAACAAACACAAAATAACAGAACAAAACAAACTAAAATCAATGAGCAGGATGGAATAAGGGAAGGCAGTAACTTAATTCAAATGGGTAACCCTAAAGGAAAATACTGTTCTGCACAGCAAGGCCTTGGCCTTGAAAGCACAACCCAAAATGATGAAACAGCTGGACAGGAAAGGATAGATGATCAAATGAATGAAAGGGAATTTACATGGTTGTGGGTGGAGTCTCGGGATGTTTTCTGGAGAGGTGATGACATTCAGGGGGCGAGGTCTGGAGCGGTATCCTGAGTCTTGCGGCTTTTCCGTAGTTTGCGACGACTTCTCTCCCCTTGGGTGGCGGCTGGTCTTCAGTCTTTCAGTTCTGCCCCACAAATGGAGCAATCCGAGTTGTGTGATTTTAAGGTCATGAATATTGATCGTTGGGAATTCGACACTCGGACCAATGATCGGGGACATTGGACCGGAGTCCTGCTCTAGGGGGTGTGTATAACAGCCCGATATGGAAAGTTTACAGTTAAAAGTATGTAACTTCAGATTCGGATTCAGGAGATTTGTCCCGTTAATTTGACATCATAATCTGGAAGTTCACATCTTGTACGATCTGCATTAATTAATTCTTAATATCACCGTATTACACCGTACTTGTTTATCTTATTGTTATTCGTATCGGTACATTGGACGTTGCACATAATCAGTAGCCTAATTGACACATTAAGATAAGTTTTACAGAAGTTCTGTTCCAAATTACAAACAGCTCTTCTTAATTCTAGGTTAGTCTATGAGTGGTAATTAGTTTCTTAGAATAATAGTTTAAATAAAGCATTTTAAAATTATAATTTGTAGTTCATTTGGGATTATTACAATATAACGTCATATCCATGTTTAACAACACATATATTATTAATTCAATCATTTGTTGTATGGAGTGGTGCAAACAAAGGGAACATGAAAAGGCACTCTGGGTTATTTACGATTCCTCTGGAATGCAGAGAGAAGGGGGTGTGTCTCTGAATTAGTTTAAACAAAGAAAGTACTCTGCTATAACAGGTCTTATAAGAGGCAAACTGATAAAGAAAAATACATGGTTACATTTCTTTAAATGTTTCCTAATTTCTTTAAGGTAGATGTGAGAATATGAGTGGATATCTGCAGGAATATAACTATGTAGGCCTACAGATGTAGACAAATTTGTTAGTACCCTTACAGCTCATTGAAACAGTGCTGCATTATGAGGGAAACAAAATTAAGATAATTTAAAGAAACATACAGACATAGCGTTTAGCTATGTATACGGAAAATAGTACATCCTTAGACAAGACACACAACAGGTAAATCTTGAAATAGGTGCCTCTCCCATCAAGGTACTTTATGTGAGGAAGGAGGGGTGCATTTTGGATTCTTAAAATAGCAGAACTTTTTGTTTCACTCTCTTATCAGTACCTAAATGTGCACCCCCCCCTAGACTAGGCCACAAGGGAGTACCAGGCTGCAACAGGCCAGCTCTTTAAATCACAGCCCAGGTTATTTCTAGGGTTCTAAATTTGTGAGCCATAAAAGTTGGAATGCTGGCCTTTCTTTGCCTTGTGTGTGTGGATTAGGTTTATATTACATTGTGGGTACCAACAATGGGTCATTATCCATTCTTCAGGTCCCCACAAAGATCTGTGAATGCAATCAAAAAAGTAAAAATGCCAAAAGGCATGTATTTTGTTTGGTTAATTATGCTTATGGCTGGGTGGGGGTTAAAGTTGTCATGTTTCGATTAGACTTTTCCCCATAGAAATGAAACATAGAATTGCAAACTTTGTGTGTGTGTGTGATCCTACAGATACTTTGTGTCAATTGCAGATAGAAAAAAAACTTCCTATCGCAAAACCTAACAGCAGGGGAACAAAGTAATTCATATGGGACGGAGGACATAGAAGCGAAAGTTTGGGAGGTGCGAAAAGAACGGGGACAATTCATACAGAAACAATAAAAAGAAAGATTGCAGCAATAAAGGTTATCCCGGCTTAAGAAATAGACTACCATTTAGCAGAAAAAGCTTTATTTAGTAACCCGAAGTCACCCAACTTCAGTTTCAATTTTGAAAGATAGAACATTAGAGTAGATGAATATGAATATATATTTCAACTTACAGCAACCTCCAAGAAGGACATTGCATGATATCTGTAACATCTTCACCTCTATAAGTGAACATTAACATGTCCAAAAACTATATATTTTTTTTTCCAGAAAAAAAGGAAAAAGGCAAAGTAACATAAGTTGCTGCTTAGCAAAGAATGCTTTTTAGGAACTAAGACATTTAAATTATTGCAGTGAGGCCTTGGTACAGTTGACAGACTTCGTGTTTGATTCATGTATTCCTTTGCCAGGCTGACAGCACCTGTACTCCAGGTGCCTTAAGCCCCTGCAGATTTTATCTTTTCTGTTGACCCTCTGATGTTCTGCCGAAAGCCACTTGCAAACCCCCCGTACCCCTTTAGCATATACATGATCAAACAACTTGCCTGCAGACCAGTACTCACACTTTCATTCCATTCAATCCCTCTTAAGTGCAGTTTTCCCCAAATCCCCATTTGACAGACCAAGACATTCTTTTCATTAATTCAATAAAAAAGTAAATATCTGCGCTAAGAAAATTAAAGGTATTATGGATTTTGCAAGTAAATGTTTCCAATTGGTATAAAATAAATAAGACTAACAATATTTTATCCACACTATGTTGCTAATCCTTTACTCAATCATAACACCAAGAAATATAGGTAGCAACTGTACTGAACCAAAGTGTGGCTTATGATCCCAGCAACTTTCTTCAAATCATACTTTACAAGAGATCCTTCAATAAAATCATAGTTAAGGTTAACAGTTTGGAGGACATGTAAAATTAAGTAAGATTCATAATATAAACTTAGGCTATAGTCAACAATTATAAATTTTCGGATATAATATGAGCAAAATAATAATAGCAGTCACATCACAGCCATGGAGTGAAAAGAATGGTGACGATTCTATAGAAATTAAAGAACCTGCTGCTTTTCTTCTATAAGAAAGGGCCATCATCATTTACCTCCCGAGAAAATCTCGGAAGTGTTGCTCCATTCAGATAAATGAAATGCTTCTGGTGTTTTGACTTTGAAGCAGAACTAGATTCAGGGTAATGTCTAAGACTGCAGTTCTGTGCTGGCAGATTGCCATCATCATTTGTCTCCGCATCCCTTCAACCCCAACACACCTCCTCGCACACCCTCAGTGATATGGGCTGAAGTCCCTCTCTAGGTTCTCAGACTCGTCGTCATCGGAGAAGAAGTCATCCTCGATGTCGTCCTCGTCATATTCTTCGTGCCACTCCGGGACATATTCGTCATCATACTGGTCATCTTCTTCTTCCCCATCTCCTCCATCTTCCACAGTGTTGTTGTTGTTGTTGTCAGATTCACCTGTGTCTGAGCCACCATCGGATTTTGCCCTGAGACGAATGAGGCAGAGCAACAAGACTGGGCAACAGGGTCCCAGGCGAAGGAAACCACATAAAGAGTCATCCTAACCTGGCTGCCACAGGTCCATCCACACAAAAGCATCATACTCACTCCTCGTTCGAGTCCGTGCGGTTAGCTAGGTTCGAAGCTTGCGCAGCCTCCTGGTCAGGCCCCGTTTTGGACTGGTACCCCACACGGAAGTCCTGTGACAAGAGAGGCCAGATAGGTATGGCTTACTGTTTGCAGATTATCGCAAATCTACATAGATTTAAACAAGCTGGGTGAATAGCACAAGGTTGATGTAGTGCAGGTACCTGGGTAGAATGTTGCAGGATGGCCACCAAGCGCTCCTGGATGCGACGGATTAGCTCCAAGCCGGTGTTGAGGTGCTCCGGCTTCAGCAGTCGCACACAGGATGCCAGGTCAGTGCACTGGAGAAGTGTCTCCTCTGGGGGGAGGCACAGAAGTGGAGACATCTCACAATATTACTAGACCTTTGGGTGTAAAATTGCAAACAAACTTAACCCCTCCCCAATCACAAAGATGACGTTTCGGAGTTGACTTGACTCCAGCAACTTTTTCACCCCTACTAAACTACAAGACTTCCAGCCCCGAATGTCCTGTTGATTTCAGCGTGGATAAGTCAGCTTCATTTCTGCCGCTTGAATTTGCAATCCATGCCGTGAAGCTCAGGCTCCTTCTTACCCAACAGGATCTGCAGAGCGTTGGTGTGGAGATCCAAAGCTTCGGTCTGCTGCTCCATCACATCCATCTTCTCCGTGTCCTGATTGTAGTAGCTGTACACGCATGAGTAAGCGAGCACCTAAAATGGACAAGGAATCACCTTACAGGGCAACAGTCCACCTCATAATAGAAGTAAAAGAAGAAATTTGTTTATAAAGGGCATTTCACACACAGTCACCAAGCGCTGTATAAGTGAAGGAAACATCCAAACAGACACCAACAAGACGTAAACAACATTAAAAACAAGGTTAAAGACGTAAGATAAAACTCCAATGAACAGATAACAAATAACAAAAGAAAGAGCAAATGACTACCCACAGACTAGACTAAACAAATTAGTCTGTTTCTGGAAGGTATTGATAGTGTCAACAGCCTGCAAAGCAGGGGCAAGGCTGTCCACCATCTTGGTGCAACAGACTTGAAGGCACGAATACAAATAAAAACAGAGGCATATCTAACAGACCTTGCGAGCCTGAGCCAGGATTTTACAGGCATCAATCACAAATGTTAAGGACTTCATCTGCAGGGCTTCGTTAATGGAGGACACCTTGTTCTCCAGATTGATGGCAAAGTCCTTGAAACAAGCAAAACATCAGTCTCAACACCACCCACCACTGCCCTAGTAGATTTGACAAACTTTCAGCCACTTGATAACTCAATGGCAAGATGGACACTAGCGCTGCCAAAACGTCGTGATTCACACACCTTGGCCTGATTGTGGAAAGTGCACCTTTCATTGTAATCCTGGAATTTCTTCTCCTGGCGTGCTGCTTTGCTCACCTGCTCAGAGAGCAAGACGTACAGACCAAACCCAATGCAGGTCAGTTTCAGGGATTGCCAGTAGAGTATATTTTCAGGCCCAGCTAATGCTATATTCCATGGTCATCGCAGATCTAGGCAAAAGTTATTTTTCCTGGCCCATAACATTAGGAAAACAATTTTGAAAAAAAACATCGGTATAGCATTTCATTTTTAAAAATAATCACAAATGAGCCTTTCCAGAAACAAGTCTTCTACTGTAGCTCTCAAGGGACAAAAACGCTGCTGACATGGTGAAGCCTGGAAACTCAGATTGGCCCTAATTAAGGATAAAACAAATCAATCAGGTCTTTGAATCAGGTTTGTGTGCTCACCATGGCTGAGCAGTTGTAGTAATCTTTGTGTGTCGGCTTCCACGGCTTGAGACAGCGCCAGCAGAATCCATGGTTGCATTTGGCACAAGTCATACTTAAAGGTAAGAGAAATGTTAATGTTAATAACAGAGGTTTAGCCAATACAAATGTCCTGAAATCTCTTGTGACTGGAAGGAATTGAAGTGAAGATCCTGAAAACAAGAGTGGATAGCGACACTCACTGCAGGCAGCCCTCATTCTTCTCAATCTGAGACTGGCAGCTGGGGCAGCGTTTGGAGATGAGCTTGGCCAGGTGTTTGCTCTGGGCCTCCATACTCATGCCCTCGTAATAGCCACCGTCATCCATCCACTGGGACATGTGACTGCAGCTGGCTGGGTAGTGAGCCTGCAAAAGGGGCAGATGAATTAGAGATGGAGCACAGCTCAGAGGGGAGCAAGCCCATCATAGAGGGATGGACCACAGTTCAGTGAGGGAATGAAGCCCTCAGACAGGAATGGATTCCAGCTCCAGGAGTCATCACAAACCTCTGGAAAATTGCAGCTGAAACAGGAGGACCAGCAGCATTTGGAGCAGGTACCCATGCTGCCAATGTTCTCCTTGCAGAGAATCTGATCACAGCCTTGGGGGTTGGTGCACCATGTCAGGTTGGAGCAACACTCCACATAGCCGCGGAGCAGAGCATTTTTATACTGTTGGAAGGATCAGAGAGAACAAGTCCAGGGTTAAAATTAATAACAAAACTCAGGCAGGTCGCACTGAAATTAGACCCAGTGTGACATCACATTGGGATCAAGAGGGACAACAATAAATATAACCTTGCTGTTAAGTGTAGGTGAAAATCAGGGGCAGCCAAAATACACTACATCATTGCAGAAAACGCTGGTGGCCATGATGCGTACTACGCATTGTGAGCGTCGAGTATAAATCGGCCCTTGAGTTCCCTTCACGGAGTCTAATGGACCCAGCCCAACCCCTGATAAAGAAGCCTTGACCATTATCCCTCATCCACCAAACTTTACAGTTGGCACAATGCAGTCAGGCACGTAATCTTTCTTCTGACATCTGCCAAACCTAGACTCATCCATCAGACTGGCATACAGGGAAGTGTGATTCTTCACTCCAAGAGCCCCAGAGTCCAGTGGCAGTGTGTTTTACACCAATCCCTCCAAAGCTTGGCATTGTGCTTGCTAATGTGAGGCTTGCATGCAGCTGCTCAGCTATGGAAGCCCAGTCTATGAAGCCCCTGGCACACAGTTTTTATGCTGGGGTTAGTGCCAGAGGAAGTTTGGAACTCTGCAGTTACCGAGTCAACAAAGCTTTGGTGACTTTTATGCACTATAGAGTTTCTGTTGTTCCTAAAGGCTTTCATTTTGCAATAATATCATTTACAGTTGACCGTGGAATATCTAGCATGGAAGAAATTTCACAAACTGACTTATTGCGAAGGTGGCATTGTATGACAGTCCCACGATTGAATTCACTGAGCTCTTCTGAATGACCAATTCTTTCACAAATGTTTGTAAACCTGACTGCATGGCTAGGTGCTTGATTTAGTACAACTGTGGCAATAGGTCTGAATGAAATGCTTGAATGCAGTGATTCAGAGGTGAGTCGCAATACTTTTATTCATATAGTGTAGTTTGCCATCATGGTGTGTTTTAAGACAGATGACACCTATAGGCAGCCAACATAATCCACCATGTCCCATGGACCCAATGGAGAGGTGGCGGCATCACAGACCTTGGCAATGATATCTTTGTCAGTCAGGATGCTGAGGAAAAACTGTGAGGTGGGCTGGGCGCGGCAGTCCGTGATGGGGCAGTTACAGTGCATCACCAGGTTCTGCTCGATCCTGGCAGTCAGGTACTTCTGCCAGCAGGACTGCAAGACAGGCAGCAATTGAAGGCAATGGAAGGCAGTTTACTGAGTTTTCAATTGACTGGGTTACAATCTTTAAACTTTGTTTAATTTCCTTGAGATGCCCCAATGTACTGAGATGGTGTGAATACAATTACCAAGTGGATTATGCCTGGGGGAATCATAGGGGAATCAGAGGCAATGGGGGTGTCATCTAAGCCAAGGATGTGACTTCTCTTCAAAGAGGCATACAAGTGAGGATCAGACAGTGTCAGTGTTCCTGGAACAACTGGGTTGCATCCAAGGGTGAAGAGCCTTGCTCAAGGGTCCAGTGAAATCATGGGGCCAGACAAAGGATTTGGACCAGCATTGCTAACAGATAAGCAGCATCAAGCTAGAGCTCCAGGAGTAATACAGCCTTCAAAGACAACAAAATCTGATTCTGGTGCAATTCAACAAAAACAAATCAAGGCAAGTTTTCACAATGAGATATTTTAACACACTGTACAACTCAAAAGTAATGATTATGTAATGGGATGTTCCCTCTTGCTCTCTCCGGGAGCAGTGAGGGCAGGAAACATTCAGTACTGTGGTTCCCCATCTTTTCCCCAATCCTTCTGAGTCATTCCATGTTTTTCTGGCAGCCCACCAGACTAGGCTAACCTTTTCTTCAGATATACACAGCCAGAGGTACTGAAGAACAGGTTTGAGAAGAAGAGCTCCAGCCTCTCGAGATCACACGATACAACACCAGATGGTGTTCGCAAGAAATTGGCTGTAATATCACTGCCTGTTAAATCAGTTAAAATTATGACCAATACAGACACACCAAGATATTGCTCCATTACTGTTACGCATTTCCATCCCTTACAATATAGAATTTTGGACCGGGCACAAAATCAGATTTGTGTAGTGATTAAATATATATTCTACTTGAGAGGACCAGGCAAAGAAAGAACTTATTTTAGACTCTTTGTACAAGTCTCTTTTCTTTCATTATTAAGAAGAGAAGCGACAGCATGTGCAAAATGAGGTAGAGGGCATTGAAACTCACCCGGCAGCAATAGTGCATGCAGCAGAGGGTGGGAGTGGGGTCAGGCTCCCCTGACTGCGGAGTTAAGCAAACAGGGCACTGGGAGGTGGGGCTGGGGGGCGGCTGGGGGTTGCGGCCCTTGAGCCCGGCTGCCAAGATCAGGGCATCCGGGTCGTCGGTGTAGCGTTGAATCAGAATATCCACATTCCACTTGCAGTGGACCAACAAGTGCTCAGCCTGATCCAGGTCCAGACTCAAGGTGCTGGACACCTGCTGGACTGTGCGCATCATCAGCTGACGCACCTCATCCTGAGTCATGGTGCGGCCCATGGAGAACAGCACAGTCTCCAGGACTCCATCTTCTGTTCGCTGTGGTGCTGCAAGGAGGCCTCCCAGACTGCAGGGGGAGACACATACAAATGATTACCAGTCAATCTCTGCTGACAGCATTGCTTCAAAATTGCTGTGTCATTCAATGATGAGGTGTTTTTAGAAAAAAGCATGTTTACGTTGAATACCTTTCAAGTTCTACAGAAAATAATGAAGTATAAAGGACCCAATACCGATCTTAACTAAAGGCAGGAATGACAACCAGCAAAAATAAGTAGCTCATGAAAAAACCTGAGCAGCATTTTCAGCTCCGACACCAGTGAGACTGCAGTCTATTACCAAGGCCAGTTAGGATATTTGATTATACCAGTACCAAGAATTTAGAGACAGCGAATCAACTGTCTGAGCACTGAGTATGGTGAAAATCTATTGTGTTCAAGTGTTCAAACCTGAATAAATAATCTAACTGCAGGTCTTGAAATAAAGATATACCAGCTTATTTTCATCACCTCCAGTTTGTTTGGAAATATTTTCACCAAGATGTAATGACATGCTCATTTATCCAAACGAGATAGATATCAGCTCTCCCTTTACAAGCCGACATAAACATAAGGAATGGAAAACTCCCAAATGTCTTAAAAAAAAAACCAAAAAAAAACAAATACTGCTGTCACATCTGATGGCACACAGAAAGCGAAAGGGTGGTGGGGGGGAAAAAACGACAAAGAATGGTAAAAATTCTCTTTATTTTCTTAAAATGAGAAACAATTTTGTCTCTTGTATACTACAAGACATTCATATATAGTGCATATTTAGTTTGGGTATGTCATAGATGACTAAAGACAAATCTTGAACTGCAGACTGTAGGGTTTGACAGCAAAACAGAGAAGGGCCCCAAGGCAAGGGCCAGGCCACCCCACAGCTTACTGATTAGGAGGTGGTGGTTACAGTACAGGCAAACAGCATACATGCTTGGAGTTTGGAGCAAAACAGAAGATACATGGGAGTCTTTTAAAGTACAGGTAGAACTAAGAGGCAGTCAGAACAGACTAAATGGTGGTCATGAAGCGGAAAGGGGGAGATGGTGACCCTGCTTTGGGAAAGCTGGGAACATGGGCACGGGTAGACGCTCAGGAACGTAAACACACACACTCTCTCAGGGGTCCTTTACTCCCACGTCTCTGCCCTCAGAGCTACCCCATCTTGCACCATGTGACCGCACCCTCCCCGATGGTCAGCGGTCAAGGGTCATCCCCACACCTGATGGCGGCCTTTCCACCCACGCCCTTCTTCAGCTCCGCCTGGCCGAGGGATATGTGCGCCGGGCCCTTCTGCGGAGTGCTGGGGTCCTCGGGCAGGAACTCCACGATGTGCGGGGTGTCCTCGTTTCGCCGCACGTAGCCCTTGCTGATGACGTGCATGATGCAGGAGAGCACATCCGTGGTGCTGCAGCTGAAGCGGACCACGCCGGCTGACCGCAGGGCCTCCTGCTTCTGGCACATGTCCAGCACCTATGCATGTGAGTAAGCAGGGTGCACAGAACAGCCTCAGGGCCAGAGCCATTTCTATTTCCAGGAAACAAAGCAGTCACCCCAGCTACCCCCACTTCCCAAGACCCAAATTACGCTGCCACACAGCCTCACCCTGAAGACCAGGTTGTCAATGTGCATCTCCTTCTCGGCCTTCATGATCTGGACGATGAGGCAGTAGATGTAGTTCCTCTTGCGCTCCAGGGCACTGGCTGCATCCTCATTGACGTTGATGTAGGTCTGCTTGGGTAGCAGGTATAAGTAGCTGCAGCCATCCAGAGCCTTCAACAGGGCCTCCTCATTCAGCTTCAGGAACTCTGTAATCACAGAGTAGAGCATCACCATGAAACCTGTGCATCAGTACACCTGTGCATCAGTACACCTGTGCATCAGTACACCTGTGCACTGCACGTGAAAGTTAGATGACAGGGATAATTGTGTGGAACAGACATAGCTATTCCTAAGGTCTGAACCAAAACGGTAGGGAGTTCGTAGTCATGTACAGAGATATTTAAGGGTGACCAGGGAAAATGGTCAGTAGCTCACTCTTCATGGGGTCCTGGCTGGAGCCAGTCTCAATCAGGATGCCTTTCTCTGAGGTCAGTGGCTTGATGGCCTGGGACAAAACCTCAGGCGAGAGTCCCGTGGTTTGCTGGAGTGTCTCAACAGATACATCCTACCAAAGAGATTGGGGAGTGGAATGAACACTTCATGGACCACTCCAGAGTCCAGGTGAAGCTACCTTCAATTAACTAGGCACCATAACAGATCCAATAAGAAATCTGAGACTCTCCTGCAGAAAGAGGTGGAAGTCCATTTCTACCTGTTGTTGGTTAAACTGCAGCAGGATGTACATCTGCAGCGTGGAGACATAGAGCGTGCTGGAACCATAGGTCACCTCGGCATGGCCCAGCCACGTCCACTGCAGGTGCCGGGGCTTGCTGTGAGTCAGGCTGTACATGCTCTGGCCTGCCAACACATGCAGTAACAGCATTAAGGTGAAGAACATTAGCAAGACTGAATAAGCAGATACCAGACTCAAGGTTCTTTCAAAAGCATGACAGCAATTACTGTACATATACTAGAAGGCGGAATTTTTTGTGGCATTAGGAGGAGGAGACACAAGGTTTACTGACTGTTTCCATAGAAGTCGGTGAACTCTGTCAGGTAGCTGCAAAGTTGTGGGGGAAAAAACCTGTCGGGGTTCTCCAGGTAGCAGGGCGAGGACACGGCCCAGCAGCGTGGGGAAAGAACCAGCACTTTCACTTCGCTCTCCTCCTCTGGTCCTGACGTCTGGTCTTCCATCATCTCAAACAGAAACACGCAGACCCTCCATATTAAAAGACAGGCCAGAAAAAAAAACTCAAAAAAGCACAAAAGCAGCAGCTTCACTGGTAGCAAACAGCACAGCTAATTCAGCCAATTAAATGCTCATCCAGCTAATTAAGCTTATTCGCGGACAACTTGATCTACAAAGACCAAGTTGAGGGAGGCGTAAAAAGAATTTCCCCACGGGGACAATAAAGG
>JABFEA020000067.1:17246734-17288776 GCA_019775915.2 Cyphomyrus plagiostoma | reverse complement strand
CGTAAAAAGAATTTCCCCACGGGGACAATAAAGGATTGATTATTATTATTATTATTATTATTATTATTATTATTATTTATTAGTTTGACCAAAGCCAGCAATGAAGTAATACACAGAGTGAGTTGGGATAACCAAGCATAGCTTTATATTCCCTTAGATCCCAGGTATGTTCAGAGCTCAGCTTCTGATCCTTAGCTGCCATCAGGATGGGCTCACCTCCTCGTCCACGTCCATCAGTGACTTGTCCAGCTGCTGCAGCCGGTACAGGTGGAACTCCTGCTGCAGCTCCTCCGACTCGCTCAGATTCTTCAGCATCTGCTGAGGGAAGCGGTTGGGGAAGCAAGTCCCAATCTGCTCGATCACTGCGCTCTCCAGCCACACCTTGCCCTGCCCCAGCAGCCGGTCACCTAGGTAGTACCTGCAGAAAGCACAAGGAGGAGGAACCAGAAAACTCAGCCAATGAGCACCATTGTTGGCAGGGTCTGGGAGGCCCATATGTGTGGGGGGAGTTTTATGGTACAGGGGCCAAACTAAATTAAAGGGCAACATAGATCAAAAGGTCACTCGCACCTGTAGAAGTGCTCGAAGGTGTTGGCCAGCTCCAGACCAGAGAGAAAGAGCATGGGCTCCAGAAACTGCTGCAGCTGGTTGAGTGTCTCCACATTGCCGGAGTCAACCCCACTCTCCTGGATCAACAGGTCGATGTACTGGGCAAACCGCTCACTCACCTGCAGAACATTAAGTCACAGCTACTGCCCATTCACTAAACTCAAGAATTCAGCCTTGTGTGAATTCCGTAAATGCATGTTCCACGACCTTTCCTTTGGTTACCCGATCAGTTAAGGAGCTTCATGGTACCTCATAGACAGAGAGGGCACGGTGTGAGGTGCGGGTCTGTCCTACACTCACATGCATAGCCGTTAGGATGGAGAGCTGCAGCAAGGCAGCGGAGAAGCCCTGGCGGAGCGCCAGCACAAAGGCTGTCTGCTGGCCGAACAGCTCCTCCATGGTGTTTTTCAGCCGCAGGTACATGTTCCGGTAGCGCTCTACAAAGTCATCCATGCTGCACGCCAAGTCCAGAAACTTCTTCACCTAAAAGCACGGTGGGTGTGGCAACAGGAAATACTTAAACTATTCGCCTATTATGCCAGATGCGGCCTGTACGGAAATAATTTAGAAGAAATGTCTCTATGGGTCCATCTGTGCCAAAGCGACCAGCGCCTTAGTGAGACCAGACGATGACTCCCTGCTTCTGGTATGCTTGTGTCCAATCATTAACATTAAACTTCTACTATAGTAAGACCTACATGACAGGTCACACCCAGTGACACCTGCTTTGGCAGAGAAGCAGCATTCAATTTTCTATGAAGGGAAGCTTTGGAATTTGGACTGGCTAGCTCAGTTGCCTGAAGAGCAAGGGCTGGAACAGGCTTTACCTGACGCTGGACCACCCCCTGCCAGCACTGGGCTATGCCTGCGATGCTGCTGCTGCTCTTCGCTTTGGGCTTTGTGACAGTCGCCACTTCTTTGCTCTTTCCCTCTTTGCCATCTGAAAGATACACAGTGGTCAGTGATAGCAACTCACACCCAGTGCCAGGGTACATCCTCACATCTGGCAAACTGTTTACAGGTTATTCACACCCCCCCCCCAAAAAATAAAAATAAATAATGCATTTCACAATGGTTAGTGTTATGATAATGGGGGTGAGAGGGATATCAGTTAGCTAAAACAACAGGCCTCTAAACCTTTACTTACTCTTCGAATCTTTGCTTCTGTTGATACCTTCTGAAAATAAAACAGATATCTTCAATACAGCGGGGGGCGATATGGCTAATATGCAGGCCATCAGACTGGTGCGCGGCGCAGTGCCGGGGAGAAAGGGCCACTCACTGGACTTCACTGGAGGCTTGAGCTCTTCTCCATCGGCACAGCTGGTGTCCACATGGACCAGCAAGTGAGTGAGCCGGCGGACACGGGAGTTGAAGATGGCTGCCCGACTCTTGCCACGTCTGGCTGTTTCAGAGTTGTCCAGGTACTCGCCAAGCAGCCAGGACAGTGGGCTGGGCACGGGGGTGTCTGGCGCACGGGGCACAGCAAAGGCAGTTCAGCACCTGACTGCACAGTTTCAAGAGGCCTTCCAGCCCAGAGAACCCCCTACATACCTGTAAGGGTGATGCTCTGCACAATGGGGGTAATCAGGGCCTCCCAGCACGTGCGACCCAGGGCCTCTGCGGCCTCCGCGTCCGGCAAGAAGCGCTCTGCAAACATTTGCTCATGCCGAAGAGCGCTGTTGAGCCTAGGAGACAGCAATTCCTCATCAGTGATGTAGAGGGTGTTTTCCTGAGTGAAAAAGGTTCAGGCCCAGCATATAGGCTTACTTGTTGAAGAGTTGGAGCAGCTGACCCTTGTCCTCCAAAATCTCCTGGCACCAAGTATGGGCCTTGGTAGTGTAGAAGAGATATGTACGACAGCATAGCTGCTCCTTGAACACAGGCCAGAAGGTGGGTTTGGGCCCCAGGACCTCAAAGCCGTGCACCCTGGTATCAATGCCACCCTGCATGAGAGGATACAGGTTATGAACAGGCAAACGTGGCAGTTATCCAATCAACATTAGGAAAGCACAAGGGATATTTACTATTCATACTCATCTCACCTGTTGACACCTTTTAATCCTGATCTGCACAATGGACCAAAAGCGAGTCATGTTCTCCAGCAGAACGATGCGACTCGCTGAGGGAGGTACATTCACCTGACAACCGCACAGAGCCAGCGTGGCCACGTTAGGAAAACAAAAAATACCACACACAAAACAGGTAGTGTGTTACACAAGGTGAAAATCACTGCCTGTGGATGCATCACTCACTGTGTTAAGCTCAGTGTTGATATTTGTCGGGTCCTCTCCACCTAGCACGACAATGCGGGCTGGCATGTAGCTGGAATCCTCACTGGCTACCAACACTGCCAACTGCCTGGGAGAGAGAGAGACAAGATGTGCTAGTCAGCCTCACCTGCCTCTTCCTGTTTTATTTAGTCGGCAACTGTGCAGTAGAAGTCAATGAGGAGGAGATGGGGGAAGGGATACTATCTCAGAATAAGATTTCTGATCTTCAGAGATAACACTCCCACTTGTGTGGTGTCACGAGAGTCATACCTACCTGATCACTACCCCCTTGTGCATGTAGATATTGATGAAATGGGAGCCTGTACAGCCATTTGACTCCCAGTACGTTTTGGGGTTCTTGTCAGTGAGTTTGTTTGCTCTGTGGTGATTGGAGGAAACTTCTACCTTCTCCCAGCACTTGTCCTCCTTCAGCTCCACACTGGATCCTATCAGTAGCAAACCAATCCACATGATCAAAGGCACCCACACAAATAATCTCATTATTCATTCTAAGCATTAAAAGCAACAGAAAGCAAAAGGGGTCAAGCTAATCAAACGGTATACTGCTGATACACTGACCTTGGCATAGATTTCGTAGGAACACATCGAAGAAGGGGATGTTGATTGGCTGGTGGCTGCGACGATGCTCCTCAATCTGACCCAGCACCATCTATTGTAACAGGCATGAGAAAATGATTTGCATAACATAGCCAACCACCTAAAGAGAAACTACTAATCATGTGCTGATAAATCTATCGACTGTGACTGGAAATGGCCAGTTTTCGCACTGATTGGCTCCAAAAATTGACCATGTTTAGACTGATGCCAATCATACTGTCCAGAGCAACATACAAATAAGGCAAAGAGCACAGTGCAAACATACATTACTAGGTATAAGTACAGTTAGGATAAGTCCAGTTAAAAGGTGCAGTATTTAACACTTATTACAATGATAGAACAAACCACCAAGCACCTGTCACATGACGCCTGCGTGTTCAGAGGCTGCAACAGTACAATAAAACCAAACCAATGTGAAGCAAAGCAATACGTTGATTTTGTGGTAATGAGTTTGATTTCCAAAACCTGACTTGGATCAACCTACCGTAATTGTAAAAAGATACCTTTCATGCAACAGGACGCAACATAACCAATCATTTTAACCACCAGAAATGTTAGCAATGTCTGGCTAAGCCGTATTACTGACACAAAAAGTGTTAGATTTTGAATTTTTATTATGTTTATTTTATTTATCCATTATTTATTTGCATTTGTTGCAGACTAAGTTCGGAAGTGTGTGGCAACTGACCAAAGTAACGAACGTTCATTTGTAACCAAACCTTTTGAAACTAATAGTTAAAAAAAAAATTAAAAAGCACTTCTCAATAATTCTTTTATGTACGGTATTTTACACACCGTAATAATCAAGTTTATTAATATAATGCTACAAGTAGTGTTTCTTTTAAAGACAGATTTGCTGGTTAAATGGTCAACTAACATTATAAAAAAAATGTTACCTATATTGTGGATCGTGATTATAACCAAAAATACCATGATGTTGCATTACAGCCACATCACCCATCCATAGTCCCAGCTCAGTTTCCAGGCCTATCCCCGGACCCACACCTTCCCTCCCCTAATGTTGCATGACAGGCGACGTAAAATATTCATGGGAAACAGACGTTAAAATCGTTGTGTGTAAGATGTGAACAAAAAGTTGTCCATGGAGACACTACCCCAAGAGCATCTGAAATTACCAATTTAATTAAACACTTGCAGACATTATTTGGTAAGCTTATTTTATATATTTTGCTAGGAGAAAGCCAAGTTCAAGTCTGCTAATTATTATTCAGGTAAAAAATTGGAAAATTGGCCCAGATTGATATTAGCAGTTAAGGCTGGAAAAAAAAAAAAAAGCCTATCGGAATCGGCCAAGGAAAATGCATCCCTAGAGATGCCTTAGGTCAAAAAATATCAAAGGGGGAAGGAGGCTTCTTACATGAGTTTCATTTAAGACTTCAGATCAACAACAGCAATCAATCATATTAAAATAAATTACAGAAGCAGTACTTTTACATACATTAGCACAGCAAGTGGAACAAAAAACAAAGGAGAGTAATAGGTCCAGCCAAACCTGGATGCACCCGGCCAGAATGCTGGTAGTCATCTTCTTGTAGAGGCTGGCATATTTCTCGCAGTCCCCGATGAGGTCCCGCAGTTCCGAGGCCAGCAGCAAGCTGGTACTGTGCTTGTCCAGAACCTTAGCCAGAGCATCCTTGGTGCCGAGACGGCACATGACCACCGCATAGTCCTTGTTCAGTGTGGCCAGTCGGTATAGGAAACGGATAAAGGGCTGCACCACCTGGAAGCACCAGCAGGCGGCAGTCAGCGCAAGATCAGCACCCTCAACACCCATGAACCTACTAATGAACTTCATATTTACAGCCACATGCCTGTAGCACAGCACAACTTAAAATGCAGGTCAAAGATAATTGATTCAATGGCCTAAATACAGTTTATCGTGTGCAATTGTTTTTCTGACTGTAAATAGAACAGCAAAATCAGCTGTATGATTTTACATCGAATGGGAACCTAATCTGTTAAATCAACTGTGAGAACACAATTATATGATGTGATTGAATTTGTAACAAGCCAACAGAAATCCCATGAGAGCAGCATAATAAACATCGCCTGCTACTCTCCAAGGCCCTTCAGTAACCCCCACCTCTCTGTCACTGACGAAGGCCGTCATAGAGGACAGGCAAGGCTCAATGCTCTCATGCCAAGGCAGCACATCTTCCTGATAGCTGTCCAGGAACTTATCCAAAATCCTGAGCAGACAAAAAATAAAAACATGCAAAATTCTAAAAAGACTGTTGTCTGTCCCATAATTACCTGTAATGTTGAGGCCTCTTAGCGACAATTACCAAACACCATTTTCAGCACCAAGACACTTTACAAACAATAAAATGAACTAGTAGCTTCTTGCACTCTGCATTGGTAACAGAACAAAGTCCTAAATAGTACCATTTAATAGACTATTACAGTACAATTTAATAGTCACATGAAAACAGTGCTTTGTATTGCTGCGGGAAGCGCCCAAGTATTTTCAGAGCAAGGGAACTCCCGACTCCCACTTACATGAAGCTTTTGCCCTGCCAGTGGCCTAGCCTCCTTGGAGGCTATAGAAAACCCCAGTGAAGGTAAAGAAGGAAGGTAGTGGAGAATGCTGGGAACGACCTCACAGACCTGAGGATGGAGAGTTGGACCGCACGGTCGGCACGGTGTTGCTCCATGAGACGCACTAGGTCCTGGAAGGTCTCCCTGCTGCGGGTCACCTGGGTACGCTCCTCCTCCAGGTGGGAGGCGTCATCACACAGCAGTTGCTCCAGGGTCATGATCACTTCCTTGGTGGCTGTGGTCTCCCTGAGGCTCACCACCAGCATCTTCAGCTCTGTGTCCTTGAAGTCCAGCTCCTCCTTAGATTCTGTGCTCCCAAACAGCGCAGAAAAAGGCTATCAGACAAACTTGAACCAGATGCTCCCCTGAAGCAAGTGAGCACAGCGCCGATCAGTTATCACCATGCCGCGTTTTGATTTCCACAAAGCCGAATCATAGATGAATCATAATGAACTGATTATTAAGGTGGCTATTTAACTGCATTGATCTATGATGTCAGGATCGATTTCTGGAGACAAAATTCTCCGTAAAATACAGACACTCCTATTTCTGGATTATGTGCTCAAACGATCATGTGCTGTTAGCAGATGTGTAAAGTCACAGTGCCAATCAAACATATGAAATGTATCATGACAGGAGAAAGCGCATAAATATTAATTAAGGAAGTGCTACCCGATGATCTTTAAGCAACAATGCCAGGTTTGTAGCACTGAGCATAAACTGCAATGTAAAGATCTTTTGAAAAAGCTTCTCTTTTGTACAGTAAAAAAATGTTCTTGTTGCTAGCTATAGCAGCAATGGTTAAGACTGAGGTAGCCAACTAGCTAGCTAAATAAAAAGTGATGTTAGCCTTAGAGACGCACAATATATTGATTAACATATTGGTACTGCTGAATATTAGTCAAAAACCAAAATGTTGGGTCAATGTGTCAGTCTGGGCTGATATTGGTAGGAGATGTTCAAAGTTAGCAACACCAGCACTAAAAACATGATGACTAGAACAATCCAGATGACTGAATTGGAAAAATCAGCCATTTTCCATTGTGGAGGACAAGAGATTCTGGCAACTCACTTATCACTTAGAAGAGACCTGAAAGTACATTTTCATAATTCATTATTATTAAACATGGCCCACAGCTGATCTTTCATTTCCCACATAATGAAAACAATGTACTGTTAACCTGCTAATCTTTGCCGGGAAGCTTGGTGAGTTTCACTCTAGGCAAACCCTCAATCTGCTACTGCTTCCTTTATGCGTTTGTCTTTTGCTGTACAATTCAGTAGTTTTGACAATTTACACTGGCTTGTTCTCCGTTTAATAATAATAAAAATTAATGCTCCAAGATGCTACTTTCTTTGTATACCATTAAGTGTAGTAGTGCATATCATCTGTATACAGCGGTACCTCGGTTCTCGAACTTAATCCATTCCGGACTCCGGATCGAATACTAAAAAGTTTTAGATCTGATCAAATTTTTCCCATAAGAAATAATGGAAAACCAATTAATTGGTTCCCGGCCTCCCAAAATGGTAAATGGTAAATGGAATGCATTTATATAGCGCTTTTCTACAAAGCGCTTTACAATTTATGCCTCACATTCACCCATCCACACACGCAATCACACACCGGTGGCGGAGGCTGCCATGCAAGATGCCAACCAGCACACCGGGAGCAATTTGAGTTCAGTGTCTTGCTCAAGGACACTTTGATGTGGTCAGGAGTAAGCAGGGCCTAAATATTTTTTTTTTTTTTAGCATTTAAAACACAAAATGAACAGGATAAAACAAGAGCATTTTTTTCTTAATGGCTTCCAAAAACAATAAAGATCTTGTCCCAACATTACCCCTGTCCTGCCCCGATTGTCCGCTCCTTCCGTGTGCCACGCCCCCTCGTCAACCCCGTGTGGGATCCCCATGTGATCAGCTGTTTCTGGTTGTTGTCATTAGTCCTCTGTATTAAGTCCATGTTTCAGTTTGTTTCCCCAGTCCGTTCATTGGGGGCATTCGACTTGCTTACAGTGCTGGCTTAAAGCAACGCATTCTGATCCTAACGCAAAGCATTACGGTTAAATGCATTGCGACCTCTCACTCGGCTGCATAAACTGGAACTGCCTCCGTGACGACATACCTTTGCCCTTATTGGCTGAAGAGTTTAGTTACACGCATGATGTTTGTATCCCAGGCAGTTCTGATGTGTAATCTGCTATTTCTCCCGAATATCGCGTAAAGCAGTGAGAACTGGTTTTCAGTTAATTTACCTGGTAAAACAAAGTTTAAGTAAATGACAAATTCTCTAATAGTGGTTTATTTATTGTTAGTTACTGTAATGTTGTGCTGCTTTATTTGGTTAATCATCCAGTCTGTGAAGAAGACATTTAAGTAAGAATTGCATTTTGCAGCGTTCACGGTTCGACTTCTGATATTCAGATTGAGTTCTAAGTCAAACTGGTTTGTTCGACTTTCAAGAAATTCGAGTTCTAGTGAGTTCAAGAACCAAGGTGCCACTGTACTTTGTCAGTAAAGTTACAAAATGTTTTAAATTTAGGTTATCAAATATTTGAATTGAGACAGAAATTAACAATTTTGAATCATTCCCTCAATAATCTTAATAAAATAGCCTTGGGGCCAATAATTTATAACCCCAGTGATAATGTTACCATTTCCAGCTACTACTCCTGCCACAAAGCCCAGTGTAAACAGAAACTAAAAAGGCATGTTTTTCATGTATTTCTGTCAAGGTTAAGTTATCAGCTGTTTTCACCTTTCTTCTCCAGTTTGTGGACCATGGAGATGTGATTGAGGGCTACGATGGCCAGCGTACTCTCGGGTCGGAGGAGTGACAGACATTTCTTCAGAACGGAGACCACACCACAGGCCACCAGCTGCTCAGCCAGGCTCTTGTGACTGGAGATAAGCATGATGAGCACCAGCAGGCCATTTCGTACTGCCAGCGCGCACCTGAGCAAAGAGCACAAACAAATGAGCAACCCTGACAGTGCAGGGTGTCCCTCAAAGCTCTGCAGGTTGGAGATTATCACCACCACACAGAGGTCTACACTTACAGCCACAATTCCAAAAAAAGTTGGGACGTTGGGCAATTTGTAAATAAAAACAGAACGCAATAATATGGAAATCTCATGAATCCATATTTGATTCACAACAGGACATAGGAAACATATCAAATGTTTAAACTCATTTTGACATTTTGCATTTCATGACAGCGACACATCTTAAAGTTGGGATGGGATTGGGTTTTCATATTTTTTCTATAATTGCAGATTTGCACAATATAAATATTCTACATTCATGACTACTTGGAAATGTGTTAAGTTTATTATACAACTTCCTGCTACAATGCCTTTGCTGTGGACATATTTTACCCTTTCAAACAGTTATATTGAAATTTACAGATCAAATCATATACCGCAATATATACCGTCTACGGTTCAAATTATACAGCAATATGAATTTTATGCCATATCGCCCAGCCCTAAGCTGGAGGAACAATTTGCAACTAATTAGATAAATTGGCAGGTCAGTCACATGATTGGGCATAAAAAGAGCATCTTAGAGTTGCAGTGTCTTTCAGAAGTAAAGATGGGTAGAGGATCACCAGTCCCCCAATACTGCAGATCCCCCTAATCAACAGACACTGCAGCAATTGCAGTTCCTCAGTGTAAAATTGCTAAGAGGCTGAAAATATTATGTACTGTAGATGATACAATCAAAAAATTCAGAGAATCTGGAGAATCTCTGTGCGTAAGGGACCAGACCGAAAAACCATACGGGAAGCTCGTGATCTTTGGGGCCTTAGGCGGCACTGCATCACAAACAGGCATGATTCTGCAATGGAAAAATCACTAAATGGGCTCAGGAGCACTTCCAGAAAATATGGTCATTGAACACAATTCGCCATCCCATCCGTAGATGCCAGTTAAAACTCTATTATTCAAAGGAGCAGTCGTATTTGAAAATGATCCAGAAGCGCAGACGTCTTCTCTGGGCCAGAGCTCATTTAAAATGGACTGGGGCTAAGTGGAAAACTGTTCTGTAGTCATACAAATCTAAATTTAAAATTTCTTTTTGGAAACCAGGGATGCCATATCATCCAGACTGAAGAGGAGAATGACCACCCAGCATGTTATCAGCGCTCAGTTCAAAAGCCAGCATCTCTGATGGTGAATTAGTATATATGGGACAGGCAGCTTGCATATCCGCAAAGGCACCATCAATGCTGAAAGGTATACCCAGGTTCTAGAGAAACATATGCTGCCATCCAGACGATGTCTCTTTCAGGGAAGACTTTCCATTTTCCAACATGATAATGCAAAACCACACATTGTGTATCAGTTACATCGTGGTTTCGCAGAAGGAGGGTCTGGGTACTGAACTGGCATGCCAGCAGTCTAGATCTTCCACCTATGGAGCACATTTGTTGCAACATAAAATAAAAAATAGAACACAGAAGACCTAGGATAATTGAGCAACTAGAATCCTGTATCAGACAAGAATGGGACAATATAACTCTCCCAAAACTCAAGCAACTGATCTCTTCAGTCGTGAGACGTTTACAAACTGCTGTTAAAAGAAGGCATGCCACACACAGGTAAACATGGCCTTGTGCCAACTTAGAGACGTGTTGCTGCCATGACATTTGAAGTTACCTCATTTTGCCCTTAAAAAAAGATACATTTTCTCAGTTTAAACATTTGATGTGTTTTCTATATTCTGTTATGAGGAGCATATAAAATATGGGTTTATGAGATCTCCATACCATTGCATTCTGTTTTTATTTACAATTTGGCACAGCAACTCAACTTTTTTGAAACTCAGGTTGTACTTTACAGTCCAAGATAAAAAAGTGGAACATGCACAGTTAGCAAAGCCACTTGATTAAAGATAGAAACTCAAACTACAATATTTCTGTAACTAGCCTTATGAACCATTATACGGTAAAGAATCACACTACTTCATAGCAGGTTACCATCACCAGTCCTGCAGCCCCAAAAAGTATAGATATTATCTAACAGCTTGAGTAATGTTTACCTAGAGGTGATGCACTGTACGCTATTAACTCTGGGTATTTCAAGGGCTTGGAGTCACAATAGCAGACTGCCTTCCAGGCAGTACTCCACATTGACATTCACCTACCCCGGTGTATTGAGCATCAGCTCTGTGGCAGCAGGGATGGCACCCAAGAGCCCCTTGGAACCCTCGGGGGTGGCAGAGCCGATGCTGGCAAAGATTTCAAGCATCATTTGTGTTCCAGACTCTGCAAGTGGTAGCCCACCGCCTATGCTGTGTGGGTCGTGCTTACTGGCCCCCGTGATGACCTTCAATGCCTGGGAGATAATCACTCAGTTGGCCACAGAACATGATAGCTTTCTGGAATTAGCAGCTAAGAACTGACAGTACTTCAATCTACACAACAAAAACCATACTCAATACCCATCAGCATGCCTGAAAAAACTCACCGCCAGGGCAATCTGCTGGACCTGGGTAGACATGAAGTACTCCTGCATGCAGGACAGAATGGCTTTCACTCCACCTTCTGTGGCAAAGGAGACCCGCCACTCATACTTCTGCATGAGGGCGTGGGTTAGCCGCAGGCCAGTCAGAACATTCCACAAGGAATCAGAACTCAGCACCTCCACCAGCAGCTTTAGGATCTTGTCTCTGTATGGAGAACGGTGAAAAGAATATGATTTACAACATTATGAATTTGGAATTCATTCTCATGTTTTTATGCCACCAAGAGCAGTCCGAACCCTCACCGAATGGTCTGTGCAGAGTCCGACCTCAGGGTGCTCCTCTCTTGGGCCCCCTCCTCGTCCAGCAGCTTGAAAATGACCCTCATGCCAGCCAACTGCAGCCGGAGGTCCCAAGAGTTCTTCTTGATCATGTCCACTACCTCCCCCATCTTCTCCAAACAACTCTTCTTGCCTTGGATCTTGGGGTTGTTGAAAACTGTGCACAGAGAGAATACACCAGTTAATGCAAGACTGTTTTGTAGGAGAATTAGATTGACAATGGGTGTTTCTCAGTATGGAGTAATTCACTGTACCTGTGTTTTACATCACCTTCCATTCCCAAAGATGAGTTTCAATTCAGGTCCTCGTCGACTTACGACCTATCCAATTTACGACCAATCGACCTTACGACCATGATCGCAGCTCGTATGTCAAATGTTGCCCACCTGGGCGTACGACAGTTTGCGCACGAGTTCCCGGCGGCACTACCATTCACGCGCGCGCTAAGCCGCTAACTGTTATCACAGTACTTAGACGTTGGTGATACAATTGATATGGTATAGTATCACAATAATGAACAAAGAAAGTTAAGATATAGTACAGTAACAGTATAACAATAATGAACAGAGAAAAGTATGATGTATAACAATACCTAATGAACAAAGAAAATTACGTTTTTATAACAATACATTACTGTACAGTAGGCTATACATATGCGACTTACGACCAAATCGTGTTACGACCAGTCAGTCGTAGCCAATCATGGTCGTAAGTCCATGACGACCTGTACTAATAACAGAAGTGCAGAGAATGGCAAAAATCCCTGAATGTTGTTCTTGCCTCACCCCAAATATCAAGGACACACCAGTCATACCCGCGCCAAACATAGAATGATACCATGATTCATTGTGCCCTAAGTTCATTCTTGGGAGGCAAGTTGGCAAGACCACTCTTGCAGGCTCTTACCCTTGATCTTCTCCTCCAGTTCCTCTGGGTCCTTGGGGTCGTCCTCCTTGGGCAGCTCACTCTCGGTGTCATAGCCAGTGCCAGGCTCTAGGGGGATGTCCTTCTTGGCCTTCTTGGAGACAGAGCCCAGAGTGGCGTGTGAGGAGGCGGCATCCACAGGGCATCTCTCCCCCAGCTCCATGGGGCTTAGGGCATTGGACAGCAGCTCGTCACCGGGCCCACCGCGACGCAGGCAGTGCTTGATGTAAGCATGTGAGCACAACAGATCGCACAGGCAGGACAGTGGCAGGCTCTGCTTCAGGTATCTCAGCAGCTTGTGAGCCACCTCACTGGGCACCGACACCTGGATCAAAGTCGCCTCATCCAGCTCTGAAATCTGCGATCACAGAAATAGGGGTGTGTTCACAAAAGACACGAATACAACAGACTGCCATCCCTTATCTGACAGATGCTGTGGCCAGAAGCATTTTCTCTGCTTTAGCTTTATTCAGCTTCTTTCACTATAAAGAGTTTAAATACAGTTAAATCTGTTGTAAGCATGGGGCCAGTCCAATGCCCTACTTGATCATCCAGACTCTGCCTCAGCAAGCTGAAGAGCTCCTGCTGCTGCTTGGGCTCCAGCTTCTTGACAAAGAAGAGGATCTCCCACCACTCAGCCCGGCTTAGCGTGCCGCTGTCCTCCCGCAGCCTGTCGGCCAGGTAGGGCAGAGAGTACAGGCCCCCAGGTGGCTTGGAGAAGAACGTCTGGCTCACTGCCACAAAGGCAAGAGGCAGTCAGACCAGAGCCAGCACTTTAACAGACATTAACATAGCTCCTCTTTCGCCAAAGAGAAGGCAGACCTCATCACTGCATCTCAAAGCCCCAGAGATCCATTAACAGGTAGGACCAAAGATAACTGCTCAAAGATGATCAGCTGCAGAAGAGCAACGGGAATGAAAATCGAAGAGACTTACAAGCAGTGAGTTTGAGGGTCTCTGTAAGAGAAGAGGCCTTCTCTTGGGTCTCCTTCTCTGCCTGCCCACTGCTGCCATTGCCCAGGATCTCGATCATGTGCCAGTGCACCCAGTAAGTGCGAGACAGTGAGTTCCAGTACACCTGCGACACAGAGATCACATCCTTCAGAGCTGAGAGGGAACTATGGGCAGCAATACAATGACATAACATGAGCCTCGGAATCGGAAAGCCTTCGCGTGGAATGGGGCCGGCACTGGTTCAACACAGTATCAAATGTAGAAGATAACCTGTTTCAGGAAATGAGAAAAGTACATCCCACATGAGTGTGTCAGGGACCAATACAGCTCTCACAAGCAGGGAAAGTGGCTTCTGAGAGCACTGGGTTTACTCTGTCTTGTGGGAATGATGGACAGGTGGAACCAATCAGCACTACAAAAAACCCCAGTCACCCCCTACCATTCTTCTAAAGGGATCCTTACTTTGGACAAGGATTAAACCTAATTTATCCCAGAACTGTTCATAAGGCTGTGGGCTGCCATATTTGCTACCACATAACTTATGATACTGTACATGGTCCCTGAAAATTCAGGGCTAATGTTTGATTTTTTTTTTTTCTTCATCAACTGTTGTACACCATCAGATTCCAAGCTGCTTCCTGGGTGCTGAAAAGCAGTGAGGACCAAATGAAAACTGAGGCAACAACCAACTGCCGCGGATGTGGACAGGGGCCAGGTACTTTCTGTACCTGTATCACCCATGTGAACCAGCCCACATCACTTGCTGACGCTGAGATAACATGGGGGTACCTACATGAACATCTGTACTAAACAGGGTCCCAGACTGGACCATGGAATAGCATGCGGTCCAAGTTCAAAGAAAACCACACATTTTTTTTCCACAGACATGAAGGACAGGTACCTGCACGGGTGGCGAGCCATCGTTGCTGTAGCGGAATTCACCCTCGTCACCAGCACTGACCTCCTCATAGTCCTCCAGCATACGGACCAGCATACCGCCCTTCAGATTCTCCTGCACATACTCCACATAGGCGGAGCGGCTAGCAAAGTCGGCACGGGTTTTGAAACTGTTAGCCACCTTCTTCTTGGGTGGTGATGCAGCCGGCAGCAGCGGGGCAGAGAAGCGGGGCTGGAAGATGGACCTGGCTGCGCGGGGCGGCTCCTCCTCACTGGACCCGAGTGCCGGGCCCTCAGGGGGAGGCTGCCGGTTGCGATCCCAGCCCATGACACGAACCAGCTCTGAGATCAAGTTGGCCATGGCCATTGTGAACTCAAACTCACGCTGCACCCGTGACTGCTCTGTTTGGAGGCCCGCTCCAGAGGAGGCAGAGCTAGAGACTCCACCTTCCTGTCGCTCTGAACTGGACTCCGTCCCCACGGTATTCAGCTTGTCCATCAGGGACGTTACACACAGGTAACGCTTGACCAGCGAGAACAGGAGTTTCCCTGGGATCTAGGGTAGAGCACCATCAGACAGCGATAAAAGCACCATAACTTGCACCACACGGGAGATAAAACACACACGCACGCACACACAGCCCAAAAGTACCTGGGGAAGATGGATCCCCTCAAAGGAGATGCCGTGCTCCTCTGAGGAGGTGGTCTCTGCAAACAACTCCAGGAGGGTGTAACGGTTGTCAAAATCCATGTGCTGCTCGATGCCATCCTGCTGGCTCAGGGACAGGAGGACATAGGCTCGGCTCCCTGGGGGAGAAAACCAGCAGCACCATAAGCATCAGCTCAAAGGGACCTGAGCTCATGTGGTGCTAGTGTGAGACCACCAGAGAGGGGAAATAGCCGCGAAGTGACCCACTGCTAATTATGTTCTGTTTTTAAAATAAAAATCAGAAGCTCTGAATCCCCAATAGACCCATGAGGTGCTGATTACATAGCATTCTGTGTTTTGGGTCTTGACTTCCTTGCTCATTTGTGTAAATGTATCACATCAGAGCAGCCAGTGCACAGATCAGGACAGGGACATAAGGCAACATTCCTCAGGGGTTTCATTTTGGTTAGAAAAGTAAATGGCAGAAATAGGCCTGACTCCCACATTGGTTTACTCAAACAATGGAATCTGCCTGAGCAACAGACTTCAAGTAACAAGGGTAGCAGCAGAGATTAAAGTATGAACATGACCAGGGCACTGTGACGGACCCTAACGTGGTATGTGGAACATTGTGGGGGAAGCAGATTGGGCCAGTGGGAGGGGCTCTTAGAGATCCTCCACACTCTGAGTCATGGCAAGACATGTCTACCACCTTCACACAATTTAAGTTTGGTTAGGTGTGCTGCTGCAGCAAGATGGACATTAAGGACAAGAAAAGATGTGTCGGCCAGAGGTGACACTGCATCAGGACAGTGCCACCAGCCTAAGTCACAGCCAATACGGAGAGCCGCATAACTGACAAAATAAAAATTGCCAATCAAGGAGCTGTTTCCACACTTCATACGGCTACAAAGGAGCAAGTGACCTCTAGAATGGGCATTTTCAAAAGTATGTGGCCCCTTGTAAGCCCCAGCTAAAGGGGTTACCGGTAAGACCCACTATCACCATGGATGACTTTAGGCATCCATGGCAGGGCTAATCATGTAGCTCCTTAAGGTACATGACTAGCACATTAGCCAGATGGGCTTGGTGCAGCTGGCAGAGCTGCGATGGCTCTTCTTCATCAGCCGAACTCTCCAGTCACCCAGAGAGGCATCTCTGACTTGCACCAAACACGCAGGTATCTGACACGAATGCAAGAAACACCCAACAGTCAATCGACACACCAGAGCTAATTCAAAGTGATTCAAAAAGACACAGAGTGCATGCAAACTGAACACTGAGCAGGAAAACCCAAAGGCACCAGGAGTAAGAGCAGACAATCACAGAGTTTTGCTTAGTGAGATCACAAAATAAAAGTTGTCTATTACAATAAAGTATTGTCTATTACAGTCTGCTACTGTGACTCCAAAATTTTGTCAATTACAATAAAGATTTAAATGCAAAAATGTTGTCCAAACCATCCATCAAACTCCTAACCTCTTGTTCTGCTCTGAATCACTGGGGGGACTGAGGCCTATCAAAGCCACACCTCTATTACACAAATCAAAAAACAGTTTAATAAATGACATCACACAGTGGAATCTATGCTCTGGGTAGACACAGTCGGACTCTGGGGTGAAGCAGCTCGCCTGTAGCTGATAAGCAGGGTGGCAGAAGTGAAATACTGCGTTATTTTGGTTTTAAACTCAACAAAAAGGGTGAACCCCGCTGAGCGACAGCCCTAGCATAAAAACGCTGCTGCAAGGGGGCGACACATCTAACCTGGCGAAGCATCAGTCTCCTGCTAACCCTGATTTACACAGATGCTCCACACAACCATGCTTCCAGTCTCTGTAGTGATCAAGAGTATAAACATCTAATACAGGGTTTAAACAACTGTACTGTTTTTTCTGTATTTCACCAAATAAACTTGTATTGTTTACTTTTTAATTACTGATATTTAGTCAAACTAATTATTTACTTATTCAGTGACAGTACGTGTTTACTTGTATTCATATTCAACAATATTTTCCACTTGTGGTGGGTTCACCAGAACATAACCCCATCATAAGTGAATGAGCACCTGGATAGGGAGATCATCAGGTGGGCATGATAAATACATTACAAATGATAGTAATGAAATTCAGTGATTATTATGTTTCACATTTTTGTTAAAAGTCACATTTAGCATACCTACCAGGTCACAAACACTTTCCCAAGTGATTAAAAGTAGGCTAGGCTAAAAATATTTACCTAACGTTAGTGTATTATTCAATGAGATTTTGTAACAGTTCGTTACATTATTCCAAATCATATGAAGCTAGTTATTTTACTTACTACAAAATATTATGAACTTTTATAAATAAATATTCTTTGAGGAGAGCAACCAACTAAAATGAAGTGATTTTGAGGCTAAATCACCTCTCACTGACTTCCAAAGGAGCCCTGTTGACTTCTTCAGATAATGCCGTTATCAACAGCTAAATCGTTATTAGCAGGATGTGACAGTAAGGGATTGAGGAGGGGCATACCTGCATCATGTGAAGCCAGCGCACGGAGCATCTTGCCGGCACTGCGACGCGTCTGCCTCTCCTTGTTGCACAGCAGCTCCATCAGCAGGTCCAGAGCTCCTGTTTCCTTGAACACGCCCACCAGCGAGCCAATGCTAGCATAGGCACTCAGAACGTGAATAGTGTGCGTGATGCTGATGGCCAGGTCACTCTTCTTAGCCATCTGCTTGCGGGCACGGCGAACCAGGTTCTTGACATCATCCTTCATGTCGGAGAGCTCCACTTCGTCGAAAGTGACGTCGGCCGGAAATTCGCCGCTGGGCCGCTGCTCCTCCAGGGGGCGCTGGACATCCGCCTTGCGCTTACCGAGCAAGGCGGGACAGTTGGCATACACATCCTCTGCAGACATCCACATAAGGATGTTCTCGGCCTTGTTCTCCCCAGACGGGCAGCCGCCAGAGCCTGAGCCGCTGCCCACACCACCACCACCAGCTTCACCAGACCCACCCCCAGAGCCACCTCCATCTTCTATGGGCAGCAGGGTCCAGCGAATCAGGTACTCTGTCTGGCCGTCGTGTGTGCGCCGCTGCCGAATTAGCTCCTCGGGGTAGGCCTGCTGCTTAGGACCCAGCTGCACCAGCAGGTTCCCATTACGGCGTTCACCCACCATGACTGCTGCAAAACACCAAGAGTGCTATCAATACACCAGGCCAGATGGCCAGCCAGCAAAAGATCACTCACATACAACCACAGCCCTGACAGAGATCTCCAAGCCCAGCGAACAAGCCGGCTAACACCCTCACACCACTACTTTAATCAATTCCTATACAACTCCTAATTGCTGTGGGCAAGCTTTTTGTGAACTTTTCGTTTTGTTTTAAGCCCTATGATTTAAGACTTAAAAATTTATTTATATTGTCTTTCTATATCGTGGATTTTCACTTATCGCTGATGGGTCTGGAATGTAGCTTCCACGATAGGCGGGGGAACGCTGTATCTTAACTAACAGCTGTTTTGACAGTAACAATCCCGTTCGACATTAATGGGGCAGTTCACTACAAAATTTAAAATGAATAAATTAAAATTCACTTATGCTGTAGTGCTATCTATCAACCTATATTGTTGTGGGGAGAGCTGCCTAGTTTTGGAGATATTGGTCATAGAATCTCAGTCCTCTCGCAAATATAATGGGACTGCATGGCATGATTAAAGCATCAAAGAAATACATTTCTACAGCAATATCCTTTGCCAGAAATCATGACCCGGTTACTCAAGATAATTCACAGACCTTGTAGTAAGCAGTTTCATACAGGAACTATTTTCTTTCTACCAAACACCACACACCAACCGCATCACTAGGCAGAAGATCAATAAGAAACATCAATGGCATCCACCATGGCTGAGCTCTAATTTTAGCAAGCTCAGTGGTGCTAGATGAGCTAGTAGTAATGGTTAGGATCAGCTACTGACAACCAAATGCAACAATATTGTATTAGTTAAAAGTAATAATACCTACTAATAATACCAGTGTGCTATTTATTTGAGGAATATTTCCTGCTCCTGTTTCAAATGGGGAAAATAAAAGGTCAAAAGAACGCTTTGCATCTTCAGTAGTTTACGGATTTTTGTCATGAGTTGTACACACGCAATAAGAAAGGGCATTCCTGTGCTAGACCAGGCATTAGGGCTGTAAAGCTTTCTGTCATTTCCACCCAACCACATAGAAATTTTACAAGTACTTGTGAACCAAACATTGGAAATTATAGGCAGTTTTTTTAACAGAATTTAAGAAATATTACCTATGGATTGCTTGTGAACAAAAATGTAATGTGAGCTATATAAGCACAGGGCTCCAGGCTGCAACCATTTAATTTTGCACTATATGACCATTCTGAATGTGCAACTAAATTTGCCTTGTGTACCAGTGCAACTTGCAAATACTCCCCGCTTCGTTTTTGCTTTTTTTCCAATCCATCATCATATTTCATGTAAAACACCCGAAGAAAGCTAGAACTGGTGTATGAGATAAGGCACTTTTCCACCACAGGAACTTTTTTTCCGGAACCAAGAACTTCTGTTGTGTCATCACTGCAGGAACTCAATTGTAGCTCCTCAGAGGCACCACTGGGAAGGGACTTTCAGCGATTGGTTGCCAACTGGGTGACCACAGGCACCAGCACTAATGTGGAAGTTATGCGGAAGTGCTGGGAAAAGAAATAAAAGTAGTGGAGCAAAAATAGGGCAGATGCAATTATTTTTGGACCTCAATTACATTTAATACATGAATCCATACCTTTTCATTTTGTTTCCTTATTTCTGCATTGGAAAATCAATTCAATAATCGATATACCGTGGTACCTCAGAACTTGAATTTCATCTGTTCAGAACTCCGGATTGAATCCAAAAAGTTTGAGTTGTGATCAAATTTTCCCCATAAGAAATAATGGACAACCAATTAATTGGTTCACGGCCCCAAAAAATTACACCCAAATGTTTTTTTTTTTTTTTTGCATTTAAACACAAAATGAACTGGATAAAACAAGAACATATACTGTACTAAACACATCTAAGCACATTTATCAAAACAGTAATTTGTAAAGTAAGAAAATAAATGTCTCCAAACAATGTGTCCTGCCTTGAACATTCGCTTTTTCCATGCGCCACACCCCCTCATTAACCCTGTGAAACCAGCTGTTTCTGGCTGTTGTCATTAGTCCTCTGTATTTCGCCCGTGTTTCAGTTTGTTTCCCCAGTCCTGTTATTGTATTGTCCGTCTGCGTTTTGCCTGCCTTACCTGTAATTAAAACCCGTATTCCCCAATACCCTGACGTCTGCACCTTTGTCTACGTTCCGTCCCTGCTCGGCACGACAATATTATGATAATCAAATGTATTCATGGTGTATTATTAATATTAAAATAAATCTATTTAAAAAGTATTTTATTATATAATTACTGTTACTGTCTATCATTGTCTAAATGTATTTTTACTGTCTAAATACATGTATTCAGTTAGTGTAAACATGCACGGTGCTATCACAGCTAATGCGAGGCTGAAACTGAAGCTTTACCCTTTGTTTCCACTGAGAGACGTCCCACGTGACTCCATCCATAGGACTCATTTCCCGGCACATACAAGTTCTTAGGTTGGCGTTCACGGTTTGACTTCTGAGATTCAGATCGAGCTATAGGTAAATTTTTTTTTTTTTTTAACTGGTTGGTTCGACTTTTAAGAAAATAGAGTTCTAATGAGTATGACAATTGAGGTACCACTGTACTTTTGTCTAATACTGCCAGTGTCGGTCATGAAACCTGCTAGTGGAGTAAGTACATATTTTTTTTATTATGTCAAAAATGAAAGCTCTGTCTGCTGGCCAGATTTAATAATGAATTATAAACATATTGTGGGTCATACAAATAAAACAAATTAAAGGCAGTGTCCTCTTATGATTGCGAGCAGTCCCCAAGTAACAAACAGCTAATAAAATGACTTGTTTACCCTAGTTCTGGGGTGGGGTGCAGTTTCCTATAAAATCCTCTGTGAAGTTGAACCTACAAGCTTTTTGAATATCCCAAGCTTGTTTAGCCTAAGGTCCAAGTTACTGTAGTGCATTGAGAAAGCGACACACCAAAGTGGCCAGGAGCTACAAAAGGTCCTGGCCAAGACGGCCCAGGAAGTCAGAACTCAGAAACACTTGTAAAGCACAACAGCAGCATAATCTATGCAAGGATGAATGACCTGATGGACCAGCTGAACACATAACTTATGTTTACTTTTGTAAATGTATTATTTGGTATTTGTTTTAAAAAGCACCATTTAAAAAAAATCATTGAGTTGTCTCTTAAGCACTACTTTGTGACCTTTTCTTAATAGTCAAACATCACATGGTTATTTCTGTAGATTGTATATTTATTACCAAAGCATTTATTAGAAATACAGTTAAAATGTTCACATTGCATTTTGATTTAAGTGATCACATTTAGATATTATCAATAATCTAGATACTCTTGCCATAACAGTCAATAATGCAAATTCCGATAATCAGCCCAACCCTACCAAGTGCCACCTTAGACACAGTAGCATGGTTGGTTTGTGGAATTTGGTAGAAAGAAAATAGTTTCTGCATGAAACTACTCACACCAAGGTCTGTGGATTATCATCAGTAACCAAGTCATGATTTCTGGTAAGATACATTGTTTTCAGTTCAAATGTAGTTTCTGGTGCTTTAATCACCGCAAAAAGAATGCCATTCAATACAATTATATTCGGAAGACGACTCATCTACCACCCAGCAGAGCTTAGGTGCAGCCCTAATTTAACAAACCTGATACAGACAATCAGGCCCTTAAGCAGCATCTCAGTTTTAGAGCCAACTATGTTGTTCAAGTCACACTGGTACTATGTGAACAGGCCAGTAGAGTACACACTAAAGCAGCAATACTTTTTCAAAAGTTTTTCAAAAATGTTTAGGCTAAGGCGGTCTAGAAAGTTGAAATCACAAACTATGTGAACGGTAAAACTACAAAAATGATTTTATTTGAATTAGGCTAGTGATGCGACTTGATCATTGATGGCGAAGTTAGCATGTCAAAGAGCTCTTCTCTAAAGTTTTTTGCTAAGCAAATTTAACTGGGTCACATGCAAACTGTTGCATGACATGGCATTAAGAAAAATGCAAGATCTCACCGTCTGCAGTCATTCGGTATGGGTCAATCTCGAAACAACTGAAATAATGATCCAAGGTTTAATAATACTATTTCAAGCTAAAGACGCGGACACACAGCACACAAGCACCCCCAGCTCTCTGTCGAACGGCCCGTTTACCTGGCTCATTGAGTCATTACAAGTCCATCAAATTTATCTCCTGGTGTGTGCCGCGATAGAGGGACGTAACCTTAAACAATTGTAACTTGAAATGACTTTTAAAAATCGCACACACTAAGTGGACCGCGAGGCCACAAGAGAAGCGGCTTTTAGACGGTTTCAAAATAAGCCTTTTATTAAAAGAAAAAATCCTCTGCGTAGCTTTTGTTACTAACCCGACCCAGAAATCGTAGCTTTCATTCAGGCCTCAACGACGGCAAAAAAAAAAAAAAAAAACCCGGACGACTTTTCCAAAAGTCCAACGTCCGGTGATGACTCAAAACCGTGCCGAACAATCTCGAATATAGCCGAAGAGAGACTTCCCCATTTTCCAACAGCCATTGATTGCTGCGGCGGACGGAGACGAAAACGAAACTCCAGGTTCTCCCACTGGGCCTCCCAAGCCTAGCATCCGCAGAAAATCAGCGTGATGATACCGAACCTTTACCCACTTCACAGAACCGTACGAGATTAAAAAAAAATCATGAGCTTTCGTCACCGTCCATCCCGTACTGCGCCGTGTTCAAAATATGTACAGCCAGGAAGGTACTCAGAGAAATAAAAACATAACTTCAACTGTTATAGCCCAGCAGGCCAGTGAAAAGGGTATATTTCTCGAGTACAGTTTCAGTAAAAACAGTTGCCCTGTCTAGTTTTAACCGCAATCGTATAGTTGGTATGAAACGTAAACTCCATCCCCGCCACACGCGTGGAATACACGCGATCATATTACACCTACCCGGGAAATACACTGACACTGACATGCGACCGAGAATTCAGCTCGACGTAGCCCACACAGTATAAGCAACGAAGCCCCCACATCAACACAGGCGATTTATGCGGGCCGTTAATGACAGCCAGCGTGTCAACTCAGAGGTGATAGGTGACAGACTTCACCTCACCCCCGGAAATGAAATTTTGCTGCATAAAACACAAGAAACTCACTCAAACTGACTCGACTTCTGAGAAAAGTCGTAATTTTACTTTCTAATTATACAATCAAGTCCATAGTTGGAATAAAACACCCATTAGCGGATACTGAAATGTTTTTTGAAGTTTTCTAAATCAAATCGCCACAAACTTACAACAGGACAGTACAGCCGCGTTTTTTCAAAATAAAAACCACAAAACTATAACATGAAAAGGGGGGGGGGGAAGCATAAATCACATATTTTAAAATAAATGCCCCAAATGTTTTTCTAATCATGCTGACAGCGCAACGGGGCCTGGAACAACCAGACGTAAACCCTTAGAGGCTGAATTTACGCCCAGCCCAACAGCCACCTTGCCGCAGAGGCCTCCTCAATGGGCCTCTTAGCCCGGCACCCGCACAGCCAGATTACCAGCAAACCGATCCATTAACTAACTAGCCAGCGGTTAGTGCCGATGAAGCGCCCTGACAGAGGCGGCTAGCTAAACTCCAATTTAGAGGTGCCAGGCAGTCACGTTAGCCCACCTGACAGCCTGCCGGGGCCAGGCTTGTGATGTCCGATTGCATCAGATGAGCGAGTCGGCCAAACCCCCGAAGTACTACGCGGACGGGCAACACCCCCGCTCCCCTAACGCCTCGTTTCAGGGAACCCTCACCTGCCACGGCCCGCGACCGAGTCCAGCCCGGGCAGTGGGCGGTTATCATTGCAAACAGTGAAGCACCTGAGAATTTGTGCGGCCTAGGAGCACGCCGGATCTCAGAAGCCGAGTCTCGCCTACCTCCAGCGGCAGAGCCTCTCCCCCTCGTCTCTACTTTCGCCCTCAGTCTATGGAGTTTCCTTCTCCGCCACAAACGGTCGTTTCCCAGCCTGGACGTATTTTTTTTTTTGCCAACCCTGTCCGATACTAACTAGGGACTTTTCGATGACAGGCAGACCGACTCCGTCCTCTTTGCTAGAAGTTTTATTACTCACAATTTTACTGCCCCCTGGCGTCCGGAGGCCGCGCTGTACAAGCAGAGATAAATGAGTGAGCGATATCCTTCCACTTCACCGGTAGGTGGGCCAATATGTGTGTGTGTCAAATAAACTGTTCTTTATTAGTCACTAATAGATCTGCTGGTTGAGGTAAAGTGTAGTTACTAGCCCATGTCTATATTCCGCTTCATTTCACCATTCCAGACGGAACCCCCTGAACCTTCACCCAGAGACCCCAACAGGGTCATGTAAATCCATTCATTATCTATTGGACGAGATTGTGAGAAACTGACATATAGATAACATTTATTTTGTAATTTAGGTTATACTAGAGCCACCACAACCCTGTACGGGATAAGAGGTTGAAAGGTAAACTAATCAACTACACAATTTATGTCCGCAGGCTGCAACATACAATACAGCTATGGAATACCTGCCAAAATACAGGGCTCAAAATGAAAAACTTCTTTGAAATTACAGGATAAGTATTATAGGAATGCTTTAAATGCTTTACTAAATACACATAAACAGAAACAGTGAATGTATATTTCTGTAGGTAATTAATGCTTGAGTATGGCAAACTGAGCTATTATAAGTTATATTATAATGGAGTTTTTCCTTATTTTTTTACTGACTTCACATACAGTTATATATATGGAAATTGGCACAGGTGCTTTGCATAGGCCTTATATAATGATAACTCCACAATTGCACAGCTTTGGTGGTGAAACCAGCCCACTACATCACTTGGTGCTCATTCCCTCCCATACACGACATTCAGAAAAAACTGTGCGAATACAAAACTCACAAGATCATGTTACATCTCTAAGCTCATAAATAAATCTAACTCCCTCCACCGGCCCACTAGGTCCTATATCCACAAGCCTCATCAAGGCCTGCCTGCCATGTATCATCCCCATGATAAGTGCTCAAGAGTTCTTTAATGTCAACACATCCATGTACAAGTACATAAGACATTGAAACACCGATTCCATTGGGTAGCCAATGGTGTTACACATAAATTCAAATAAATGAAATAATGTATAACATCAACAACACAATACAATTCAACACAATACAAAAAACGTACAAATATATGTTTTATTTTGTGTGTGTGTATGCTGTGTAGTACAAAAGAGTAATGCAATTAATTTGCAGATGTCATAAAAGAAAAGACAACAGACAACTGCTACAATCCTACTACTGGTGCGGGCAGCCGGGGCCAAGCTTGTGATGTCTGATTGCATCAGATGAGCAAGCGAGCATGTTCCCATTTCAGTAAAAAATGCCTCAGTCACACCTTTTCTAAAAAAATCCGTGTAAAGCTAATTGTCGTCCAAGTTCTTAGGTCTTACTTTACAAGCCCTCCCGTGGGCCCACCACTTGTAAGAGGTTCCGTGGGGGTTTTGTGCAGTGTAGCTCAGGTCACAAAAGCAGAGGTCTTGGTGACACAATTGCTGGCTAACAGATCCTTGTAGTTATTGGTAGTGTTGTAGGTGATCCAACATTATTCCCCTGCCATGTGGTACAAGAGCCCCACACACACCCTGGTAATCTACTGCACACAGAATCACAAGTCAAATGCACTAGTCACTATACATCTACATTACTTTCCCAATACTCAAATTTTTGAAGAAATACCTCAAAGATTTCCGGAGCTTTGTCTGATAGATTCATGCATATAGGGTGGAAAGAATGGCAGTGAATCAGAATCAGAATCAGCTTTTATTTGCTGGGCACACAAGGAATTTGTTTCCGGCGGCTTGAGCCTCTCTCGTACACAGACAATAAGCGACACTGTAAAAACAATAAGTTACACTGTACAAGAAATACAAATGTGAAAAAATTATAAATATTATACACACACATGGGTAACACTGTGCAATTTTAAGGTGCAAGGTAGAGTGCAAAGGGGGGAATTGACATAAGGCAGGTGACACAACTTAGCTGTTTATGAGGGTGATGGCCTGAGAAGAAGCTGCTCCTATGTCTGGTGGTTTTTGTGTACAGAGTTCTGAAGCGCCTGCCAGAGGGGAGGAGCTGGAAATGATTGTGTTAAGGGTGTGATGGATCTGCAATGATTTTCTCTGCCCATTTCCTAGTCCTTGGCCAGTACAAGTCCTTGATGGAGGACACCAATGATTTTTCCTGCTGTCCGTACTGTCCGCTGCAGTCTGTTCCTGTCCTGCTTAGTGGCTGCTCCATACCAGACTGTGATGGAGGAGCAAAGGACAGACTCAATGACTGCAGTGTAGAATTGGATCAACAGCTCCTGTGGAGGATTGTACTTCGTCAGTTGTCTCAGGAAGTAAATGGACTGCATTTATATAGCACTTTTCTACAAAGCACTTTACAATTTATGCCTCACATTCACCCATCCTCACACCAGTGGCGGAGGCTGCCATGCAAGGTGCGAACCTGCACACTGGGAGCAATTTGCGGTTCAGTGTCTTGCTCAAGGACACTTTGATGGGGTCGGGAGTAAGCAGGGCTTGAACCTGCAACCCTCTGGTTGCCGAACGATAGCACTGCCTTCTGCGCCACCAGGAAGTACATCCTCTGGTGGGCCTTTTTGAGGATGGAGGAGATGTTGGTCTCTCACTTCAGGTCCTGGGAAATGGTGGTACCCAGGAATTTGAAGAACTCCACAGTAGACACCGGGCTGTCTGATATGGTGAGGGGGAGCAGTGTTGACAGATGTCTCCTGAAGTCCACTGTCATCTTTACAGTCTTGTGCGTGTTCAGCTCCAGGTTGTGCTGACTGCACCAGAGTACCAGCTTCTGAACTTCCTACCGCTATGCAGACTCATCACCATCCTGAATGAGTCCAATGATGGTGGTGTCGTCTGCAAATTTCAGGAGTTTTACAACTGAGTTCCTGGAGGTGCAGTCATTGGTGTAGAGAGAGAAGAGCAGTGAGGAAAGGACACATCCTTGAGGGGCACCAATACTGAGGGAACAAGTTTCAGAAGTGATCTACTCCAGCCTTACTTGCTGCTTCCTGTCTGTCAGGAAGCTAGTGATCCACTGACAGGTAGCTAGTGACCTGTTGAGCTGGGAGAGTTTGGAGGAGGGGAGATTAGGCACGATGGTATTGAAGGCCGAACTAAAGTCCACAAACAGGATCCTGGCATAAGTTCCTGGACGGTCGAGATGTTGCAGGATATCATGCAGCCCCATATTCACTGCATCATCCACCGACCTGTATGCCCGGTAGGCAAACTCCTGGGGGTCTAGCTGGTGTCCTGTAATGTCCTTCAGATGGACTAAAACCAGGTGTTCAAAGGATTTCATGACCACAGACGTCAAGGCGGCAGGTCTGTAGTCATTCAGTTATGGGATGATGGGTTTCTTGGGGACCAGGATAATGGTGGAGCATTTGAAGCAGGAGGGAACTTCACACAGCTCCAGGGATCTATTGAAGATGTAGGTGAAGATGGGAGCCAGCTGATCAGCACAGGTTTTGAGGCAGGAGGGGATACACTGTCTGGTCCCGGGGGGAGGGTTAGGGGGGTGAGAGTTGTGATGGAGGTCATTGACTCTGGGCTGGGGAGGGTAAGGGTGGAGGGGTGAGAAGTGTGATGTGGGTTATTGTCTCTGGGGTGGGGTGGGTGAGGGATGTGAATCTGTCCATCTCAAACCTGCAGTAGAAGTTGTTCAGCTTGTCTGCCAAGTCTTTCTTTGCTTCGGGGGGGTGGGGGTCATCTGTAACTGGTGATGTCTCGCAGACCCCTCCACACTGATGCAGGGTCATTGGCTGAGAACTGCTCTTTCAGCTTCTCAGTAGCTTCTTTTTGCCATTTGATCTCCCTGGTCAGCGTGTTCCTGGCTTGCTTGTACAGGGCCCTGTCACCAGTTCTGTAGGCATCCTCCTTGGCCTGGCGAAGATGTTGCAGTTTGGGAGTGAACCATGGTTTATTGTTGTTGTATGTGCAGAAGGTCTTGGTTGGCACACACACATCTTCACAAAAACTGATGTATGATGTCACAGTGTCTGTCAGCTCATCCAGATTATCAGATGCCGCTTCAGAAACAGTCCAATCAGTGCAATCAAAACAGTCCTGTACTTCCTGCTTTGCTGCATTAGTCCACTTCTTCACAGTTTTGACTACAGGCTTGGCACGTTTAAGTTGTTGCCTGTAAACTGGAATAAGATGGACCAGACAGTGATCAGAATGTCCCAAAGCTGCCTGGGGAACAGAGTGATAGACATCTTTTAAAGTAGTGTAACAGTGATCCAGTGTGATGTCCCTGGTGGGGCAGTCGATATGCTGTCTGTATTTAGGAAGTTTGTGGTTTAGTTAAGAAAGAGACCCTTCCTGCATTAACATTAATTTATTTATCAGACACCTTTATCTAATGTGACATTCAAGTGAGGAAAACATAGGGACAGAAAGGAGGCTCAGTCATCATCTAACACTCTCCTGGAGCTGTTTGGTTTAAGAACTTTGCTCAAGCACCCCCCGCTGACCATCAACGGTGCAATTGTGGAGAAGGTGAGTAGCACCAAGTTCCTGGGGACGTACATCTCTGAGGACCTCTCCTGGTCAGACAACACCACATCACCGGCTAAGAAAGCTCAAACCTGCCTCTACTTCCTGTGCAAACTGAGGAGAGCACGAGTTCCACCCTCCATCGTGTGCTCATTCTACCGGGGTACAATCGAGAGCATCCTCACCAGCTGCATCTCTGTGTGGTATGGCGGCTGCATTGCCTCCTGTAAGAAATTCCTGCAAAGCATAGTGGATGCAGCGAGTAAGATCATCGGTGCCCCACTGCCTTCCCTCAAGGCCATATTCTACACCCGCCTCAACCGTAGAGCCATCAGCATTGCCAACAACTCTTCTCACCTCTTACACTCCCTTTTCAGCCTCCTCCCCTCAGGGAAGCGAGCCTCTGGGCCCACTCCAGAAGACTGTCCAACAGCTTCATCCACCAAGCTGTCAGGATGTTGAACTCTGTCCACTACCTACCCCCTGCCCCTGGACAATAACTAGACACTACCTACCAAGTAAGCTACCTGCCAACTGTCTTTTTGCACTCAAAAGCTGCTCTAGAATGCACTTCCTTACTTTACATCACTGTTACTGGTTTTTCATGCTGTTTTGCACTACTGACTGTATATTGTATATTGTACTGTATACTGCATAAAGTTTTACTTATTTTAGTCTTATTGTATTTATCTTGTCATATGTTTATTCTTTATACTTTTTTATATTGTATTACAAAGACGAGAGAGGAACAGTATTTCCAGTCCCTTATATGTTATGAACATATTGGGAATTGACAATAAAAGCCTTTTTGATTTGATTTGATTTTGACTTGAAGGGCCGAAGAGTGATACAATGACTCAGCCCCATGGCCTTTCAAACACAAACACAGATCCCAAACCGTACTGAGCTACCCAGCACTCCCAAGATTGTTGACTGTCCTTGCCAGGCTCTACCCGTGTATTGAACTGTATTATTTTTTCAAATTCAACTGCTATTCATTGGTACCATTTTAGCATCTGCTCTATTGGCTCCGCCCACACAGTAACAATGTGACTTTGGCCTCTCCTTCAGCTTTATTCTCTGTGCCTCCCTTACTTATTTGACAATTAAAGAATAAAATGAACGAAAACGTAACACAATAAAATACATGTGTCATTGGTACATATTTATTTAGGCACCACCTTTTAGAGTGTGCAAGCTGGTAGAGTACAAGCTGAAGGGATACCCATGCATGGGCAACTTCATGGACAATAGGGGTAGGGCAGGTTGCTGGGTTCAGATCTATCACAGTGGTATGATGGAGGCGAATCACAGCAGCCTAAACTAAAAGGACAGATTAACACAGAAATAGTTTCAAAATAAAGCTTCTGTAACCCCAGCACTAAAACACATCACCATTATTCCCCAAGAGCATATCTCAACTGCTCACCCAACTGACCTTACTTATCCCAAACGAGCCAATCAATACAAAGCAAACTGGGTGTGATTAAGTGAGGGATTTTCTGGTCTGATTTTTCCAGGAAACAGAGACTTATAAGAAAGAAGATAACTGCCAAAGCTGAGCTTTGCGTTCTCAGCATTAAGAAACACCTGATATTTGGGAAAACACATAGATATGGTGAGTAGGCAGGACCGTGGGCAGCACTATTACCTTACACCTCCAGGGTTGGGAGCTTGAAACCCACCTACGCTCTGTGTGCCTGGACATTATAGGGTCTCCCCATGCAGTGTGTTTCTTTCAGTTACTCCAGATTCCTTCCACAATCTGAAGACTTGCAGTTAGGTGAACTTGAATTTCTAAAATGCTCCTATTGTTTTTGCCCTGTGAAGCACTGGTATTCCACCCAGTGTGGTCCTTCCCATTTCGCACATTCCCTATGCTGCCTAGGATAAGCTCCACCCCCCCATCACCCTGATGAGGATGAGATGGATGGATATGCACAAACAATCAAATCATATTTATGATGCAAACATACAGTGAATCCTGGATTAAGTGTATTTCCGAAACTGGCTAAATTGGGGGCTATAATGACCTTTTTTGTTCATGCGCTCCAGGAAGAGCCGGCTACTGTGGCTCTTTCATGCTTGCTGCCATCAGGCATTGCAACACCTCATCTCCACATGCTGTTCACCACCTCCAGAAGTAACACATGCTGGGATGGATTTTAAAACATGCTAGATGTCTATACACCAATGAGCCAAGAGGTGACAACTCCCGCGTGAAGCACATCACTGGACTATCTAGTGGCGGTGCTCATAATTGGCTTATTAGTGCATATAACATACATTGGATACACAAACTTCATATTATATATTTTCTTATGAATTTACACAACTTGGTTACATTATGTTTAGTCTTTTTTCCATTTACAGCATGTGTTTGTGCAATTGTTCCTTTGCTAATGTGCTGCAAACAAACTTCTATGTATGTACAGTACTGTGTAAAAGTCTTACGCAGGCAAAAAAAACGGTTTAAGTGATCTTCACATTGGTGTAACACTATGGTGTCTGTCAAAGTGCATCAGCTTAACCATTTTAAAACCTCCCCTATTATCACCCCAGTATTTGCAGCAGCCATCTAATTCACTTGTGTATTTTTTACTTGACCACTAGCACACGTTTTATGGCTAATCAATACCTTATTGACTTTTTAAACAAATTAAATTAATTAATTGAGTGAGCTAGTGATTAAGTTATAGGTGGATGGATGGATGGAATGGCGGGGTTGCCCCTGAGGAGAGGTTTGGGAACTGAAGTGGTGTTCATCTAACCATTCTACAAGATATCAGTAACTTTTCAGAGAACAGAAGAAATACTTTGCAGTTTTCATTATGTCCATCTCAACTTGTGTATGTTTTAACGTTAAATAGTTTTTTTTCTCAAAAATATATACTTAGTACCCTGATAAATAGTTGGAAATATTTTTGTCTGCCTAAGACTTTTCACAGTACTCTATCTATCTATCTATCTATCTATCTATCTGTCTATCTATCTATCTATCGATGTGTGGCTAGAAACTAAAAATAATTAAACTAAAAGAGAGAGAGATTCAATGGGACAAAGAAATGGCAAGATATCTGAAGAAAAAACATAGAGAGGAAGAAAGTCAGAATCACCTGAATGATGGACTGTGTGTGTTATGATCTGATGGATCTTATTCCCAGATCAGTTTAGGTTAGTAACAGACATTGATTTATAATTCGCTGCATGGGGGCAGTGTGTGGCTCAGTGGGCTAAGCCTGTGTGCCTATGATCAGAAGGTCACCAGTTTGAACAGTTTGACACATCTGTGGGTTCTTGAGTAAGGCCCTTTTAACCCCCAGCTTCCTGGGTGCCACAGCAGGTGGCTGCCCTTCATGGACAGCTTACTCTACAGTGAGCAAGTTGGGGGAGGCATAAAGAGAATTTCCCCACAGGGATCAATAAAGTATTGATTATTATTAGCACACATGTTTGTATGTATACCTTTCGTGCTTGATCATGTAATAGGTTGTATGTATGTTATTTTTGTAATACTTCCGTACATACCCACTACCTTAATTCCTGTGACATTTACTTGGAATACATTATAAGTTGTGAAATGTGGGACAACCCTGTTTTAGCCTTTGTAGATGAAATAGATTACTTGTACCATTTTCTAAGATGCGCTGGAATGTTCATGTTGGAACAGAAACGGACCCTCCTCAAACTGTTCCCAAAAAGTTGGAAGAATAGAATTGTCCAAAACATCTTGGTTTGCCGCAGCATTAAGTGTTCCCTTCACTGGAACTAAGGGACCCAGCCAAACCCTTGAACCCCCCCCAGACCATTATCCCTCCAAATTTTACAGTTTACAGTAATGTTCTCCTGGAATCCTCCAAACCCAGATTCGTCCATCAGATTGCTAGACAGAGATGCGTGATTCATCACTCCAAAGAACATGTTTCCACTGCTCCAGAGTCCAGTAGCTGCATGCCTTACATCACTTCACCTGACGCTTTGCATTGTGCAACAGAGTGTTGGCGACTTTTATGCACTAAGCACTGCACTCAGTGACCCTGATTTGTTACTTTTTGTTGTTCCTACATGCTTCCACTTTGCAATAATGCCACTTACAGCTGACCATGGAATATCTATCAGGGAAAAAAATTTGCAAATTGACTTACTGCAAAGGTGGCATCCTATGACAGCACCACACCTGAATTCATTGAGCTCTTTAGAACGACTCATTCTTTCACAAATGTTTGTAAACCTGACTGCACAGTTAAGTGCTTGATTTTATACTATAGCAATGAGTCTGAATGAAACACCTGAATTTAATGATTTAATGATTACTTTTGTCCACATAGTGAAGTTTGTAAATCATGGAATGCATGCTCAGTGTTTCCTGGGCCCAATTGTTTCAAAGTAATCCAGTGGGATTTTGGGTAACAGATTGGATTGAATCTTGAAAATGGATTGTTTAAAGGGAAAAGAGGGATTCTGAAATCAGATCACCTAATCCAATCTCACTGTTCGGCCCTTTTAATCTGGATTAAACCTTCACTTTGTGATGTTCAGGTTTGCGTTTGAACTGGGATACATTTGATTCCAAATATCAGAATAATCCCGATCCCAATACAAAGGTGAATTCAGTGTGGATTTCTGGCACAAAAGTAAGTAAAACTTGAAAATTGACCAAAAAAGGTATGTTTGCAGGTGATGTATACATTTATTTATATTTTGTACAATTGTTGAACTAGGACAGTGCCGATGAAAATAAAGTAGGAATAAGACATGAAGCCTTTGGGTATAGTCAAGGGGAAAAAATCCCTGTGAGATATCGGTACTCAAACAAAAACTCAAAGCTCAAAAAGCTCTACTGTCCATTGCATTTTAATGAAAATGACAATTGCTCTTACTCAAGTCATGAGTCAGTAGTAACTTCTTACAATTGCATCCCTGATCACAGATCCAGTCTGGCCCTCCAACATTGGAGGTTGCTCTGGTTGTGCTTCATCAGGCTCAGGTCCATCATATACGTCATCAAGAGGAACATTACACCTGGTGACAATATTATGCAAGACAATACAGGTTAGTATTATATTGCATGCAGCCTTGGGTCCCACCTGCAAGTAGTTAAGTCATGCAAAGTGCCTCTTCAGGACTCCATTTAAGTGCTCAATGGCGCATCTTGTTCTGCAATGTGCAATTGAAGTCTGCCTGCTCAGGTGTGTTTGAAACTGGAAAAGGGCTCATCGGCCATGGTAGGAGTGGATAAGCACTGTCTCACAATATTATGCCATTTGTTCGGTTGGACTGGAGCTCTCTGTATAGTGTGCTCTCCCTCAGAATCTGTGCACCCTGGCCACTTCACAACACAGTTTGTGATGATGAGGTCAGCGTAGCCCATAAGTTGGATATTGATGCTGTGCCTCCCCTTTCTGTTCACATACTGCCACTGCCTTTCAGGACGTGCTTGAATATGCACATGAGTACAATCAATGACAGCAACAGTATTAGGCATGTTCCCCAAAAGAAAGAAACTTCGCTTAGTTTGTGCCATCTGGGCATCCTTGGGAAATGAAACAGATTAATTGATTTTCAAGTTTTATTACATTATTACAGTTTATTCTTGAAATCCACCATGAATCCTAGTTTTTGCCAGGATCAGGTATTCCAATCCTTCTAAAAACTTTTTTTTTTTGAACAACACATATTTAAGGTTTGATCAGATCAAAACCAAGACTAGATTACACGATTTAATCCAATTTCAGAATCCTTTTTTATTTTGAGCAACCCATTTGAAGTTTTGATTCAATCGGGGGGGGCGGCATGGTGGTACAGTGGTTAGCACTGTTGCCTCACACCTCTGGGACCCGGGTTCCGGTCTTCACCTGGGTTACATGTGTGTGGAGTTTGCATGTTCTCCCTGTGTCGTCATGGGGTTTCTTCCAGGTACTCCAGTTTCCCCCCACAGTTCAAAAACATGCTGAGTCTGATTGGAATTGCCAAATTGCCCGTAGGTGTGCAAGTGACTGGTGTGTGAGTGTGCCCTGCGATAGGCTGGCCCCCCGCGAAACAGTAGGATAAGTGGTTTGGAGGATGGATGGATGGATTCAATTGGGTAGCTAAAATCCAATCAGTTTACTTCTGGACAACCGGACCCTGGTTCTCAGTTCACAAACCTTTACCAAACCTCGACACAAGGGGGCAGTATCTCAGCGCTTTTGCCGCCACGCGGGAGCACTACCTGCAACATCAGGACCGTTTTGTCGCCAAAGCTTGCTTACCGTGCATGTAGTCAAGGTCGCCCTGCTGTATGTTTCGATATTGCGGATAGTAAACAAATTAATTTTACTTGTAGGGAACATTCCAAAAGGTATTCGCATCAACATACGCTATAATTATATTATCATTTATTTTTAGGCGTTGCATGATTTCTGCTGAGTGTTCCGGTTACGGGTCTGCAAAAAATAACGTGAGCAACGTATGCTGTATCAGGATGTGGAGTCCCTGGCGCTCAAGGACGGAGCTGTATTGGAAGAAAGTGGCAAGGAATGGCCGTCCTACCTAACACAGTGTGTTCTTTAGGACCGAGGGGAGGGCTGCTCGACTCATTGAATCTCGATCGGGAGAATGAGCCTACAATAGGCTCACACAGCGCTATCCCGTTCCCCCTGCGCGTCTCCCCTACGTCTGTCCTTCCAAAAGACGCATGCATACATCGACACCGAGGGGAGATGGACGTGCAATTCCCTCTGCATAGCGTGGGACTAAAAGGCTGTTGCTGAAGGGCAAATACTATCTTAGTGATGTGCTTTAATATTTTTGTATTAAGGTACAATCCTATCGAAATCTAATCCATAAACGGGCCAGAACTGGGACGCTTGGGAGTCTTAAACTATTTTAAAGCCTGCGATGCAATCTTGGTGTAGACTGGACATCGAGAGAAGATCATAACCGGGGGAAACACAGATTGTCCTGCCGCCGAGGGTTTATGTGTTGTCAGGGGATACTCATCGCAGAGCGCTCTTTCACCTTGGAAGGTAAGCGTAAATGTAATATTTAGTCAGATCACGAACTTGAAAAGCAATTGAATGAATGCGCCAAGATGACATCAGTGCTCCACAGTGACTGCATGAGTTATATAGGGTGCAGACAGTTGAAATATTTACGATATCAAATAGAACAAAAATACTAATCCTGCTTCCCAACATGGGATTCCGACATTAGGTCGTGCATTTAATCAGTGTCCTCCTGAGAGAAATCTAATTCGATTACGCGCGGAATATGATGCACAGAATGATGAATATGTTAACGATAAATGGTATAAAATAACGCCAATACTATTCTTTTAATAGATTCCTACATATGGTATGACATATCGGGCCAATGGCACATATTTCAAGATTAATATACTTAATAAATCGCCGTCTATTGTGAATTAAAGTAGGAATATCTTGGTCACTCAATAATTATATTAGAATAATACAGTAACACCGCCTTGCCTATAAGTCGACCCACAAGGAGATTAGTAACGCAGACCAGCGGACAATTAACTGTCAAATACATGAAACATTAAACAATGATGTGATTTAGCCGGTCTAAATAGATCTGCGAATGAATGCTGCAAATGATAAGCATGAAGCTTTTGTCATTTAGGTACAAAAGAGTCCCTGCTTACACCAGTTTGCCTGCCCGTGTGTAAAAACTGGTATTTAATTACCGTTGCCTGTGTTGTGCCAAGGACTCGCCCACAGGTGCGACTTTCTCAAACTAACCACTAATTACAGTGACACCGGGGCTTTGAAAAGCCACTTTAATCTCCTGGGTTATAATAACTAACTCAAATAAGTAGTTTACACGTTACACACGGGTACCAACTCAGCTTGCAATTCCAGCTGCCGTTTTCGGTTTTATTTGTTTTCTTAGTTACGACTTTTGTGTAGCAAGTAGTAATCGTCTTAAAAGTCTCCATTAAAAACCCACCTCAGGCCGACTTGTAGGCTACCGATTTCTACTGCACATCCACTTTGTGTCATTCTGTTGTCTACACATAAACCACATAATACAGAAAACTGTGACTAAATAAGAACATTTCCATAATTCCCATACCATAAAATACAAAGTAACATCCTATGTAACCAATATAAATGCTGTGTTAGGTCTCCAAAACTGAGATAAATGTTCAGAAATACAATTCTATTAACCCGAACAAAACAATGGGTCTGGAAGTGTTACTTAAGTTGTAGCCTAATTATTTAGGCCAAAATCCTGGTTCCATTTAAAACATTATCAGCAGTAATCAAGATGTATAAAATACCTATTTAAACTATCAGCATGAATGCCATTTATCTCCACAACATGTAGCACACATGGGTGCCGGGTGCTGATTTAGCTATATGTCACATATGGGTTAAATGAAGAAGATACATGTTGTTATGTGCTGTGGTGTGTATTCACTGACGACTAATCACTTTCACCTTTATGATGCAAGGCATGTATACAATCACCCTTCACATTCACCAGGGTTTGGGGCGGAAGATCTCAGAGAATGTGGAAATTTGTGAATAATACTTGAGCACCCTTAACTTCAGTTCCTATACACACACACACATAAATTTTAGACCCATTATGAAAAATGCTGATTTTACTACAAGAAACACAAGATTCCATGATCACAAAGACAGCTAACACATGAGTGTGGATGGCTGCACCGACACAAAGATGCGTGGCATATCCAAGCCAAGAATTTAATAATATTAAAGACATAGCATGCACTTAGACTAACAAACATTATTTAACACTAATATTAAGTTCACATCATTTTCAGTATTGTTTCTGACTTACTTTTCACCTAAGAGTTTCTGTGATCTTTCCACAAGCTGCAAAAATATTCCCGTTTTAATTGTTCACGGCTAATTAATAACCAAAACTGCGAATGTGAATAATGTCAAATTCGCAAATCTGTAGGGGCAACTGTACCTGTCATGTGGTCTTTAGATGATGGGACATTGGATAATGATGGAAAAGAAACAAATCCATCACACACAATCCATCACCTTAGTCACTTTTTTCGTTCCAGTACCTGTAGATATATTTTTCTGCCCTGCACAGACATTCATGATCAACCTATAGACTCTGATCAGCCAAATTGGGAAACCCCAGCAGTGCAGTTTCGATGTAAAGAAAACCCCAAAACTGTCCCTCTAAAACGGTAACCGACCAAGTTCGCTCAAAAAGATTTTATGAAGCACTATTTGGGAAAAGACCCAAATAGTGACAAATGATTAATGAGAGGAAAAGGGATGTACTTTACTAACTCATATGATCAACTCTTTCTGCGAGAAATACTTTGGCATAGGGAGGCATCTTAAAAGCATCAGTTTGTGTAACAGAATGTGGGTCAGTTTCATATCTAGGCTGTTTAGTGGAACACATATCAACTGATTAAACAGCAGTGACTGATCCTCCACCATAATTCACATTTGCCTATTGCACAGGTTTGCTCTTTGTGCCAGATATTAAACAATTAGCTAAGAGTTTGGGACCAGTTTAATTGCATTTTTTTGTTTCAGCTGCTCAGTTGATGATATTAAACATGTGGGTGTTACGGCAGGGAAATGAAGCAGGGAAGGATGAGATGATCCACATAGCAGCTCCAACAAATAAAAAGATTTAAACTGAAAGAACACACTAAGCCAAAGGACCACAAGGGGTCAAAACAGAAGAGGTAAGTGATGAAACTAAGGCAGGGGGGCAACACCGGAAAAAAACATAGCAGACCTTGAACCCACAACAAAAGTGGGAACTAGACAAAAGCCAACCATTTAACCTATTAAGTTACGCAGCAGACAGGAAAATAAGGAAACTGTAAGATTTTAGGGTACAGGATGACCAGCAATACCTCCCAGACAAACAGGGAACAGATACACCAAAAGGGCAGGACAGGGATCATTTCAGACACATGGTCCATGTTAACAACCAAGTTTAATTGTTTCCTGTAATTTCAGGTCATTCTACTTAGTGTCTTATTAATGCTAATTACCCCAATAAGCTGATATGGAAAGACAAGCTCATTCTAATACAATTACCATGCATGCTTGGGCATTTGATACAAGTTAGCTCAGCATATTTGCTGAAGAATTGTTCATAATACTTTTTACATAGTCGCATTCAACCGCGTGAATTAAAATGACTCGAGCAAAAGAGTACTGAAGTGAACCTTCACAGCAAGGCACAAATGTGCAAACACACACGCTTAAGGCTGAGCTTCTCCTGGTCCTTCCTGTGAGACGTGGAGCGGGTCCACACGGCCATGGTGTCCCGTTAGGCCTCCCTGTGGCAGGATGCCACGCTGTAAAGCTCAGTGATGCGCTGCTGAACTTGGCAGAGTACAAACTTCCTGGCATTTAGCATCAGCAGGAGAGTTGGGCAGGTCAGGCTGTGCAGCAAACAAATCTTTTGAATAGCATCAGGGCAGACTGGGGGCGGGCATTGGAGACAGCAGAGGCCAGTAATCAGAGGAGAGGTGACCTTGATGATGTCAAAGGGGTCGCGGGGGGGGCGTGGCCAACCACTGGCTTATTTAGCAAGACTTCACAACTAGAAAAGCAAAGTGAGGCTTTAGCCCAGGGGTAGCCAATCTTACCCGCAAAGAGCCGCAGTGTGTGCGGGTTTTCGCTGCAACTTCCTAATTAGATCACTAATTAGAGGACTGATTGGCTGAAAGAGTCCTCACACCTGGGTTTGAACAGCTGACCTGCAGGTTTTCCCAAAAACCTGCATACACATACCAGCCCTTTGCAGATAAGACTGGCCACTCTTGCTTTAGCCTCTATGTTACATACACCATGCATGGCACTGACCTCAGTACAGCCATGACACTCGCCCTACACTTCATGTATAATATCCATCATGTGCAGAGATAAGGAGCATACAACAGACTACCTCAGGGGTGAGAGCCTGAGCGCAGCCATGCAGTGTGTGATACCTCAGCACCACATTAGTCCGAATGGACCAGTGTGAGTGTTTTCCGGAGTGCCAATCCTGCCACCAGCCCCTATGTTTTCCCTGTAAGCTGGAGGACCCCCTTATTGGGCTGGATGTTGATTAACATCATACCCAGGATGAAGCAAATGCTGGTTCAGGGCTTTGCTCAAGGGCCCAATTTCATAGGATCACATTCACAGAATTCAAAGCCGTGACCTTCCTGTTGCTGGCATATATCCATAGCCGCTACTCCACCTGCTCTATGTAGAAATGTATGATAATGCCCTGAACTCCATGTATACGTGTATGATATTCAGCCCATGCTCTGTGTAATATGTGTGATATTCACGCTTAACTTTGTGTGGACATGCGTGATATTTACCCTGTATTCTATAAACGTGCATGCGATTTTCACCCTGCGCTTTGTGTAAATCCATCTGATATTCATCAGTTCTCATTCTGTTGCCTTCCACTGACATTCTGTTTTTATATTTTCTATAAACAGCCTCTCACAAACGCCTTACAATAATTTATAGCAAATTTTCTGCATTAATTCTAGCGCAATGCATAAACAACATCTTAGACATGTTTCTGTAAGACACAATATTAAATTGGCCAATAATTCACACGCCAGTGTGTTTTCCAGAAACATGACCTGCCATTGACTGAAGCATTGCTTGGGACTGGGAAAGCTAGGAAACGTTTGCAAATACTCTCCTGTAGTTTCACACCACAGTAAGTCTCCATGGAGACTGGGACAAAAATGAAATGGCAAAACATCAATACCAAACCTTTGACACTCAGTCTACATGGCTAACAAGTGTGACAGCCACTAAACAGTGCAGTGATAAGCCTGACCAAACTGTGGGGAGCTTGCAGTGAAAACCTCCCTGAAGCCCTTATGAATTTGAATGTAATAGGTTTGTTATTTACGAAATGTTATATGGGGGGTGGTTGAGTGTCACATAAATGGTGTTTGGTTCTCCCTGATTAACTGATGGGCGGTGTGTTCCACTCTCCTCTGCCTATCCAGAGGCTGCTTTGAAGAAACAGGACAGAAAGGGACACAGGTAGGGACTCGTGCCCACAGGGAGGCACCATGGAGCGGCCACCAGAGGAGAAGGACCTCCCAGTGCAGAGGAGCGTAGTAGGCGGGGAGCCGGCAGTGGCCCCCCAGCGTAATGGGCTCATCAACACCCGCAACCTGATGGTGGAGGCCAAAGACGGATTGGTGTCGGTGTACTCAGCCCCGCAGTACCAGGGCCACGTTGTGGTCAACCTGCCGCCCCAGCAGGAGAAGAACCCAGCCCCCCAGCTGCTGAACCCTGGGTCCCTGCCCCAGGCCGTGGACCCCCACTTCCGGCCCAACCTCATCCTCTGCTCGGAAAACATGCTGAAGGCCTGGGGTGACGGGGACTGCTGCGAGACCACCTTCATCGAGGAGCTGACGCCTGCCGCCAAGGAGGGCCTCGTATTCGCTGACGGCAAGTTCCTGGACCTGTCGGGCGAGGACGCCAAGATCCAGACCCTCTCCTGTGATGTGGATGATGAGGATGACTTTCAGGAGCTGGAGGTGGGTTGCTGGTTCGGGACTGAAAAGTTCAGAGGGAGCTACTGTTTGTTTTTGGATGGATTTCCTAGCAGCGTTCAGGATCAGCACTGTCAGGAGAGCAGGGTGTGCGGCAGCAGGGAAACGCCAGAGAGCCCAGGAAGTCTGATCTGCAGCCAGTTGTGTGATGGCACACTTCAAACAGCGTGTCACTGCTGCCCCCTTTGGGCTGAAGGCATGCGAGTGCCTAGCTTAATTGGCACCGCCACCCCCCAGGTCTGCTTCTGTTCCCCGCTGGAAAGTCGATATTTTCGCCGCTCGCCCGCAGACTCCAGGCTCGCCCTTTTCATGCATTATAAATGAGCAGGGGTCTTTTCAAGCCAGAGCGTTTCATACATTAAAATGGCAGGAGGGACTTCCCGCGGGGGGGGGGGGGGGGGGGGGGGGGGGGGGGGGGGGGGGGGGGGGGGGGGGGGGGGGGGGGGGGGGGGGG
>JABFEA020000067.1:17228583-17246634 GCA_019775915.2 Cyphomyrus plagiostoma | reverse complement strand
CGCAGACTCCAGGCTCGCCCTTTTCATGCATTATAAATGAGCAGGGGTCTTTTCACGCCAGCGGGTTTAAAACATTAAAATGGCAGGTGGGCCTTAAAACACACCCCCCCCCCCCCCCCCCCCGATCACAAGACCCCACTCCATCTCCCACATGGAACCATGGCTCTGATTAATCCTCCGGCTCATCCTGACACGGCTGTGCACCAGCATCTTCCTCCTGTGACTGTTGGGGTGGCTCTCCTTACATTTATTGGTGGGTGAAACCATCCTCATCTACCCCCCTTAATGCCAAGTTGTCCTTTTAAACCGGCAAATGTGCTTAACTTCTCTCTGCATCATGGGGTTACATAAATCCCATTTTATGGGGGATGCCCACCAGAGATAAAGATGAATAACCTGCAGTGTGTTGAAAGGCCGCCACACCACTGTCATTATCTGACTATTAGGTGTGTTTTGTGACCTTTATCAAGCACACTTAATAAAGCGCTTGACACTCCCCGCCACCCCCCGGGATACTTGTAATAGGACAGTGTGAGATTAATCCCTGACAGCAGTGCGTGGCACAAACACCGAGGCCTCTCCTCAGATGCTCCTCACTTCTTTCCGGTACTTGCTGGGGACCTGCCCCCCTCCCTGTCCTGCTCCACCGTCCTTCAGCCCGTTTGCCGTCACATCCTCTTCCCGCTCCCTCAGGGTGCTGTGAAACGTCGGCTTTGCACCCAGAACTCCAGGTCCAAAATGACCCATCATCATATCCCACCAGCTTTCCCACAAAAGACCCTCTTTCTGGGCACAGTACGGGGAGTAATGTTTTCTGAAAGCAGGAGTGACTCTAGTGGGTTGCCTGGCACCAAGGGCTATGCCCTTCTGGGCATGACCATATGCACCAGGTCCCCCCCAATGGAGGGCCACACCATGGCAGAGTCCCTGCCAGAGAGTGCAAGCTGTCAACTCCAGCGCAAAGGGACATGGAAACACCAGGACAAGCTGCGATTCGCAGGCGCACCCAGTTGATCTCATGATGTCATGGGGGGAGGGGCTTATTCATCCCTGCCTTTCACCACCAGCAGTGTGTGACATGTGTGGACAGTGCTGGTAGACATAGCTCGATACAATCATGTGTCAAAGCAGGCAGAAGAGATGTACAATAAAACAACTCCCTCACACACTTAACCCAGAGGGGCTGTCCAATCATGGGTTCACGTTTCTCACTGAAGGTGTGATCCTCCTGAAATCCGTGTTGTTTTTTTGTTAGGGTTCTAGTTATCTAAAGACAGCCATCTTAATGGTACCTGGGTGGAGACACTCAAAGGGCTGCTGCTTCACGTCAGCAACTGTTACTCCAGTAACCCACACGGCACAGATGGGCCGAACGTGAGCACGAACGGCGAATTCGCCCCCCCTGTCCTCCACAGTGAGGAGCTCAACAAGCAGATCACGAGAAACTGCCAGCTGGCAGGCGGGAGGTGGAGGAGGCGCCCAATCAGGCAGGAGGTGTCCCTAGACCTCCCTCCAAGAACCGATTCCTTCCCGAGGTCCATCATGCCATGGGCGGGGTCAATGAGGCAGACAGAGACCACAGCATGTCGCTATGCCCATTGATGTGCATCACAAATAAATTAATGCCCAATAGATAAATGATGCTTGACACATCATCCTATAGCGTGATGAGGAATCACTCTGCTCTAACTGCGAGCCAAATGCAGAAATTAGATTATGATTAATATGTGTCTGCATTACTTCAATAGTCGATTGTTCATTGCACAAGGGCGGCGTTAGACATTATTTGCAAGGCTTGGCTAGGTGTGCCTCTGGGCATGTGGGGAGGGGGCAAGAACAAAACCAGCATTGCTTTGAATTTTATGAATAAATATTGATAAATGTGTCAAACTCAAAAAAATACCATCTGTGTAAATTCGGCTGCACATTGGGGCGAGTGTAACATTTTCATGCTTATCTGCTTTTATCGAGGTCTGTTGTGTCAGGGCATAGGACAGTGACCTACCCATATGGTCCTGCTTAATGGTGAGCCACAGTGAAGTTGGCCTTTAATCAATGCATGATTTCACTTTTAAGATGACCACTGTGCTTCTCTTTGTGGATTCGCAGAGCGAGTACTCAAGTGACACGGAGAGCGAGGACAACTTCCTCATGATGCCCCCCAGGGACCATCTGGGCCTGAGTGTCTTCTCCATGCTCTGCTGCTTCTGGCCCCTGGGCATCGCCGCCTTCTACTTGTCTCATGAGGTTAGTGCCGCATGGCTTTGGCCCTCCAGGGCCAGGGGAACGGGGTGTTTATTTTCTCGTACCTCTGACTGGTTTTGGCACAATACCCAGGTTAGGAAAAGGAGAACTGTGTCTCCAAACACAGCAACGTTATGTTTTTTCATCGGAATTGTATGTCCGTATAGTAAATTATGGGCAGCTGTTCCCGGACGTGGCAACGTAGAAATGCCATGGCGCGGCAGGAGGGTTTTGGCAGCCCTCATGGGGGTCCTGAAGACTGTTTCCTAGTAAACCGCCACCAAAGTGATATGTCAAAGAAGGATGATGTCTCTGTGGCTCTGGATTGTCACAGCCCTCATTAGAACACTGAACAGCATCAGTCTCGCCAAACATGGTACCTTCATCATAAGCATTCCTGTCACTTGATATAAAGCTCATTGGGTGCAGAGCCCTTGAAATAAAAACACAAACCTCTATTTTGGTCTAGTTATGAAATGCTTGACAAACAAAGACAACATTACTATGGTCTAATAATAGCAGAAGGTCTCACATTGGCAAATCTGAGCTGAGTTTGTCTGAACCCAGAAAAAGTCATTAGCCTGTCAGTGAACCTCCCCCCCACTGCCGTCCTCATGAAAAAGTGTTATTCATCACGCCACCACCCCCAGCCTGTGCTCCAACAGTCAACAGGCTTGTGACAGGAAACTCAGTGTGACAAATATTAAGCAAACACAGAGATTCCTCTCCCTCTTGGCCACATTGATGCCGCAACGTTCGGCCAAGGTTGATGGCAACATTAACCTGCAGTAACATCGGGGGGTGGGGGGGGGGGGGGGCAGAGGCCAGCCAGGCTCATACAGTTAGTCAAGGATATGGAGAGGCATGGAGTCACATAGATGTGGCTTAGTATGTGTCCAGGAAGCAGCCTTTCCACACAACGTTCCCAGACAGGCACAGACGTCTTGCCATTCCGCGCTGGCGGCCAGGCACCTGAGCAGCTCCTCAGTGGAATGACACAGTCCAATGCCTGAAAAAAAGCAAACTGAACTGAAGCCCTCCAGGACCAGAACCAGACTGCACAGAGTAGAGGCGACTCAATAAGCCTGGCACTAAGCAGCAAGAATTCTGTGCTGAAATTACCTGGAGGCAGAAGAAGCAAAGATCCAACCATCCATCCTCCAATCGATTGTCCTGGTCAGGGTCTTTGTCATCTGCATTCCGAGAACAGGCCTGGGAAACTGTTTCATGAGTGGAATCATTTCAGGAAATAGCATTCTGTATCTGTCTGCTGACGATAGGGGCTTTGTGGCTGATCTACACCCAGCTATTCCCGTGCATCTCCACATGCTGGGCCGCACTGCTCCACAATCAGCCTACAAATCACTCATTCCGCCGATCTGACATGTAGCCTACTGGCAGACCCGCTCAACCCATGGGAATCAATAACTCAATCCCCCTACAAAACTAGGGCATTGCAATAGGCATCAGGCAAACGGGACCCATTAGAGGGAAAAAAAATCCTACCATCCACGCTTTAGGGCTATTAAATTATTTACGTAATCACACCACATTCACAAAATGCATCGAGTCATGGAGATCTGATCCCAGAAATGGAGATAGCACCCCCGAGAGGTGGCAGGAACCAGAACAATTCATTTGAGTTACAGGTAATGCATCTTATCCCACAATTGTTCCCATTCAAATGACCAGAATCTCATTTTGAAAATGGGTTTTCGCACCTTTGAGTAATAAGAAAGAAGTACCATCTTGACTAAGAAAGCAGGTAGGAAGCTGCTTCTCCCTCCTCTGTCCGGTCGCTAGACTTCACACTTCACTATGAGGATTTACTCCAAGTGTGACTACTGCCAGTGCAGCAAAAGTAATCTGATCGTCACATGTAGCGTGCATATTTACGCAAGGTTCTCCTTCACAGCGATTTTTATAAAGGAGTCACATCACAAATGAAGCATGTTATGCTAACAGATGCTACAGCAGCAAAACTATTTATTTATTCAACATGTTTAAGCTATGCATCTTAGCCCAATGCTTTACATACCACATACAGTCTTACCACGTGTTTATCAGCAAACACAGATTGAAAATTTTGTCATTGGTTTCTTAAAACATTAAAGAAATGCCCTTTTTTAGGGTTTGATTCTGTAACACTTCTTAACGCTATTTATTTCTATTTATATTTGATTTGATTAGATATTTTTGGTTTATGTCAGGCGAGTGCCATTGAATTATTAGTCTCTAATTACTATGAGGATTTCTAGAATCCTTAAACTACATCCTGACAGAAATCTTTTTACTGTGGAGGCCCTTTACTGTGGGACACTAAACATTGCAAATATCATTCCATGTTTTCCATGAGACAAGCCACCCCCACCGTTGACTTGTAGATCTGATTCTGCATTGCAGTGTTTTCCTTGTGAATGATAGCTGAACGAGATTTCCAGCTTCCAATCACACATACCATTCATGGCACAAAAGGTCACGTGGATTTTAATTGGTTCATGTGCCTTTTTTTGGTCCAGTACAGGACTCCTATTAAATTTGTCCTTTAAAATGCGACATCCAATCAGCATGCTAGATAGGCAGAGGAACTCCCTTTACCCGCAAGATGCCTGCTCTTCACAGATCACCTCCTTAACCCCTGTGATGAGCGGTGCGGCTGACAACCCACTAAAGCCTATTCTGCCAGCACACGGACTTGTCTGACTCCACTGTCCATCACCCTGGGAACCAATGAACAGCCAGTCTCCACTGCATCTTCCAAAGAAAAAGAGCAATGGAGATAGATGTACTCTTGGTGCTGTCTGTAAATGTTTAAAGGCTTTTCATAGTGGGATGGGATGCTGATGGTTATGTATGATGCCAGTTCTCTGCTTTGTTCTAGCTGAATTGGAAGTTATGGGAACCTTCTGAGCTCAGTCATCAATGGTTCAGTACAACAAACAGTGCCGTATGCAGTGACAAGCCATTCTAGCCGATCCACCAAGAGAAAGTGCAAATATGAAATTTCATTGGCCCATATCCCTGTGTTGCTGTGTCGCTCTAATTTTCTGCGAGAGTGTCATGTGACCATAGGAGGTGACGGCCACATGTTGGCTATGAGTCGCAGCTCAGCTTCAATGAATATCCAGCTGCAAACCTGGGCACAACAGTACAGCCAGCAGCCAAGGAAGCTACTCTGGGTATGAGTGCTGCCAAGCAGGATGCAAAAAATACTAAATTAGTGCTGCAGCTTGCAGCGATTTCAGAATGTGAGACCGTCTCAGTAAATGATACGAATTTTGGATAAATAAATAACTAAATAGTTCAATTAAGGTGAAATGTCAAAGGGAATATATTTAGGGCTCAGACTTCCAGCAAAGCTGATTTGTAGGTTTTTACAGATATGCTAGAGGTGTCTGCTGGTTTTTTTTCCCGTTGAACCATTAAAAGCCTTAACTGGATGCACAGTGGTGCGTCAGCAGTCAGGGCAGCAGTAGTTAGGAGCATCTGCAGCACTGTGGCTCCTCAGGAATAAGCCAGCTTGCCATTGTCCTGCTTTGAAATGCTGCCACAGAAAAACAGTGGGGCTTTTTAAGCCAGCCGTTACAGCCAGACCAATTTGTCATGTTTATTGGGAGCACTGTCAGGAAGGAGACGTTCCACAAGCGGCATCCGTGCAACTGCTGCGTGGCACTGCATGCAAACTGCTGCACAGCACTGGAGCTTCTCCTTTTGTTCTCATTCGTTATTTCTATAGCTGGAACTTACCTGTACCCACGGCAACTTAGAGTTTTTGGTTGTGATATGGTTACAGGTATACTTCAATGGGGCGATTCAGGTCACCCGCTACACTCAAGGGTTTAGGCTGTCCCATCACATTTTTATCTCTCCTGTATGGTGAAGAACAGGCTTACTAGCTCCACATCTGCTATACAATCCCTTTGAAATCATATTTTTTGTTTTTTTTTCCACTTAATAAAGGGCAAGACTCATAAAACAGCTCGGGGAACTTTCTGGACACAATACAGCTTTTCTCCAGGTCTCCCATCAAGCGGGATGGCTGAGGCACATTTCTATAACGGTAACATGGGGGTTAGGGGGTGCTGTTAAACAGCCACAAAAGCCCTGGGGTACGTACTTGAATGTGTCACATCCTGTCCTTCTTATCGGCAGAGGAAATATGGGGAAAAAAACCCAACAGAGAGTGTCCCAAAATTGAGTGACAGAATCTGTTTGCACGAAGCCTGTGTGCATAATCTGATCGCTTGCTTCTGGAACCCACTCCCACGTGGAGATGAAGCTCTTTACACAGTATCTCGGCTGGGGGGGGGGTGAGGGAGCGTGGGCCACTGCATGCGCTGTTAGCTAACAGCCTCCCTGGGTGCCAGGCAAGCTCTAGTGGGCACACTATATTTATTCAGCCCGCTAGCATTTAGCAAGCTTTCCGCACGTCTTCCGTGTGGTGAAGGTCAGCTGAAATCACACCGTGTGCGTGATGGAGGTGACCTTCAAATCCGTGTGAACTGAACATTAAACAAGACTTCGGATGTTTCCCACTTTGGTTACTTAAATAAATAATTTTTTTGTTTACGTATAATTAGTTGAATGACTTTGCTGTGATGGCAGTTCGTTTGGCAAATCCTTGATGAAAGCAGCATTTTCTCATCTGCCCAGTTTATTTAGACTCATTACTAATCATATTTGCTTACTAAGTGTATTATTTGGCAGCTATAGTGGCGAAAACTGTTACAGTCCATATTCAAACTGCTGATGAATAGGTTTGGGGGAAACACAGAGCTAAACTTTTTTTTTAAATTATATCATTATGGCTGAATTTGAAACTTTAATACTGAGCAGATAATCACATTTGCACTTATGTATGGATTGTACCAGAAAGCAGCACTGGTTTCCCGTGCTGCAGACTCGTGAACAAATCCACTCCATCAACTAAACAGATCACTGAAAAAACAGGCCCTGTTTAGAGCCTGTGGTCTGCTAGCACTGTGATGTTCAGTCTCAACCAGCTGCGTTGCAGAATCTGACTGTCTTAGCGTCCCAGAGACAGTCCTGTCACACCACCGTGTCATTTCCCAGCAGTCTCAGGAGACTGATTGCATGGATGGGCCTCTCCTAGCTTCAGTTTGGGGGGTTTGCCAGGGCCCCCTGCTTCAAGAATGAGTAAAACCCTGTGTCCTGCTCCACGTCAGTTTTGCTGGAAAGGTGGTGGGGGGGGGGGGTGTCTTCCAGTGAATCTTCTACTTTCAATCAGGCCTCCAGGAGAAGCTTCAGATCCCCAGATGAATATGTCAAGCAATTTCAGAAAATGGATGGAAGGATATTTCCCTCTTTCTGAGATTCTGACCTCGCCTGTAGTTAATCACTTTAGTCTGATAGTAATTAATTAGGCAGACTTAAATTGCTGAGGTAATTATACTGAAATATGTTTCCTCTCTGTAAAGAACAACTTGTCGGTAATCATTTTGCATGCTGAAGCCCTTCATCACCGGTACAGGGCACTAAATTAACTGTATTTTTCAAGACATAGGAACATTTAATAACTCTTAGCAATGAAGCATAAAACATAAATATATTCAAGCATGAATGTATTCATTTGAAATACACTCAGAACCTTTTCGAGAAAACTATGGCTAACCCAGACGTGGTGAATGTCCCCTAGAGCATTTAATGTCTCTAAAAAACAAAAAACTTTTATCAGCATAAAATGAGGGTAAGGAAAAACTTGTGTGTACTCAGCAATGACCAGTCAGCCTACTCCGTGGTTCCTCCCAGGGGTGTGGGACGTGTACCGTTATCCAGGATGACCTCATTTTACTGGCCAATGAAAGAGCTGCCCAGGAAAATGGATTAGAGAACCTAATTATGACAATACTAGTACTACTGCTACTACTAATATTAATAAGGAATCCATGACCCCGAATAGGACAAGCAAAATAAAAAAAAACACAAAACTGTTACAAAAACAGTTAAATTTTATTGCGGCTGAGAAGAGGAAGCTAGCTAATTTATAATATCCAGATATTCCCTAATGCAAGGATCTCAAGATCTTCCAAGCTAAAGGGCACTCAGAGCCGTGCTGCTGGCTTTGAGTAGACACTCCACTCCACACCCCTCTGTGAGTCTGTGTGTCTATGCTCGTTCCCCAGCACCTCCCCCCCCCACACTTTTGCTGCCTCCCCCATGCTCTCCTACTTATAGGGGGGGACAGCTCATGCGCTCCAAACGTTTCTTTCTGATCTCCTAAGCCTGGGTCCTCCCCCACAACTCGAGAACTGAAAACAAACTCATACCTTTTAAAAATGGATTTTGCTTGTCTGGTTGCAAATTGACCTCCAAAGGTCAGAAACATAAATTCAGAGGATACAGTATGACACACAGGGGGCCGGAGCAAACGTCAGGGTGTATTAGCCATCTTTGGGCCATGCCAAGGGACCCCCCCCATCAACCTGGACAAATACTGATTGATCAAAATCATCCTCATACAAGGAGCAAAGGCAGCATTTCTGGTTGGAAAAGGTGCTTCCCAGCACTGGGATCCAGGCTTAGTCTCCACATTAGGTACCCATGGTGCCTCAGGTGTGCTGAAAGAATGGCATCTTCTCGTTCTCGTCACTTTGTTGCCACAGATACCATCAGCTGGACAGTTGGGGGGATGCAGCGAGATTGGGCAGTAATCCCCTCCAACCGTGCACATGCCAGAGAATATAAATCTCCCTCCTGACGAAAGGGAAGCGCACGGGAATGGCGATAACAGGGAAGGTTAGGGCTGGAAATGATGATGACTGAGAACGTGGCAGAGAGAGAATCTCACGCTTTCATTTCTAGGCCGAAGCAGAGGTGAGGCCGAGTAGTGACCAGAATGCTGCTGTTTTGAGGGGAGGCCAGCAGCACTCACCGCTGCACCAGCGTAGACAGGCAGGGTGCCAGCATGTCACACACACACCCCTCCATCTCTTGCCATTTGTTGCATGTGAGAAATATAGTCCTGTGACCCTGTAAAAGTTCCTGGTGTTCCCTCATCAGTGCCACTGGATGTTGGCGCAGTCAGCATCCATCACCGCGTTTTTCTGTGATCCTTTAGAAATTTCTGCATTGTACTGCTTGTTCTTCAGCCTTAAGAAACGTGTGATCAATCTGCAAGAAAAAATATAATGGTGAAACAGGAGAGCAATATGAAGGCCACTGTAGTTTATCCGCATGCTCTGTGGATCACCAGCGCTTTGATCAGGCATCTGAACCTGTGCACCGATTTCCAGAGCATGTCTGCTATGCCTGTGTTATGGTAAGCGCCCGTGACATGTTCCTGTGGTATCCTTGGTGACAACGGTGTGTTCCACGCTTGTGTAGAAGATTCACAACAAGAACACTGGGCGTGTAACATGATGGGAGTCCTGGGGATGCTGTCAAAGGCATTTCAGAAGTGGGAAACGACAGCACTTGAGAGCAGAGAATTCCATGTGCTTGCTGCAGGAGGAACAACAAATGACAGAGCAAGTTCTCTAGCTTTTTACATTACATTTAAATCATGCAACCTTTGACTGTTCATCATCAGATGTATTTTTACAGTTCTAGCGCTTGTTCCTCTGACTAGGAGAAGCAGTTAGGAGATGGATGGCTGGACCGACATTTTTACCAATGCAAATGTAAAGGATTCAAAATTGACAAGGTGAAAGTGCATTGATTTTCTATTTAGATCCTGCCAAGATTTTTTTAAATTATGAACTAATTTTCTCAGTTGTTACAGAACACCTGGAACTTAACTGTTTTGGATAGTGTGTGTAATGTCCAGAATCACAGGGTAAAGGTTTTGTCCCATGTTTTTTTTTAAATCAGGTACTACCAGCCTTTCTTTTTTTTTTCAGCAAATTTGTCAAGTAGCTGCGATGTGGCTTTGCTAGAGTTGGATGTCTCTAGACCACTTTTACATGGTCTTGGTCTTGTCACAGTCTCAACGGTCTTTGGTCTCGGTCTTGTCTTGGTCTCCCTGTCTTGGTCTCCCTGTCTTGGTCTTGCTGTCTTAGATCAACATAGTGACTGGGAAATTTGGAGTGAAAAGTATCCATGACACATAACGTAACGTTCAATAATGCAACATTATTATTATTTCACCTTTCATTCCTTTCAAATGCAACCAATCAATGACATACATGCACTTTGTTGTGATTCAGACATTGGCGCGCATTCAATCAAAATACACGTTATTCGCGCAAAATAAGTATAGCGCTAGTTAAACGTTAGTTAAATGTGTAATCACATGCCACTGCAGACATTAAGATGTCAGAATCTTTTAAGCACTTGTCCTTATTCTTATTAATGCACAATATGATGTGCAGTTTGTATTAGTATATAGTATTTGTAGTTTGCATTTGATTCCTGTGACGTGTTCGCATGTCTTTATATTGTTTGATTACATTATTTTACTTAAAATGGTGTTGCTTGACTAAATAAATGAGACCATTGACTTTTAAATAACATCTGCATATCACGTTGTGTTGACTTAACAGGCCTAATCCATTTCAGGGAAGTTGATATCATACAGTGTCATTTTGCTAGTACTGCTACAATGGGACATGATGCAGTTTCAAGTTTATTGTGTTTGTGTTTATAATCTTCAATTTGATGTTATAATTTCTCCTAAAAATTAAGTATAATTGAAATCAGTTACATATTTCCCATGCTTTAGACAGTTGTTGGAGGTGTTAGCTGTTTTGTCAGATGACTTTGGGGCTAGTCAGTACCCGTCATGTCAGTCCTCAACAGCACACAAAAGTTAAGGGAGTGGTTTTTTTTGGTCTTACTCTTGGTAGTGTCTTGGTCTTGGTTTAGGCGGTCTTGACTACAAGTCTAGGCTTTGCAGATATTTCTGTTTTGGTTTGTCTTTTACCAAGAAAGCCAGATTAATCACATCAAAATATCATGCTTGGCAAGGACACCTGCTGCTGCTGGTCCGATTTACAGCAGATAAATGTCAGTGCACCCTAATGGAATTTCACACTAAACACACAGACAACGGTCAGAATTAGATTATTTTTGACCCATGGCATCCAGACAAGGAATTATGTTTTCTGCATATTAGTGAAATCTTCTTTTTTGTTTTTCCTTTTTAAGAAGATTATGACCTTTTAAATTTTGAAATATTGGCTTCAATTAATTACTTAATTTCAATTTTCGATTTGATAAAGTAGTTTGCTTTTGGGGGGGGATTACAAAGTGTCTGTCTGCTGCTTACAGACTTGGTTGTGTGAATCATTATTGCCAACCATGTGCCACCTGCAGAGGGCAACACTGCAGTCGGGCCCTTAAAGCTCCCCTGGCTTTACCTCAATGCTGCCAAAAGATGGCAGAACCAGCTGATAAAGCCAGAAATGATGGCTGCCAAGGCCAGTGTGGAACAGCCCAGAGTGGCCCAGAGTTGAGTGGTACTCTGACAAAGCCGGAGGGCAGAAGGTGCTATACTGAGCGAATGCACATGCTGTGTATGTGCAGAGCAGCTCACCAGGGGCAGCAGAGGAGCAACATGCCAGTGGATAGGGGATCCTTCACACACAGATTGGCGTCGGCTGTTCTCAGATCTCTGCTGAGTGCCTCCGGGGGCGCTGCAGTCACTGCTGCAAACCCAGCACTCAAAACTAACTGGGTTACAGGTCTGTCCCTCAGAAGGACCATCCATATTGTATTCAGATTCAAAGTGAGGCTGATACAATCCTGCCATCCATCTTCCAACCACTAATTCAGTACATGGTGGCTGGAGGCCCTAAGCCTGTCATAGCAGGGCTGGGGATGCCCTTTCTGGAAGGCCAGTTTTACATGGTGTCCTTAGATCAATTTTATCAAGTACAATCTCATATATTGCTATTCATATATAGCTGTATTGCTATTCATTAGGACCAGGACATTGGGGAAGCAATTTTTTTGTCTCTGTGTTTCTTTGATTTCAGGAAATCACATTCTGTGTGCCTCCCCGTGTAGTACATTTCATGAATCATAGTCCGTTACCATGGAAATGGCGTACAATTTTAATATCTGTTAAACTGAAAAAATTCCTAAGCCTAATTCTTGCAGATTAAGACTGTAAAACAGCTGAACAGGTGCTGAAGAAGACAGAACCATGGATCTGTACCCAGAAGGGGAAGCACAGAAACCAGATTACTTATTTAATACTCCTTTCCTGCAAGGACTCCACAAGGAAATCACCACAATCCCATCCTGTGCATGCTATTTATGCAATTACTATGTTAAACCTAAACCTCGAACGTGGAACGGCAGCCCTGTTTCCCAGCAAGCCTTTTTGTATTCACTTCAGCTCAATTCCGTAGCCTTGCCTGGCTGGCAGCACTGCTTCTTTTTGGCCTGTTTTATGGTGGCGCTGTCCCACGACTCAAACTAATTTACCACCAATATGGCGGCTGCATGTCACACCAGCTTGTGCTCCCAAGGACATGAAAACAGGAAAATAGACAGTCATGCTTTCATCTTACCCAAATCACGATTCACTCTCGCTATGAGGTGGTAAGCAGAGCCCAAGAGGCTGTGCGGAATACAGGCAATAGAGGTACACATTGTCAGAGTGACTAAGGTGCTATTGGCTGTGTTGGATGAGTCCACGCCCTTCCTTTGCTGGCAGACACTCCCAGCCTGAGCTGCTATTGGCTGTGTTGGAAGACGACACGCTACCCCCACTGTCTCTATCTGCTTGAGCTGCTACCATGGAAGCCTATTCTGCTGGAAGTGGCAGGCACTTGCTGTGGTTGGGCTTTGCTGTTACAGACCCCACAGCCCTCCCTAGGGGGGCCTAGCAGACTAACTCCTTTTTTACACTGGACGTGTGTCCGCAGCACTGCGTTTCCAACACGGCAGCCGCAGGTAATTGCTGCTAATTAAGTCAATGCATCAGTTTACACCAGATCCGCATGTCCGGATCTTGGGATGTGCATCAAGTTTATTTTTGACAGATACGGATTAAGAACGTAACACAGAGAGAATGCGCCAAGTCCCCTTCACATCATGGACGACAGAAAGTTAACTTTGGAGGTGGAGAAACACGGAATTGTGTACGACCCCAGACATCCTGAAATCATATACAGTGGTACCTCAGAACTCAAATTTAATCCATTCAGAACTTTCCCCATAAGAAATAATGAAAAACCAATTAAGTGGTTCCTGGCCCCCAAAAAAATACACCTAAATGTTTTTTTAGTATTTAAACACAAAATGAACTGGATAAAACAAGAGCAAATACTGTACTAAACACATCTAAGGACATTTATCAGAACAGTAATTGGTAAAGAAAGAAAATAAATGTATCCAAACAATGTGTAATGTAAAAAAAAAACAATGTGTCCTACCTCGATCGTCCGCTCCTTCCGAGTCTCACGCCCTCTTGTTAACTCCGTGTGGAATCCCCGTGTGATCAGCTGTTTCTGGTTGTTGTCATTAGCTCTCTGTATTTAGTCCGTGTTTCAGTTTGTTTCCTCATTCCAGTCATTGTATTGTCCATCTGCGTTTTCCCTGCCTTACCTGTAATTAAACCCCGTATTCCCCGATACCCTGAGGTCTGCCCCTTTGTCTTCATTCCGTCCCCGCTCTGCACGACAATATCATTATAATTAAATGTATTAATGGTGTATTATTAATATTAAAATAATAAATCTTTATTTTAAAATGTATTTTATTATATAATAATAATTACTCTTGCTGTCTACCATTGTCTAAATGTATTTTTAGTTATCTTAGGTCGGCGTTCACGGTTTGACTTCGGAGATTCAGATCGAGCTCTAGGTAATTTTTTTTTAAATGGTTGGTTCGACTTTTAAGAAATTTGAGTTCTAATGAGTTCGAGAACTGAGGGACCACTGTATATGACCCACATTAATCAGTGGATTAAAACAGCAAAAAACCCTCAAAAATCTTGAATCCATGTCATTCATAAGTGGACTTTAAATGCATTAATTGTTGTCTGTAGGTTACAAAGGAAACACAACAAAGTATGACAAACACAACATTAAACACAGCAATGCAACAGAATGCTAAACACATTAAACTCAATTAAAGTTGAGCAACAACAAGGACAAAATGAACGAGGAAGCCTACTAATAATGTTTGTAGTGCACAGAAATCAGCAAAACAAACGCTGTTGGTTTACCCACGGTTGTTATCATGCTATCCCTCACGATCTTAATTTTCCTGTGATCATGTGATCTGGCAAACCAGCGGCACGCCGGATCAGATACGGACCACAAATGCGTCCAGTGGGATGGGAATGCAGCACAGTCGCACTGCAGCGGACACGCATCCAGTGTAACACATGAATATTTCAACCCCCTTCACCAGTTGAGTTCTGATGACAAAACATCATCCATACCAACAGGAGGTTGGGGGGGTGGGACAGTAATCAGGTGATCTCTGAAATTCCTCCCCATTTATAGATATCATCAATCACGGGGGTCTGGCATTGAAACTATAGCCCCCCCATTCTTTGTCTCAGTTTCGCTCTCTCTGCAATGCGTCCTCCAGCTCACGCTGCAGAACGCGGAGGGTGCCTGCATGATGGCCAGGGGGAGAGGGGACATCACCCCAGCCAGCATGCACCAGCACCTGCAGCATTTCAGATGGGACCACAGTGGCCGTGTTTGCGTGTGTCCGGCAACGCTGTGGGATGGATCCGGTGGGACTGGACCGGCTTTCCGGACACGTCATAAACCTTCCTGTCAGCCAGGCTCCAAGTGCCTTTTTCAGTTAGATTCTCCCACATGGCACTTCAGAGAAATGCCTGAGCTGCAAAAGAACAGTTCGTTTGCAGAGTGATAAAACACCGGACTGCTTTTGGCCACACTCACCTGAAAATGAGGTCAAGCTCACATCCCTTCTGTAGCAAAAAAGGAATGGAATAATCTCATTGATTTGCATTAAATCACCATGATTGCAGGCTGGCTGCACTGGGTCTGCATCACGAGAGCGAGAAAAACTCTGCAATGACATTGCTTGATGATTTTAGTATTAGGTCATTAAATATTAGTGTTGTGAAGATGAAAATATGCAGTGGACTGTTCACTTTCATGGCCTGTGGCATAACTTTCATCTTGATACACAGAAGGATAATAAGACTGCTTCATTAAAGTTTAAATGCCCCCCTCGCTGTTCTACAGTTGGTTCATGCCTGCAGACATTAGTCCAGCTGAATTTATGAGCAGGTATTGGCTGGCATGATCATGGCCATGAACAGCTTGACCAGCGACAGACCTTGGCACTGTTGGGGGTGTGACCCGGATGGATGGGGGATTGACCTGCAGGTCCCGCTTACTGCCTCCTCTAGCTGCCAGAGTCACATGGTCACATGGTTACCCTCCATGACCCAGTTTCCTGCTGTTTTTTTAGGCCTTCTGTGTACTTGATTTACAGATGCTAAATGGATCCCACGGGTCAGCGAGTTCAAGGAGAATCATTAATACCTTATTGGGGAGGGACTGGGGGACAGGAGAGGGGTCACAACACGTCCACAGAGGCGGAGCTGGAAGCCCATTTACAAAGACATTGCAAACAGGCAAAATGTTACAGATTCGAGAAGCTCCGAGCTGATACAGATGTTGTGGGCATGATTTGCACCATGCAGTTGGGGAGGGGTGTCTTGGGTAATCGACTATCCTGAGATTCCCCCCCCCCCCCCCAGTACTGGCATGGGCATCATTCTACATGGAACCTAGTGAACCCAGCAGGGAGAGCAGCAGAAGCTATGATTGGTAGGGTGCCATGCTTCCTGGCTCTGACCCATGCTGGTAGCTTGGGGCAGTTCTGGGCAATTCTGTGAAGGTCACAGCAGCTTGGGGCACTTCTGGCCAGCTCAGACCTTTTAAATTTTATTTAAAATTTTAGAGTATTTCGGGGCAGCTCTGGGAAGGTCAGGGCAGCTCAGGACAGTGTTGGTGCTATCAGAACGACCTGGAGTTCTAAGCCTGTACATCAGGGCTATTATCACGGTTCTCGAGGTCTGAGCACTACTGATTTTCCAGCCTTCCTTTACCTGCGAGCCGGCTGTGAAGCCTCCAGGCAATCAGAATTAGTTACTATTAAACTAACTACTTAGTAGAACTGAAAACAAGGCCTGGATTTGAAATTGAGGTCCAGATTTGAAGAGCCCTGCTATAAATCATGGATGAAGAAACAGCCACCCTGTCACTTTGACTGTGGGGAAGCCGGATCCATGTTTCAGCCAGTCCCCCAACCCCCACACCATCCCTGAAAGTCCTCACCCAGGCTCTTTCCATTCCTGTCACCCACACAGAGAAGCAGGGGAAAACATGGATAATCACCAACCTCCCCATCCATATATGACCAAACCTTCCCTCATTCAAAAGGCCTGGACTGCATCTCATAAATGACTAAAGAAATAAACCCAGTGCTACAGGCTACAGCCACCCCCGCCCCCCCAAGACAGTGCCATGACAAAGAGATGGCTGTGCTCCAATTAATTAAAATAATAATTAAAATAATTAAAGGAGGGAAACTTTGTACCACAAAGGTATTCAGATGTGAATAATTAAGCAGAACGTCTGTTCTGAACATTGGCAGCAAACTCTGGACGTAAGGCTCTCCGCAGTTCAGGAGGAGGACTGACTCACCGAGCCGTCAGCCACCTGCTTCTCTCCAGTGTCAGCTCACTGTGCTCTGCTCTGATTGGCTTTCTCTCCTGTGCCTCTCGCTCATTGGCTCTCCCTCTCTCCCCTACAGACAAACAAGGCTGTAGCCAAAGGGGACTTTCACATGGCCAGCTCCAGCTCACGACGGGCGCTCTTTCTGGCTGTGTTGTCAATCACCATCGGGACAGGAATCTATGTGGGCGTGGCAGTGGCGCTCATCGCATACCTCTCCAAGAACAGCCACTTGTAACCACCGACTGCGTGGTTGAGGTGGCCTGAAGATAACATAGCAACTGCTCCCAAGCTCTATAACAAAGGCAATCAGTAACTGGTCCCTGTTATTATTCCCATAATATTACCTACACTTTTCTGATTGCTTTTACTGTGGCCCGACACACATGTACAGAAACTCACTTCGAGGTGTCTGCAGGGAGAGTGACCACCTAGGAGCATTACCAGGACCTTTTGAAGACCAGCTCCACGCCGCTGATGACCATGACTGGCATGCAACAACAGAGCAACAGAGACTGAGAAGCTGAAGGTCCTGCTCTTTTAATTCTGATTAACCATCATGCTGCTGGACACTCCCACTGATGGGCTGGGACCTCTTGTGTTTTTGGAGGAATGGCCTCCTACTTGATTGTACAGCTGTTTCACTACTGGATTTAGTCACAAGGAACCTATTTGAGCCAAAACTTACGCTAATGTTGTATGAGTAGTGAATAAGACATACATGACAGGTGGATGCTTGTGAGTTACACAGTACTTGCTATGTTTTTGTCCGTGACACACTTTCTGCATTCACCTTCTTTGCCCACCAACAGACTATATGACAACAGTCTGCACCACCTCCCGCAGTAGACCAACTGTCCAGAAGAGGGCAGTGTTGCAGACACAGAAATGACCTTGCATTTGTGTATATGCACGTACATACCCAAATGCATATTGTTGTAAATTCTGTATTTTTCTTCCGTGCACATTAAAAACATCCACAGTTTTGTGGAAACACAAAAACACCTGCCCTTCAACGTCCTTTTTGAATGGTCACCAATGGCAATAGGTTCATTGAGTTTAAGTAGGAGGCGAGACAATTATTTCTGCATGTACAGTACAGGCCAAAAGTTTGGACACACCTTCTCATTCAATGTGTTTTCTTTATTTTCATGACCATTGGTAG
>JABFEA020000067.1:17170815-17217035 GCA_019775915.2 Cyphomyrus plagiostoma | reverse complement strand
CCCCCCCCCCCCCCCCCCCCCCCCCCCCCCCCCCGCCCCCGAACTCTCCGGTTATTAGTTATCTGTACTGTATTTTTGCCCCAAAACCCTGCTCATTATTCCCACAGTAATGCCATCACAAAGTTTGGCCATCGGAAGGAAATGCCAGCTAGGTTATGTGTAGATGAACAGGCCGCTTCCAACAGTCTGTATCAACTCTTTATAAAGATCCTTCCACCTAAATAATCCACAAACACCAAAGCATTGGGCCGAGGAACTGAAGAAGCTGTCTCCGCATCTTTGATATGATGGTCAGCTGATGAGATGGCATCAAGGGATGGTGTCCCTGCCTCCCCAATGGTCACCACCCCCTGTCACTTGGGCTGTACTGGCCACGAGTGAACAGTTGCTTTGGGAAATAAATCACTGGCTTCAGCACATCTAGCGGCCGTCGAGGGGTGGGTTTCTGAAAAGTCTTCTCCCAGGGATGGCATGGGAATCCCCACTTCCTTGGAAGGATCTACAGAAAGGCATTAAAACCCCTCAGGTCATGTGAACATCAGTGGCCACATGTTTCCTGTCTCCAAATGATAAATCACGAGGATTAAATGTCACTCGGGTTAGAATCCCAACCCTAGAAGGTCTGGCTGAAACCACACTAAGGGCTACAAAATCCTGCCTGAAACTCACAGGGAATGCCAGGTGGGGTTTTCAGAGTGAGACATCACATTCTGGGTGCCCATGTCATAAAGGAACGTCACAGGAATGACAAGGGGTAAAGCTGCTCTTCCCAAATGGACAGGCTGGAGGCGACAGCATTATGTGGTCTGCAGCAACCCAACTGCTCACAGAACATCAGACACAGAGCCTTAATTATAACAGAACTATGCATAAGGACAGGAAGGCTGTACAACAGACCTGTACCATGGCAGCTAAATTTAGAATGCAGATGGCAGTTCAGGGGGGCACATTTAACTGCATTGGGCCTGGAGGGTGATGACCACATGCTACACTAATTCTATTTATAACTGAGTGTGCAAACCTGCTGTATGGTACTCAGATACAGTCTAGACCACACCATTTACCTACCCCCTGTGGAGGTTTAAGATCTGAAGAATGGTTTTTAAAATCAAATGAAACATTTTTTTTGTGCTTTTAACATTCACAATTTCCTTACAAACTAGCCAGCATGCTTCCTGGGAGTCTAGTTGACAAACAGAATGCCTTCCATGCATTTAATAAGATAAATATTTTCAAACTCTCAATTCTAATATTTTAAAACAACAGTTTCTGGGAGAGACTCAGTAAAACCAACAGATGATCACTTCCACAGGTTTTAGGACGTTTAACACACCAGTAACTGTGGCTGCCGGTGGGTGCAACCTAGTATGCCCGCTCACGCTGCAAATTATTATCCAGTGCATTGGGATGTGTTTATGCTCGTTAAAATGGTTCATGTATAGGGATTAGCAACAAATGTAAAGTTTCCCGAAATTCATACTGGTATTTAGTTGTCGGTTCCGTCAGATTTACTTAGGAATAGGAACAGGAATAGCGATCTGTAAGCGATCATCTTACGCCACCTGCTGGGCTTTTTGTACCCCAATCCGACAGCTTTATTTATATCTTTATTTCGTTCGGGATTTTTGTCTTTATCTTTATATTTACGCTTCTCTATCAAACACCGAGGCTATTTGCATGATTGTGAGACTAGATTATAATTATATTGAATGTTGTGGTGACATCAACTACAAATATTTAGCCTTTTTCCGCATAATTTGTTTCTACCCCTGGCATGATTTGCATGAATATATTTTTTATATTTTATACCTTTCCTGGTTTTCAACTGTGTTTGGGATGGATGAATCTCACTGTATATTATTTTTCAAAACCGCAATAGATGGTGCTCCAGCGTCACACGGACGCTTATTTCAGGAACTGTTTCTTGACCTTTAAACCTATATCTTCACCAGTATAAAAGATGATGCCAATGAAATGTTAATCAAGCAAAATTATGGATTCAGTGGAATCAATTGACGGTTATTATTGGTGAAAAGAGGCCAAATAATTTAATATATTAAAATAGATGCGTTAGTCAACAAATGAAAAATCAAGCTGATGAACTGTTACTACATATGAGTCTAACTCTGCTAAAGTATTGTAATTAACGTGGAAATGGCGTTGAATATACCTGCGGTTTTCGTTGAGGTCCATAAGCCGCCTGGACTCAGGATGTGGTTAGAAACATCTACACAAAAAAAATCCTTCTGAAGCGTCTGAATAGGAGTCGTTCGCTTCTTCGTTTCTGATCGAGTTGACCTTTTCGTGTTAATTCTGTTCACCAAATTTATGTACGTCAAAGTGGCACGGCCCCTTTGCTTTAATACGCCCAATGCTAAAACAATACTAGAAACCCGCTTGAAAATATTAAAACGCTATAGTATTTCTGACTAATACTGTGTGTATATATATGTTGACGATCTTTTATTGTTCTTTATATGTCAGTTCTGCTAGTAATTAGGTTCACAAACAGGAATATTACAAATGCTGCATGCCAGAAAAATCTGAACGAATGTGACTACAACGTTGATATAGGTTGTCTAGTTTTTAGCGCACACTTGCATTGCTGTACAAAACACTGCACGCTGGTTACACAAGACTGGGTGGACTTAAAAGATAAGAACCTCTAGAGAGCGAGTAAGAGCTAAGTTGCTTAAATGCGGAATGCGACTAAGTGGTATATTACTACTCCAGACCCTCTCGTGGATATTTCGCACCTGCATGATAAAACAGCCAATTGGTCTGGCGTCTCCTTTAATGAAACGCCCGGAAGGCGAGACGCTGCCTTTGGGGAGGTGCAGGTCCGGGGTGGCTTATCAGATCTTGCTCTCTCTCCTGTCGCTTTCTGATCGCTCTGTCATCGTTCCTCCACACCATGAGCGCAGTTTACTGGCTCCTGTTGCTCAGCGCACTGGCCGGATCCTCAGCTCAGGGTAAGGGGGATATCGAGCCCTTCTCTCTGCAGATGAGTGAAGTGGAAGTGGGAGTGGGGGGTTATTTCTGCAATAATTGCACTTCAGAACTTCTTGTTACTGAACTGGTAGTGAACTGTGCCGCTAATTACAGCTTCATTAAGCCCCCATGCGGGACCGACACACATCCTTCTGCTTGGTCAAAACTGGAAGAATGTTCTGATAGAAACTATCACCATTTTGAATTCAGATAAAACTGAGTTTAATTACATTTTAACTTTAAGTTTAACTCTGCTTGAGGGTAGTCTGCACAATATTGCGGTCGTCCTGCAATTTGTAGACATAAAACTGTGGCTCAAATCAACCATTGTATTCAGTGACTTACCAGTAGCAGTTTTCCAGTGAATGTGGGGGAATACCATGTGTCCATCCTCTTCTAGAAACCCTCCCTCTCGCTGGGCATAAACACAGACCTGTTCCTGGCTCAAGCCACAACATCAGCAAAAATGACCCAGGGGTTCAAAATGCCGTGCTGGTCGCAACGTACACATTCAACAATGAGTCCAATGACATATTCTTCTTCAGGGTGCATGCCATCAAAGTTGCTCAGATACAGGTAGGAGAATGTTCTTCAGACATAGAGCTATGAAATCAACATATTATGTAAACATGTTAACTTTGTAAGGTGCTGGCCAGCAGAGGTGGCTTTGTTTGGTTGGTTTGCATGTCTTTGGATTTCTTATTCAATAGAATTTGGTAATGTTGTTACAACAAATTAACATGCTTGTCATATAGCAGTTTTCATATCTAATGAAAACCTTGACTCTTGACTGCAGATTGTGAAAGGTATCAAGTATGTTCTGGAGGTGACCATCTCACGCACCATCTGCAGGAAGAGCATGTCTCCACCCAGCCTTGACAAATGTCCCTTCCAGCCTGAGGGAGCACTCCAGCAGGTAGAGTCCAAGTTGGCCTCCTAGAACCCCGTCGAGGGGAAATGCTGCCTTTCCCACATAAGAGCAAATGGTCCATCTGCTGTGCTGCCTTCACTGTCCCCACCTGAAGGTCTGCTGCTCAGATGTGGCAGGCAGGCAGTGTTGATGGCTGCTCTACCTTTCAGATGTTCAACTGTCATTTTGAAGTGTGGGCCATTCCATGGAAGCACTGGAGCAAAGTGACCTCCTTCGTGTGCCAGCCAGCCGCTTGCTGCCTACAGGAAGTGAGGTGGCTCGACTCTGAGTAACGGGCCCCCACCCAGATGCACTCGCCATGTGTTGAAACTGACGCAGTGACTAATATTCCAAGCCCACTTTTTCCGCAGTCGAGGTGACTCGTCCCATACACCCCCCAAATTAAATCGTTAAATTACTCACTGCTTCTTAATTTTATCCTGACTCGACTGCCAGGCATATTTGTTTCATACCTTGATGTACTTTCTGGAAGGGCTTACGTAATGGAATCGGTGTATGGATGACTGACAATTGTGTGCTGCAGGAAATGCAACAAGAAGCCTTTTCACACCCCCTGACTGAGCAGGCAGCTCAAACCACAGGCACTAGCACCATCTGCAAGCAGCACTAACTAGCTGTCATCCCGCTGGCCTCAAGCTGTGCATTCAAGAGCACCGGCTTTACTCAAACATTCTCCTGACTCGTCCACTGCACCATGCTGTAAGCAAGCACTTCTACTACAGATCAACCTGAGTTGGAGTGTGAAAATTTACCTTTACATTCCCATTTCTGCTTTTTAACCGCTATGTTATGGTTCAACCGGTTGACTTTTAGATTTTCCTTCTTTAATGGTTAAAAAGCTGCATTTAGCTGCCTGTGGAACAGAAACCAAATCTGCCCCCCCCACCCCCCCAGCCACACACTTTTCAAACTCAAGCTGCTTCCGCATACTTATTTCCCATTTTCTAATAAAATGAAGCAGAACTAAATTTTTCCATAACCAAACAAAAACTGCTGAAATAAATACACACTTAACCCGACAATTTGTGATTTTTATTTCTGTTTAGTCTGAGGTGTCTATTGGACAAGCAGACGGCCTGCTCAGAGAAATGTTTGCGGGTCACTAGTCATTTAGAGCAAACAAAATCTGCTGTCATGAAAAAGCCAGCTGCTGTCATTAAAGAAAAAGCAATTATGCTTTATAATGGTGTCAGAGATGGTCCCTCCCAGTCCCAGAAAATGATGAGTTGTTACACTGCAAATACAAACTAGTATAAGCGTGACACTGAAGAGCGGCGGGTCGTCAGGGTAACACACACAGCTGGTCTGGGCATCACATTACAAGGGGAAGGAAGGAGCACAGCAGGAGGCTGAGAGCCATGTCACAGTTAGCCAGTGTTATTCTTTGGGGGGGGGGGTCACACCCGGCTGAGATCCAGCTTGCACAAGTATGGCGACCGGAAAGATCCCAGGTAGAGATGTCCGTCGTGCTCGTGAGCCTCACTGACATAGGCAGCCACCACCCCGTGGGGGTCGTGGAGGCTCCGCCGGCAGGCCCCCCCCTCGGCTAGCTCCAGTACCAGGCTGTACCGGGGCACCAGCTTCAGCACCATGTCCTGGCTAAAGAGCTGGGGAAGCCAGAGAAACAACTTTATTGGACAAGAACGACACCCCGTGAAGGCAGAAAGAGACCACACTGTGAAGAGCGGAGTCTGCTGGGAAAATGGCCAGCCGTCTACACCCAATTCATATGGATGTGCAAGGAAACACACTTACAGATAAGTGTAACAGCTCTAGGTACTGTTATTAATGTTACAAATTTTGCAATCTTGCAAACTGGAGCTCCCATTTTCCCCTTCATAGTACACCCTTCTGCAAGTTAATTGAAACAAGTTGTCACACAGACATGCATGCAGTGGCCTGGGACCTGCTGGTTTACACAGCACTGCTGAGTGGATGGAGAGGAGGCACTGTGCCCACAGACTGGCAGGTCTGCTCGAGTGTGGTTAGAGCTGGGTGGTATGACTGTGCTTCAGCTATCCATGTACGTTTCAAGTAAATGCTCTGGGGTTCAGATGCCTCCCCATGTTGTCGTGGGGTTTCCTCCTGGTTCTCTGGTTTCCCCTCGCAGTCCAAGAACATCCTAAGGTTAATTGGAGTTGCCAAATTCCCCATAGGCATGAATGGTGTGTGCCTTGTGATGGACTGGCGCCCTATCCTGGGTTATTTCCATACAATTTTTATTAATCCACCCGGACTTAAATCCGGACCCAAGGCAATAAGTATGAATTAATGTGACTGTGTTGTCCATCTTAACTATGGTCAGTCTGTCTGCATATAGACGTGACAATTAATTTCCACAAGGGTATATTTGTTTAAATCTGTTCTTCCGTCTCTTTGTCATTGTGCTTCCTGGGATGGGCTCCAAGGTTACCGTGACTTACACACTATACTGACCAAGCAGTATATAAGGGGGATGGATGGATCAATACATCACATAGTCAAGTATCACATACTTAATGATGCTGATGCTGCTCATTATGTGTTTAATAATTCTGTTGTCGCCCTCTGTTGGCCATCTTCAGAAACTGTCACAAAACGACCACTTCCTGTGTTTCTGTTTTTAGCCTCTACAATAGGGCTTAAACAAAAAGGGCAGAGTTTAAACTATGATCTTTCCATTGTAATCTTTCTGTAAACTGTGTTTAGAGTCAGCCAGACAGTACAGGCAATCCTATTGGACCTGCGCCTCAGCTTTCAGTGACTGGGCCTACAAATGCATTTTTATGTGCATTTTTTTCGATCACAAAAATCTATCAGTAACCCCAGTCACGGCTCCCGAAGCTCATTACGATCGTTGCATTGTTTTCACTGCGTGGAGTCCTGCTCACTTTGCTGTGGAAATAAACATCCACAGTTAAACTAAGCGGTCAATTCCTCAGCTGTGTCCGCATGCCCATGACACCGACTATGCCATATACCGCCAGTCTGTCCCCTGCGGTTTATATTGTGCTGTGGGGCACCAAGTATCACGCTGGTACTCCCCGCTCCATACCTTGAAGATGAGTTTTTTGATCCAGGGCCTCTGGGAGAGGAAGTCCAGCATAGAGAAGCCGGGGTTGGGTCTCACAGCCGACATGGCCACCCAGTAGCTGCCCGAGCTGCTGCGGCGGATGTTGTCAGGGAAACCGGGCAGGTTGTCCACAAAGGTGTCCATTCCCCCTTTGTTAAGGCCTGAGACATGGACTCTAAAGGGAAGCCAAGAGACACATCAGGTTTGCAGATCCTATCCAAGGTGCCCTCTGCTTGGATGCCCCATGTCCCCTGAGACGGGATCCAGGGTCACTGTGACTCTGGGCTTATGAAGATGAAGGCACTGAAGGGCTAATTTACATTTTTTTTTGTAATTTTATCTATAAAAAAAGAGCAGGTAACATCAGGTGTGTTTCTCTGAGCAAACATGCTGGATGGCAAGGTGAAGCCACACAGTCCCTGCTGGCTCGTAAAAATAGCACAGAAAAAAAAAAGAAAAAACAAAACAGCAAAATGGGGCCATAAATGTTAAAAGTTTCATAACTTGACAGTGGGGTTTTTCAGGTTTTAGCTCTGGCAAAGCAGAAGGCTGCTTCTGAATGCAGTGGCTATACATACGCATCCTCTGTCTGGCCTGGCAGGTCCCTCGTGAACAGCCTTGCAGATATAATTATGCCTGTAATTAGGGGCTTTGTGAAAGTGAGAGCGTCTCTGGGAACGTTCCAGCGTGCAACAGCCCCAGCGGGATGCCAGTGCTCTCTCACAGCTGTGCCTTTCAGGTGGGAACCTTAAACCTTAGCAGGGAATTATCAATGAGTGAGAGAACTCAGATCCAGTTTCAGGACCCATTGGGGTAAAAACACATAGGCACCGGGTTGAGCTGGAATGGGAAAATGAGCATCTCCCCCTCTCTCCGCAGTGGGAGGCTCCGCCTCCACTGGTATTACACAGGACACCGACTGCTAAATAAAGCCTCGGTTGCCTAGGTGACTGCAAGCCTGCATCATTAGCGAAGGCAGTAGTTCTGAAGGCTGCGGGTGACTCTGGCTCAGTATATTCAGGAACATCAGGGAAATGCGCTTGTCTAACGGTCTGGCTGCAACCCATGCAGTGGCACAACCGCTACACTAACAGCAGAAAATTATGAAACACTGGCTTCAGATGCCTTGCCTAATGCAGCAAAATGCACAACAGCGTGTCCTGGGAAAGCCATGAGCGGGGGCCCACTGTTGAAGTCTGGACATGAGCGGTAATCTGTTCCATGGATGAAGTCAGTAAGCAGTGACAGTATAACCATACAGATACATGCAAAGGGAAAACAATGGATGCAGCTGTGGTTCATGTCCAAGAATGACTGCTACTTCCATTTCTGAAAAGGGGTCCTCATAAAATACAGAGTATTTATGACATCTGCCATTCTGCCTCTTTTCACAGACCAGATGGACAATAGGTTCGGACTTAATCTACGGCTTAGTGTGGAACTGATCTGACACTAACTGTGGGTTTTATTGGAGTGGGTGGTGAGCAGGCTTCCCTGGAGACTCTGTAGAACAAGTACCTCTTTGACAAGCCTCAACCTCATAGTACAGCTGACCTGTGGGAGTTTTGACTTGATTGGTGTGGGCAGTGAACGACGGGCTGCTTTTCGCTAATGGCTAACGAGGCACGAAGCTTACCTGCGTATCCTGGCCATGGTCGTCTCTGTCACCAGCACAGACTCTTCGTCAGGGCAGAGCTGGATCCCGTTGGGGAAACGGAGGCCTTCCATCAGCACGGAAACCTCCCTGGTGACGGTGTTATATTCCAGGACTCTGCGGGTACAGGGACATCAACCAGAGTCCAAGACGGAGCCCACAAGCATGTCTCATGTGCGCAAATATGCATGTTCTCCATCTCATCTAGCAGAACTGCAGGACATTACTTTTATGAATTATCAAATCTGTTTATTTGTAGAACTCTATTCAGCTCCATTTCCTGTATGTGAATGTTGACCAGTGGCATTAATAAGCAGCTATACAGACAATGTCTAAGGGTCTGGCACCAAGGGTCTCTGGGCCCTACCGTCCATCTGCTGTCGCCTCCATGACAAGGTGGAGGAAGTCCCTGCGCTGCCATCTGCTGCTGGAGTCTGTGAAGTACACTCTTGTGCCGTCCTGCGTCACATCCAAGTCGTTTACGAAAGACAGCCTCCGCCCCTCCACCACCTGACTGGCTGGCACCAGGGTATCCACCTCGCCTGAGCATCAGGGAGACAGAACCGGTGGGTGACACCCCTCCTCTACCCGCAAACTCCAGGGGACATTGTTTTAAATAAAAAAAAAAATAAGATGCCATAATAGAAGCCAATAAAGCATACCGCCATTAAATAACCAACTACCTGTCAAGGGCAGTACAATATGTCAGCAATGATTTATTCCTCAGAATACATATCATCAGATTCTTGGATTTCTGAATCTGATTCCTTGAAAATTATCCTTCAAACTAGCTGCCATAAACCCAACCTGACATCATGCAGCTATATCTCATCCTGTAACTTTGTAATACCATAAAAGTAAATGGTATAATAAGGTAATGAACTGGACTTCAAGGAGGGGGTGCTTGTTCTTGTGACCCCACACAAACTAACCGGTAACCAGGTTGATCTGGAACAGGCCAAGATAAGCGTCCGCTACGAACAGGGTGCCATTGGGCCCCACGCGGATGCCTAGGGGTCGCCCGCACGTTGGCTCGTCATCACGGGAACCTTAGAACACAAAACATCAATGTTGGTGGACTGAAATGAGATTTCTGACAAATACCAGACAAAAACTGTTGCTGATTTTCAACATTAATAAGTAAGACCGTAAAATGCTAGGAGGCACGGAAAATGAGACTCCGAAGCGGTAGCATCATATCAGAAATGTATAACCTTTAGAGTCACAGTGTTAGGTTATGTTAGAAGTGGCACTGCTGCACTGTGTGAAGCACAGGTTGGCAGGAATAGGAACAGAGTAGACATGTTTAACCTGTGATGCCAGGTTCCACTCTTACCACAGGGCAGTTTTCCCAATCTAGCCAAGACATGTATCTTCCCATCCTGAATCTTCACAATCTTCCCATCAGCCGTGCCAGTGTAGAGCACATCTACAAGGGGCGGGGCACACAGAGGCAAAGTCAACTCGCTGGACAGGCTCTGAAATGTCAGCGCCACAGCAGAGCAGGGGAAAAACCACAATCTCACGCCCAAAACCTAGAACAGACTGTCGATGCAGCCTGTCACCAGTGCCACCCCCAGGGGGCACCATTCCCACGTGTCCAATGAATTCCATCACACCACCCCTGGGAGCACCGTCACTCACACACTTTTTGATCCCACTGACCTCCAATGTTGGTGATGGACTCTGGCCCAACCAGCTGGTCTTCAAACAGCCTCTCAGCCTGCCTCAGCTTCAAGTTGGGCTCAAAGCAGCCCGTCAAGAGAGGCGGCTCATTGAGGCTGAAAGGACCAGGAACAAGGGAAATCACCTTCAAGTCCAGGCTTGGATCATTTGGCTCATTAGTCCAGCTCACATTCCCATGTTAAACAACACAGGGTAGCATGTTCCTCGGGTTCCTACGCCAACCTACAAATACAAATGAGGAGCTACATCTCCTAGTGTGCACAGCTCACAGGTTCCTGCTCAGATCTCTGAGCTGCCAAAGCACAATCAGTGCTGCTATTGCACAACGCAGCCATGTGGAGCACGTGGACCCACTGAAGGACGCCTCCGAAATAGGCCATGGGTCACCAGTGTTTACAGAGCAACTGCAAGCTTCAGACACCGTCTGTGACCCCGGTCTCATGTCACACTTATATGGATTCAACATCAAAACACAACTAATCTACATATAAAACCACAATGCAGTGTGTCTCAAGACAAGAAGGCAGCTTTTCAATAGGTATTAAGAGAGTATTTCTATATTACAGAGTAAGAGTAAGGCGAAGTCCTTTCCTAAGAATGATTCACTTTTAAGTGTATGCATATGACAGCTGGTCTTTGGCTTTTCTTCCAAGTCCTTCATAAAAACTATTGACCTGATAAGTAAGAGTAGCACTTGCACAACCCAGATTGCTCACAAGAAGCTGTAGAAATTTGTTACACCCTTAAGTGACCAAACCAGAAGTGTGTAAACCTGGGTTCCCCAATTTGGGCCGTGGAGGGCCAGTCTGCGACACAACAGTTTGCAGATTTCCCTGCTCAAACACACCTTAATTAGCTCGCAAGCTAATTGCTTGGTTTAGTAGGCGTGTCTGAACAGAGAAATCTGCAGACTGTGTTGCAGCCTGTCCCTCCAAAGCATGAACTGGGGAATCCTGTTGTTGCTTATATTACTGTTAATCTGTGAACCCTGAGAATCTGAGCAGGGAGGTGTCGTCTCTTTGTGTAGCTGGACAAAAACAGGCCAGACATTGCAAACTTTGAAATGGTGAGGGAAGAAATAGTGAGGGGAAAGCAGTGGAGCTAACCTGAGGACCTCGGGCTGGATAGGAGACTCCAGCAACAGGACAATGGCAAGCAGGGGGAGCAGCAGTATAGCCCCCAGTGTCAGAAAGGTCACCCGGAAAACCTTTCCGCTGTAGGTGCTGGAGGAAAGGAAGGCTGATTAGGACAAGATTCATATTATATTAATGGAAGAGTTTCACCTCTGCCTGTGAGCTTCATGAGTGTCTATAACAGGCAAAAGTGACAACCTAAAGGCGCCATAAACAGCACGCAGTCTGTTTACTCGGGCTTTCGTGATCATCCCTGACCACATACACACGCATCCGCAATAACAAGCGAACTGCTGTTTCTCTGAGCGGCAACCTCCGAAGCAAGTGATACAAATACATGCAATTAAGGGCTGGCAGAATTTCCCAGAACCGCGGTAGCAGCCATGTACACCTGAGATTTCGGGGGAAGTCGTGCAGAGCACAGTCTCAAGCTATCCCTTTATGCACCACTGGTTTAATCACACCGTACTTAACAGCACTGACATCTAATATAAGGCCCAGCTGGGGAGCCATAAAAACCTTAAATTCACATGCAACTAAGGTTATTAACAAACACACGCCACCTTGAGCTCTTGTGATGGTGCTCCTGAGACTCATCGGTTATAATCTGGGGTCTGTTCAGCCTCCTGAAGCGCAGTCCGTCCGACTCATTCATGCTGGAGCGGGATCTGCTTGTGCCCTGCTTTCTCTACTAGTACACCCCTACATGCGATTGCGAAATACGATTGAACAGCCCTTTAACTGAACCTGCGCCACCGTACGATACGGGTCGCAGTCTGCGCTAAACCATAACGAGACTGTCGTTACTGCAGCTGCTTCTTCTTCTTCTTCGTCGTTGTTGTCTCGAGATTCAGTGTAAGAGCTGCCGAGCCAACCACTGCCACCTGGTGGGTTAACAGGATCAGGACAGCATTTTATAGAAACATCCGTAAATGCTTCAGAGGGATTACGGGGGGAAACGAGGCTTCCAAGCCACTGCCTGGAATATTCGAACATAATTCAATCGAATAACCAATGAAGAGTATCTTAAATTAGCCCGCTACAGACACTGTTATAAGGATCCTTACAGCAATGCAGAGTCCTGTTGGATATCTCGTCACCACCACCACCTGCAAAAATCTAACTTCTATTTGGGCACTATTACCAACTGTCGTACTCCTGGCTATCATGAAGATTGTCCCAAACTGACCAATTACTGCTTTTCCTTTCATACACTGGAATGCGAGACACACTTTTTTAACAAAGAAATATTCAAAATAAATTGAAATTTACACTTTATAGTCGAGCAAGGCATATTTTATTGTCGTCATTTTGACATAACAACCCATTACTTTGAGTTTAAATTTTACATCTCCTGAGCACCACCTACCGGTCAAAAATCTTAAATAGAGCACTGGCAGTAAAGAAGTACCAGTGGTCTGCCACGAAAATGCGGGGCTAGAATAGCCATCTGGCATACCGGGCATTTAGGGGACCACAATATCCAGGGCTGATTTTTATTGCTAGTGCAGTCCTGGGAAAATGTGTAACATTATTCTCCACAGGCAATGTATAAATGGACTCTGGAACCCTTTTTTGGAAAATGTTTAATAAACGACATAAGTCTGAAAAATTACACCTTTTGTTCCTGATTATATCTGTTTACAAACTAAATAATCTCCAGCAAAAATAAACAGTTCTCTTAGCTGGTACAAGATGCAACAGGAATTGCCCATATGAAACACTGTTTACAAGCATGTGTTTCCTAGGAAATTCCGTAGTTTGAGGTCACGTACATTAGAAATGGGGGATTTATTTTAACCATAAATACACTTGTGTTCTTTGAGATTTCTTAAATACGAGAAGATCTTTCCACATTTGTCACAAATGAATGGCTTCTCTCCAGTGTGGATCTGCTGGTGTGCTTTAAGATTATTTGCTTGGCTGAAACTCTTTTCACATACGGTGCAGCTGAAAGGTTTCTCTCCTGTGTGGACGCGCTGATGTCGATTCAGATTCTGGATTACGCTAAAACTCTTCCCACACACATTGCAACTGAACGGCCTCTCCCCTGTGTGCGTCCGCTGGTGCAGCTTGAGACTGCTTTGCTTGGTAAAGCTGCGGCCACATTCGCTGCAGTTGTATGGCCTCACGCCTGTGTGGATTAGCAAGTGAGTGTTAAAGTAACTAGCAGAACGGTAACTTTGTCCACAGACGCTGCAGTTGTAAGACTTACCCCCCGAATGAATCTGCTGGTGCGTTTTCAGACTGTTCGCTGTGCGGAAAAGCTTCCCACATATATCGCAACTGAATGTCTTCTCTCCCGTGTGAATTCGTTGATGCTTCTTCAAATAGTTTGCAGAGCGGAAGCTTTTGCCACATTCGACACATCTGTGCGGTTTGTCTCCAACATGAACGGCCTGGTGAGTCTTGAGCGCGCTCCTCTGGTTGAAACTCTTCCCACAAGTGTCGCAGACGAATGCCTTTTCTCCAGTGTGAATCCGCTGATGCACTTTCAGGTGACTGGCTTGCGTGAAGCTTTTCTGACACCGGGCACAGGTGAAGGCTTTTTCGCCGGTGTGAACGCACTGGTGCCTGGCCAGGTTGTGCGCGAGGCTGAAACACTTCCCACATACATCGCAGGCAAAAGCTCTCTCACCAGTGTGAACTCTCTGGTGAATGTTAAGTGCACTTTTGTTGCCAAAGCTTTTCCCACATTTGACACAGCTGTAGGGTTTCTCGCCGGTATGAACCCTCTGGTGCATCTTAAGTCCACTTTTCTGACTGCACCTCTTGCCACATACGTCACAGCTGTACAGTCTCTCCCCCTTGTGCACGGTCAGCCGGTGCACGTTGAGGCTACGCTTCGCTGTAAAACACTTGCCACACTGAACACATTTAAAAGGTTTCTCCCCGGTGTGGACGAGCTCATGAGCTTTAAGGTCTCTCTGCCTGGCAAAGATTTTGCCACAGTGAGAGCAACTGAAGCATTTCTCTCCCTTATGAACGCTGACCCAGTGCACCTTAAGACTGCATTTCACGGGAAAGCTCTTCCCACAGTGAGTGCAGGATAATGGCTGGTCGCCTTTGTACGTGACCTGGTGCTCCTTAAGATGACTCCGAGTACCAAAAATCTTCCCACAGTAGGTACAACTGAATCGCTTCTCTCCTTTGTGCACTATTGAGTTGTGCATATTTAAGCTGCACTTGGCAGTAAACCTTTTCCCGCACTGCGTGCAGCTGAACGGTTTCTCGCCCGTATGCACCACCTGATGTGCCTTCATATTACTTTGCCTGCCGAAGGTCTTCCCACACTGGGGGCACATGAACAGTCTCTCTTCTCTGTGGACTTGCCCAGCGTTCTTTACTTTTACCCTACCATTCCGGATATTTCCATTTTCATCTGTGTTTAAACCTGCCATCGCAGACTCTGAATCCCGTCCCTCTCGGCCTCGAGAGGCTGTGTCCGGCTTCACGTGTCGCGGAGGAGCCACTGCTCTTTCTGAAGCTTCAGCTTCAGTCTCCACAGCATCTGTAGGAATGGTGAGAATAAACATGCAGCTTTTATACGGCGGCTGGAAGTGTGACTTTCACATCCAGCAAATGAATGTCACTGCTTTCAGGAAAAAGGCTTCTTTGAGCCACCCCTGCTACCTTTGCACTCATTCTCTCTGCCAGCGCTCAGCTGTGCCAGTGGGTCCCCTTTAGCCAAATCCTTCATGGCTCTCTCCTCTTTCATGGCAGAAGATTCAAGCCAGACCTCTTCCCTGTCATCACACTGTAACCAGGGACTGAGAGGATTAGTCAAAATGAATAAACTTTGTGCATGCTCACACATTATCCCTTGTAGGGTGACATATCACATCAGCTGAGAAATGCTACTTGAAACTGTTACTTGGCCATCTGGTCAGATCCACAGGGAATCAAACAGCCTGAACCTCAAAGAGAATACAAACACAATCAATCCAGAAATAGTGCAAATAAAACCTGTTAACTGCCATTTAAAGTACCAACAGTCCTGACAATCCACAAGCCACAAAGCTACCCAGGCAAAAAAAAAAGGACAGGAAACCGCATACTATACTATTAGTATATACCGATTAGGACAAAAATGTAGCATGTCGTGTCCAATACTGAAAAAAATATGAAATTTGTGGTATGCCAAAGATATGTCATACGGATTTTGAAAATACCACCAGTCTACTGCATCCCATAATGCAATGCAGCAGATCACAGTCTCAAATTTACTGTTTAATTCAGAAAAAACTGGCAGACCTGATGGCCACCGGGGAGAGCTCAGACTCAGAATCAAAAGAATTTGTTGGAACTTTTTTTTTTTTAATTACTATTTTCATTTTTAAAGAGAGGGCAAAGTACAATGAACCAGTGTCATACTAATTGGACCAAACGAGTCAGCAGTTCTGCATGGATCAGCTAGCTGACATTCAGCTCACATTTCTTAGTTACATTTCCCATAGGCAAGGCACAGGTTAGTTAGTTGTTTTCAGATATACACACAGGACATGGGTATTTAACTCCAAAGGCTGCCCTCTAATCACAGGATGCAACAGGATGAACTGAATGTCACTGTCATTCTGATTAATGTATCTAGGACTGACTCCCTGTTAATATGTACCCTATGTACGATTTGTAATTTATTTATTGAAGTATTACACTTGTTTGCAATTTGTGTATGTAGAGTTGCTTGCCCTGATTGCCTTTGTAATTCTATTCAGTCATGTAAATGACTACACATCTCAATGTACCTGTCCTTTTAATACACACGAGGCTTAACACATATGACTTTTTAGGTTTTAAGTTTACCATTTAGTTTTTTTTAATTATAGTTTTATTTGTAATACGTTTTTTTGTAGAATTTGAAAATTTAAGGCACACCTAACAAGTGCACATCGCTTTAAACAAACTGTTTTAAACAATGGCTTTTCTTCTGTGGGGAATGCTCATTGTGGCCTTTAAAGGCTCATGGGGGGAGAGTCATGAAAAAATGTAGCATGTTATAAAACTTATGAAAAAGCTGGCATACTGGTTACTACACTAACTACCAGTATGTAGTATACATTACATATTGGCTAAACTACGCAGAACACTGTATGCAGTACATGGTTTCGAGAACAGCTACAGAAAAATAACGCTAGACATCATGACAAATCCAAGACGGCAGGTCATGTTAACAGTAGGACCTGGGAGGGAAAGCTTTAGAAAAAGTCAGGCGTTTCTGACATTTCAAACTGGCACAAATGATTCCTCTGTGCCTGTATGGTCATTAGGCAGCAGTAGGTGACAAGCACAGGGAGACTCAAAGAGAAGCTGTTTGCTCATTCACACAGCTGAAGAGAGCTTGGATTAGGAAACCAACCTCCTCCACCCGAGCAGGACCCTGCAGGGGAATGTCAGAGCACGTGGCTGCAGGTCCTCCTTCATCAGAGCTGGAGGAAAATAACGGCTCCTGTTCTGAAAGAGGCAGAGCCAGGGAGTGCACCTTATCCGGAGAACTTCCAAACACCAGAGTCAACTAGAGTCTTTCAGTGACAGATAGCAGAAGTATTTACTGAACTATGTAAAATACTGCTCTGTAGCACCACCATTAGGCCCATGGGCATTATTTTGCTTGCCTGAATAACCTAGTTCACCAAATTTGCTGTTTCTACACCTTATGGTTTCTACTCCCCACATTGTTTAAAGTGTAGAAGAACAATAAGCAGTGCTGTGCAAATTACTGAAAATTAGTAATTAGTTACAGCCACTTTTGCATTACTTCAGTTCTCTAATTAATGCACGCTTGGACCCCTAATAACAGTACAAACCATCCTACAAAATCCAGATGACAGGGTTTTCTAAAATGGTAAAATAGGCGCAGAGAGGAACACTGGACCTGGAAATGTGTGTGCTATTCTTCCAGCATTTTCCACATGCTATTCCTTGATCACAGTTCAGTCATATTTATTCACACTCGGGCAGGCCAAAAAACAAAGCACTTCACTCCCAAGCAACCCACCTTGGACCGTCTGACAGAGATCAGAGTTCAACCAGAAGCTGTGTATCCGGAGCGATCCGCCTCTCCCCCCTTCCCGTCGACGTTCTTGCGTTGTCACCGATTCACTCTCCATCAGCTGCAACCTCTTCCTCAGAGACTCGTTCTCTTTCTGACTCTGGGACACCTCCATTCGCATCGAGGCAAAGTTCTCATCAACTAGTCTGAAGATTTTACCTGCAGCATCTTTGGATAAGCTGTCCATGATGGAGGCTACCTGCGTCTAAAAAGCAACATACAATTCATACTTCTCCAAATATTTTCATACCGTATGTAAAATACATACGGGCGTATAGGTTTAACATCCATACCTCATGCAAAGTGTTAAACGCCACAACTCGTAATTACCAACATTAATATTCTGTGGTCGTTTTACATGTTTGTCTCCATAAAGGATAGAGGGATGCTGAAGTACTACATTTACGTTATAAAAATTATCATGGGAAAAAAAAAAACACTTAAACACCATAATCATAGGTCCGATGTTACTGGCCACAGCCGTCGCATTACTAGTAGTAGTTAATAACCCGGTCTCCCGGAACACTGATCTGTCCAGTAAGGTCGATGGACTTCCACCGCAGTCACCCTAAACGTACCAAAGTCTTACCGATTCCCCGACTGTCAAACTCACCGTCGTAATGTCAATAGGAGTAATTGTCGATCTCCTCCCCAGCGCTTCACTGTCATTCACACTCACAATCATTTCCAGGTGTAACTCCGGCGCGTACTCGGTGGCCTCGCTAATAAGTTTACTTATCTCTGTCACGGCGGCTTTAGTCATTATATCCAGAATGGAGGATAGCTGTGTTTTCAAACTGAGGCAGGTCTGCATTTCTAAGCGATAGGACTCACTGCTGACAAAAGCCCCTATGTAACACTGTTGCAATCGCAACTCCCACCGTTGTAAACTGCGATGTTGACAATGGCTGAGCAATTCGCCGCTTTTCTACTGGTTGCCGGAAATGGGCGTCGGAAGAGCCTTGTTTATCTAATCCTCTGTAGTAGCGCCCCCTAACGCAGCATGCAAGCAGCAAACCCCTGCTCGGTTGTGCGGTATTCCTCCGCATCCGGAACTGGCATGTAAGTTTTTAAATTTTAAATTAATTTTAAGGAGTTGAAACCAAAAGCGAACTAGCTGGCAGACCTATTAAGATTAATGAAAAAATATATTTTAATAATACACTACAGTCACTTTGTTCTTCCGCATAACTACTGTACAGTGTTCAGTACGACTGAATGTGTGAGCTCGCCCCAGTGGTGATCTTTAGGTAGGACATCGCAGTCGTCACTGTATTTTTGTTGCCTTCACGGTATTGAAAATATCTGAGCTTGTTTAAGATAACGTGCGGTAATGATCTTAACTCAGACCGACCCAGATTTAATCCAGGTTCATCCATGAGCCACTTTCTATATCTGCAACTGCAATGTTTTGGTTATTTTTGCAGATAACCAGTAAAATCCACTTATTTTCAGAATAACAGCTCTTGTAATCAGGGCCACCTGTAAGGGTGGAGAATGGGTAAGACTTTCAGAGGTCTGTACACCAGAGTGGGCCCATGATGGTATGGATTATGGTAGCTTTGTTATAGAGAAGTAATAAGTTAGTGTAAACATGCACGGTGCTATCACAGCTAATGTGACGCTGAGACTTAAGCTTTACCCTTTGTTTCTGCTGAGCGACGTTCTGCGTGCCTCATTTCTACACAGGTAATCTTAGGTCGGTGTTCACGGTTTGACTTCTGAGATTCAGATCAAGCGCTAGGTATTTTTTTTCAAACTGGTTGGTTCGACTTTTAAGAAATTCGAGTTCTAATGAGTTTGAGAACTGATGCACCACTGTATTTATCTCTTGAATAGCTTTATTTGACAAAAAATGTGATAAAAGCCTTTAGAAACAAGGTATAAAGTAAAAGTGTATAAAATACAGTACTATACTTTTTTGCCAGTCTCTTACATATGAGCCAACCAGTTAAAAAAGCATTTGTAAATACTGCAAGGCAATCAAAGGACTTTACAAAGCATTGCACTGCTATTTGTTTACAGGGCTTGCACACTCAGGGAACCTGCATTCCAAACAGTCCAGGACTTTATCTGCGACTGCGCTTGCATTCGAGGAGCTGGCCCACAAGCCGCTTCTTCAGCATACGCAGCTTGCTGCGGTAGTGGCTCTGCAGCTCGGCACCTAATTGGCTTCGCCAGCTGCGCAGACAGAGCTGTGAGCTGCAATTGGGCACGTTCAGCAGGTCATGGAAAAATCTCATCCACAGCTCGCTGTGTGGGTTCCTACAGTCAGAGGGAGGGAGACTTGGTGAGTCTGTACAATTCACATCAACCATGGCGATGAATTCTTAGGGAATGGGGAAACAAACGTACCTCTTAAAAATACCATTTGTCATCCACACTCCATTATTGTTCTTCACATTCATGTAAGTTCCAAAAATCAAGCAGTGAACGGTGCCAGCAATTCCAAAGTAGTCCGTCTGAAACAGACAATGTCTCCATGAAATTGATTTTGTGAACACAAATGCATCTGATTAGACAAAGAAATAAAAAACAGCCATTATGTGCCATGACTGCCTGACCCAGCCCCTACCTGGTAATTCCAAGGTCTTCCGCTCAACATCTCAGTACACTGGAAGCCCGAGGTCATGCACTTTGCAGTGAAAGCAGTGCCTTCTGGGAAGATTGTCATGTCAATACTTTGCCCAAGGTCAATCAATACCAATCCATGATCCAAATGGTCAGGTTCAAAACACTCGTTATCAAGGAACCTAAAGCCAAAAGAACATGGAACAAAGCCCATCAAGGATGTGACGGCAATTATAGCAATTGAACAGCACAGCGGAATAAGGGAGCTTAACCTGCTCTGATGGCACTCCCTGAAAAGGAGGCAACATAAAACACAACAAACCAGGGGTGACTCAAATTGGGCTCAAGTCACAGTAGGACAGGAGGTAGATGCATAATGCCCTGCCCACCTCTCGCTGAGGAGGAAATTGTCTGGCTTGATGTCCGCATGGATGAGATGGACGCTGTGGAGGTGTTCCACAATCTGAATGATGCAGACTGCAAAGTACAAGGCCAGTGGCTGGGGCATCACTTTGTCGCTTGTGTTCCTGTACAGGTTCACAGCATTCTGTAGAGGAGCAGAGACCAAAACCATCAGTTACCCCTGCTGCTCAACCTCCTGGGACCTTCGTATTACATATCAGCCTTTCTGGCGTAGCTAAGTCGACATCTATCATGAACCTTTTTTATCCAATTAAAGAGTTCAATTTGTGAGCCACTCAGTTATCAATCACTGTAACCATCTATAGATAAATTAGTGTGAATACCTATTCAGTGCTGACGCAACTGACTGAATCCATTGAACATTTATCCAAAACAAACTATAGCCAAATAGAACCTATCTACCAATGCTAACAGGTACAAAATAGTACGTGTGTTGGCACTGGTGGTGCCAACAGATACAAAGTAGTGCCGACAAATCTCAAATATTTCCATAGACTGGAAAACAAATGTTTTGATGAGCAGTTCTTGTTTGCTTTTCTCCTCCTTACTCATTTTTACTAAACGTCTCACAAATGCCAGAAAGGTTGAGTGAGTGCAGCAGCAAGGACGAAAGTCACTATGACTGGCTCGAAGAACGAATGCAGAGCTTATGAAGGTAAACATTAGACTAATTTTTAAAATATAGTAGATAATCCTGAAAAGGAACAATGACTAAAATTGCAAAATTACTAAGCTTTCTACCGACAATTTTTTCTTAGCAAAATTCATTGATGATCACAATATGATGTCGATAGTAACATTATATCTTGCAGGCCTACTTCATTTCAAACTGTGTGACAGTGAAACCCACCAATAGTGTGCCACAGTTGTGGAGCTTGCCCAGCAGCACACTGCCGTTGTGAAACATGTGGGCAGAGTACAGACTGCTGAAAAGATGGCGCACGCTTGATGGGAGGCGGCAGTCTAGCTGACTGTTGATGTAGAACTCCCAGGGATTGGCAGGTTTCTGAACCTGAGGAGAGGCACAGATCAACCACCACAGAATAAGTCAATCCACAGCACAATGTGAAGTCAATGGATTGATCAAAACTTCAAGGTAAACACCTTTAAAACAAGTTTCTTAGAGCTGGCAAGATCTCTGGCTTGGTACACTGTAGCAAAGGCTCCCTCTCCAAGGACGCAATCCACCTTAAAAGATTCTTCACCTAGGAATTTATAATTACGGGGCTGGTTATAAGTGGGAAAACATCAACTTTCCATATTTCTATAACACTGTCACAAACATCTTGTACCGTCTGTAGTTTATGCAAGTAGCTTTTCTGCTCCAAGATTTGCTGTAAACAGGAAGCATAAAAGATCAGTTTTATTGTCACCTAATATTACAGTGATCTTTGGCGAGATGGTGGGGACTTTGCAGTCCCAGCTGTTGAAGTTGGGGAAGGAGCTGAGCGGAGTAGGTAATGCAGAGAGCAGCCCAGAAATGAGGACTTCATCCCAGGGATCAGATACCAGCTGTGTGGCTGAGAGGAGAGAGAGAGAGAGACTGAGACTGTCTATAAGAAGTCAAAGCAAGACATCACTCACAAGACCGGCATGCTTGTACTGATAGAGGTACCTTTATGATTATATGGTTCCGGGCTCATCGGTACATCTTGGTATGGCAAAGGCATTGGTTCTGGGCTCATCGGTACATCTTGGTTTGACAAAGGTGTTGGTTCTGGGCTCATTGGTACTTCCAATTGTGACTTTGTTATTAGTTCTGGGGTCTTAGGAAGAACCCAGTCTGATATGACATGTTCTGAGGTCTTGGGAAAAGTACAGTTGGACATGTTACCATGCTCTGGGGTCATTGGCAGGACAGTCTTGGACCTTGGGGAACATTCTGGGCTATTGGTGAAAAGCCAGTCAGGCTTGGGGAGGACATCTGACACAGAGCCGTAATCTGAATTCTTGGGCAGAACCATACTGGAGATGGGGGCAGCCTTTGTCCTTTTGGATAAGTCCCAACTGGACATGGGGGCCTCTCTGGGACTTGTAGGATTTACCGTGCCTGACATGAGGGTGCACCCTGGATTTCTGGGGAGAAACCAGTCAGGCTCAGGGAGAGAAACCTGGCCTGGACTTATGCAGACATCCCAATCTCCCCGAGATCCATGCATGGCGATTGCTGATGAAGTGGCACGGTCAAGGCCAAAAGTCTGCTCTGGGAAGGACAGCGCAGCAGGCGGTGGCTCAGCAAGAGAGCAAGATGCCAAGGTATGCTGCACAACGAGGATGGTGCCCTGGGCGCTGCAGGACCCAGCCAATGACAGTGGGCCCTTTTCCTCAGGGGGACTCTCCTCCAGAATTGGACTGGGGGTAGAGCATAGAGTGTCAGCACCTGGACACAACATACTAACAACATAGTCAACATTGATTACGGCATTACAGTGACGAGAAGGCATCTCAGTACCTGAGTTTGTTAGACAGACGCTGAGAGGTATTTTCTTCAGAGCCAAAGAAGACTGTATGGTGGGCATTTTCTTCATCAAAAAGAACCAGGAGAGAAAGAAAGTCAGTCCAAGGAACCATACTGCACTTCCCAAAAACTACATATATTTTAAACATTAATTACCCTCGTCTGTAACTGAGTTGCAGGAGTGAGAATTAACTGGATGGAAAGGGGTTGAAACCAGAGGAGCAAGAAGGGCAAAATCCCCAGTGGTGTTGGGACAGGGAGCCAGGGTGTTGTTGTAACGTGGACCCCACACAGTGCTGTCATCCGTCATGGACTCCACACCAAAAGGAACATCCTGGCATTGCAGTGACACTGGCTGTTAGCAAACACCTCACTGAAACTCAACGAGGAGCCAACTTTAGAACATCAGATGAGGTTTCCAGCAATTATTTACATTTTGTTTCACCACTTTAGATACAGGTATCTCCACCAGCACTCGTGCTTGTTGAGCTTTTTCTGCCCCAAAGGGTATCCTATGAAAACAGACAAAGCAATGAGGATCTGAGGATGTTGGTGAGACAAGGAGCACAAAACATTTCCTAAAATGTAGGACATACCCCTCGTTCTCATTCTTGTCATTTTCATCCTGAAATATGGCAAACGGGACAGCGACAGGTTTTTTTCCCAGTGCTGCGGCATCTATCACTGGCAGACACAGAATTAGCTTCGGTTAGCTGTTCTATTAGGCCACACCCACTATTCACCTCCCCGGCATCTCTCCCTGCTTTGCGTGCCACTCATTGGATGGACAAGTACCTCTAAAGCTGTCCTGTAGTGCATCTCGACATGTACCGCTGAAGGGGCCATCCTGGATAAAGGTCGGGGCTTGGAACATGTCCATGATCACATCTGGAAGCCGTGGTGGGATGTGGATATCAGTTTGATGGTTTCTCATACCCGTGCTCACGGTTTCTGAAATGATCCCCCCTCCAACCCACCATAAAGAGCACCAACTCTTGACCCCTAATGTGAAAACAGTCCAAAATCAACTGTCCTCTACTGTAAACATGCGATTAGGACCAAAACAGGTCAACCAAGTAAAGAAAGGGAAAGGGGATGTTAAGAGGTTCCCCAAAGCTCACCCAGGGCCTCACGGGTGTTGACAGTGGGAGATGGTTGTACTCTAGATGGCGTGGACTGGACTCGTCCAAAGCATGTGTTGGGAGTTACGCAGGAGTCGTTCCTAGTCCCCCCATGTGACACTGTGGGACAGGAACACAGACTGAGAAACGTGCAGAGAAAAAGTGAGAGCAGGAGGCTGCCATCAGAAACACAAAGAAACAGGCCATGAAAATGGAAACTCACGCTCACGGCTGTCAGCCATTCCTGGGTCATCATTCTGTGAAAAATCTCTGCAAACAAATGCAAGCAGTTTCAAAATACGAAGGATAAAATATGAAATAGAATGCTCGACTGGTACGATGGGAACGGCGGATGCTTACAACTCTCTCCTGCTCTCCTGGGAACATGTGCTAGGAGGTTGGCTGACAGAGTCAGTCAGGCCCGAGCCCATGTCTTGGTTATTTGGCCTGCCAGCTGGAGTACGCAAGCCCAGAATTTGGTTGGACATCCCGTCTAGCAATGGTAAAGCCATAGGAGCTTGAGATGGAAAGGGGGGCAGAGTTTTTGAGACACTATCCTCGGTTTCCTTTGGTGGCACCTGCAAGGAACCCTCAGGAGCAGCAGTGGCTGCAGAGCGGGCCACACCTTCCTCCATAGAGCACATTGGCATAGACTGGATACAGCTATAATTGGAATACTCAGCAGGAGTGGTCACAGGGAAGGGATAACAGGATCGAGGGCACTGCAGCTGGGGTGCTGCGTGTGGCTCAAGACTGGCTCCGAATGCCACGCTGCCATTTATACTCTCATTGAGTAGGTGGGGGTGCACCATCGTCTTCTGGAGGGTAGCAGGGAGTGGGTACTCTGCCAGGGTATGTGATTCCTACAATAAAAGGGATTACAGCTATTACACAACAGGAGGATGTCTCTCCTCATGAAAGACCAGAGGCCACAAAGACTCTGGTCTTCTCAGAGAAGGGGCACCACTGAGACTGGTTAGATTGCAGCGGTTTGTACCAAAGGAGGGTGCTGGTTGCCCGCCTCATATGTAGCTAGGTGGTTCTCCAGCTCTGTCAGGCATCTCTTGAGCTGCTTCACCTCTTCCTCCTCCTCCTGAACTCGCCTTTGCTTCTCCTCTGCCAGACACAGGGAAGGGTTCAGCTGGCCTGTTCAGTGAGCTGCATCCATTGCCTCAGCCTGCTAATGCCAAACCAGCAACCAGTACTGGTGTGACCACTAAGCCACACATGGGAACCAACACAGCTGATTTTTTTCAGGTCAGGGGTGGGCAACTCCAGGGCTAGGGCCAAGCTGATTTACACTCCTATGCTCTTATCTGTACCCGATTAGCTACTGTCTGAAAGAAATTGCATGTTTACCTTAAACCAAACAAGTCCACTTACTATTATGCATCATTCCTTTCCTATTCTTTATTTCAGAACACATTTTCCCAAACAGAATGTTATAAAAGAATCAACCTATGGCTCAGTCAATGCAAAATATTAGGACTACAACATATCCTAACATATCCTCTAGTCCAGCTGTCTCAAACACAAATGAACTGGGGGCAACTGGACATGTGGTGCTTCCCCAATGGGGCCACGTGTGAAATCATACACACACACAAAAAAATTAGTAAATTTTAAATTCACCTATAAAAAGGGCCTCTGATATTTCTCAATTAAAGAATATAATAGCACAAAGTAGAAAAGAAATGTATTGCGGTAATATTTACATGTGCTGAAAATCCTGAAAGTGCTGATACACAAACTGCAAGCATTTAACCAAGTTCTATATTGAAAATCACAAATACAATTGGCAGCACTATGCACTTTTCCTTTGCATAAACATTAAAATGTTGCTGACACCTATGTACATAATATGAGAACTCATTTCAATTGAGTTCAACTAAATAATGGCCAAAGTACAAATCATGCCGTTATGCTGGAAAATCCATATAACTGGTCTAAACTGTTCAATTTTAAGACAATGTGTAGTGTTTTTACAAGAGGAGGAAACACTGAGGCTTTCGATTTACATTGACAAACTATTAGCAAGTTAGACAGACAAACCATGACATTTCCTCCATTATAAGATTCCAACATCATGCACCGTGCTAAAAGTTAACCTGGCATTTGCAATAAAAGTAGTGGGTGATGATGGTCACAAGGAATAAAACCAAAATTGTGATCACAGAAGCCTATGTCCTCCTAAAAGGCTGGGAAAGAAAACTACAGAATGCTGTAACTGTCTTTCATCATGTTTTTACACAAAACAACCCATGTTGCAAGCTATGCCTGCACACTTATGTCTGGGAAACTGTTGCTACCTTTGGTTGACGCTGGACAAGTTTTCTATGCACAGTAATCACCCAAAATTGTATTCAAATTTGAAACGATAATACTAACCATAGGAAATTTCACCGTGAAACTGATAACCAAGGTAAAGATTGATCTGGGGGCCAGATTAAGTAGTAAAATAAAAACATGTCACAGGCTGGTAGTTTGAGAGCCCTGCTCTAGCTCAGGTTCTCCATGCAGATATACGGTCCAATCCCACTCTCCGGAAATGGCCATCCAACTGCCATAGCCAGGTGTTATGTGGGCTTCCCCTTGACCTGGTTCAGCCGCTTGGGTCCTCAGCAATGAGGATCCTGCGAGCAGGATCAGCCTCAGGGAAATGTGCCACATCGCCGTACTGCAGTAACTGATGCTCCCTCACAATGCAGGTAATGTGCCTCAGTCGGGACTCCACTAGCAACCACTCATTCGACCCATGGAAAAATCAGCAGTACCCAAGGATTCTCAGAAGAGACACAGTACCATAGGAGTCCAGTCTTCATCTCAGCTCACTGGAGAGTGTCCATATCTCACAGCCATATAGCAAGACAGGGAGCACCCGGACTCTAAAGACTTGGACCTTCGTCCGCTTGCAAAGATATCGGGAACACCACACCCCCCTTTCCAGTGACCTCATGACCCCCCCATGCTCATCCAATCCGTCTATTGACTTCATAGGAAGAGTCACCAGAGACATGAACGTTGCTGCCGAGGTAGATAAATCTCTCAACAAGGTCAACATTCTCCCTACAGACAAACACACTACAGATTGCTGTGCCTAAGAAGTCATTAAATGCCTGGATCTTGGTCTTTAACCAGGACACCCACAATCCCAGACACACAGACTCCTCGTTCAGTCTCTCGAGAGCCCCAATAAGAACCTCCATTGACTCCACAAAGATCACAGCATCGCCAGCAATGTCAAGATCAATAAATCTTTCTTCACCAAAAGATGCCCCATATCTCAGGATCAATGACAGACAAGCAAGTGATCATGGATCCTGTTAATGATGACCCTAGCAAGGACCTCGCCCGGCACTGAAAGCAGTGTTATCCCCCTGTAGTTGCCACAATCCAGACGATCACCCTTCCCTTTCCATATAGGGACCGTAAGTCCCATTTTCCAGTCAGTTGGGATGACACCTGACTCCCAAATGGAAGCAAAGACTGCCTGCAATGCCAGGAGGACAGCCTTACCACCAGCCTGGAGAAGTTCACCCCAGATACCACAGATCCCTGTGGCCTTCCGTGCCTCCAGCTGATTCACCAGCTGTGCAGTCTCAGTGAGATTGGGTGGTTCACACTGTGGACCCAGAGATGTCCAACATCCTAGCCAGAGGATCAGCTTTAAGCAGCTGCTCGAAGTAACCGGCCCGGCGGGTCACAACTGCAGTGTCATCCGTAAGGATCACTGCTCTAGCCCACTGTTTATAAACCTGGTTCTCAGGGACCCCCAAACAAAAATCGCTAAGGAGCTGGAAGGGAGCAAAAACAGACTGCATGGGCCTCCGCCCCTAGGACTGCATTTCGCTGCTCTAGCCCAGGCTGAAGCCAGCTAGTGTTAATCAACCTTTAGGTACTGGTCACTGCAGCTCGGATAAAGCAGGGAGTTGGGGAAGGCGGGCGATTGTGTACCCATCTCTCTCAGCTGCTTCTTCTGTTGGCATTTATCAAAGTAGCGCTGGGCCCTGAGCTCCTCGAAGCACAGCTCGGAGCCCTCACACACCAGATCGCTCACGCGGTACATGGACACACAAGGCAGGCTCTGCGTGGACGCCTGGCCATTGTGACTTGTCGTTGCATATTCCGACCTGGAGATTCTGCAAAAGTAAGAGAATCCCTTAGAAAAGTAAGGAGGATGATATGTAGCACGAACCCTGGACAAAAGAGCCATGGCACAACAGACACAAGAGGTAAGAGTATCTCACATGCAAACTGTTCGGTCTGCTGGAAACTGTGCCACATCTTCAGAATTCTGTTATAAGACAGACAAAATCTCATATCCAAGAATCTTTTCAACATGGACTGAACAAATTATGAAACATCCACGCAGCACTTTATGAAACAAAAATTAATGCACAATACAGCCAACCCCCAGGGCATGCTGGGACAACAAAACGATCACAGCACCTTGGACTGTGGGGCCTCCTTCTGCCGCTCCATTTGATTAGTCAGCTGTGAATTCTGAAGAGGATTCCGCACAACATCTGACATGCCAGAGCTTACATTAACTGACTGGGTGTCCAAGTCATTCAAAATATTTTCTCCTGTAGCTCTGCCCTGAGTCACCCTGGACTGGAAGAGCCTAGAAGGAAAAACCAGCAGCCAGTCAGAAACCATTCATTATGATTAAAAACAGGCGGTTATGAAGCTGAGATCTGTGAGCAGACACATGCTTACTGGTATTGCCGCATGACCTCCTCAGCTGGCAACGCCTGATTCTCTATGGCCCGTTGGTATACAACATCAGCCTGTGGAACCCGGCCCTGTCTTTCAAACTGCTGCGCCCAAGCGATATACAGGGCAGCCGATCTTATGCCGACACCCTCACTGTGTATGTAGCTGTATAGGTCAATGGGCTCACTGTAATAGCTTGCCTATATTTTAGAAAACAAATTCCCACAGAAAAGGCTGAGGTTAGTAAGTTAAAGGTTCATTTAGTAACTATATACATATACCAGCGGGGATAACAGACAAAAAATATAATTTTGAATTGAGAAAAATTGTGAAAAATACCAATTGGAACCTAGACTTACATATTTTATGCAGAGGTTGATGTATCTATTGTCATTGTGGTATTGCTTTTGGGGAAGAAATATCTGAACCAGCCGATCCAACACTACAAAAATATCACTTTCCTTCTCCAAAAGCTGCTTCTCTAGGAACCCGACATACCTTGACATAAAAAAGACAGAAGACATGTAGTTAATTATGCTTTATTATACATATAGTTATTATAAATTACACAGGGCACTCATGGATCATTTACCTCTCCCACAGGTCAAGAGGATCATCTCCAGTGTAGTTACTCAAACGCGCCTCAAATTTCCTGAAAGGTAGACAATCCATTTACATTTACGTGTCATCAGCTATTCATCGATTCATCCAGGCTGGAGCCTACTGTAGGCAGTATATGACATAAGGCACCTGTACACTCTCGGTGGGATGTCACACTTTATAGATGAAAATAAGATTAACTGAATACCTTTAAACTGCAGGAGGAAACTAAAGTACAGAGAAAACCCAGATGACACAGGCAAAACATGCAGTCTACATCACTGCCAAACCATTTCAACAATTCAGCATACCAATATTATACAGGTTTAGGCATAAGAACAAACATGAGCAGCATGGTGGTTCACAGCAAATTTCAGGTTAAATGCTTATGAGACGTGCCTGAGCACGCCGCTTTACAAAAGCAAGGCTTCGTACAAGTGACATCTGATTGTATCCACATTATATCCACGACACATGAAACGATTCACTGACAGAGCACCGTAATTCCACTTACCGAAGGTTTCAAATTGTCGCCATGTCTGTCATTAGCTTTCACTGGAATAAGTCGGATTACATTAGGCCCAGTAAAAAAATCATTAGTTTATCATCCCCGCTCGCGTGGCGAATTTAGTCCGCATCGATTTTTTTTTATTTTTTAAAAGTATTTTCCTGTGTAAATTCCACTGCCGGCGTTCACAAATTTCACAGGCAGACGATAGAAACCAATTGCCGCACATTTGTATTCTTCCACCCCAACTTACTGTCTTCTACCTTCCCTCCCGATCAGTACCGAACACGCACTGCTTTAGTGCTTAAGTTTAATCTTTTTTTTCTAAGAAATTTTTTTAAAAAATCGCCCTCCCTCATCACTTGTTTCTGATTGAAAGGATGATAAATTAATGTTTTTTTTTTTACTGGGCCTTACTAGACTGAGGGCCACCTTAACTCCGTCCAAACTGTCAGAACTCTAACAGAGGAAATGTATTACTTTGCTGTCAGATGCGAGGTATAAAATGGCATTTCAGTAACTTCAGAAGCAGCCGTGTTCATCTCAGCTCACTCTGATTAAGTATCAGCTGCTGTGTGACGCGCAAAACTTTGCCCTTAAATTCATATAATATGCTGGTGTTTCACTTCTTCGCATGACAGCCCCAGACAGCCCGTCCTTATGGACAGATAACACCTCATCAAGAATTATTTGAAAACTAAGCCCTGATAATACATACTCATAACTCGTTAAAGCTTAAGCGCATAAAAAGCCAAGTGTGTAGCTTTTAATTAGCAGGTAACGAATGGACAAAAATACGGTTATTCGACATGCAGCATAACGGAAAAAAAAAACAATGACTGATAATTACTAGCAAGTTAGCAAAACATGCTAAACATTACTTAGCAGGTTATTATTTTCTAAATGAATTTTAGATATTGTTTTCGTAGTTTGTATGCTAGCCGGCTATCCGCCCGCTATGTGTTCTCTGGTTATTAGAAGAACGGCCGAAAACCTACTGTAAGGATGTGCGAATGTCCATTATGTATATACTGACGACCCCCCTTCTTCTTCTTCGTGACACGGAATTATTATTAATTTTACAGTTAATGCCAGAAACTGAAAAATACTGCTTACTGCTAGCGGGTTGTTTTTAAAACATTAACTAACCAATGTATCGCACCGCATTTCAAATTTCCCTCGCTTAGCCAATAAGACGAGACTTCAGTGCAGTAGCCAATAGGATCGCTAGCGCCCTGCTGCACATCTTTAAAACGAAACCCTGGATCAGAGGCATAACAAAGGACAGATACCAAAGGAGGGTAAATGAAGCACACGAGCACATTTAGACTTTGCGGTTAATGGTATAAAGGAGTACTTGTATAAACGGGCTGAAAACCTGCGACAGTGGAAACTGTACTTGTAGAAAATAGTCATGTCCCTTTCCAAATTCATACCTAAGGCCTGCGTACGCCAGTTGTATGCAGTCGCAGATGAAATTTAAGTAGCCTCCATATCGTATTCGTGTTAGTTAAATACATGCTTCCACAACACAGTTGGACTACAAATCATTACAACTATTACATTTCTGAATTGTTTTACGTATGATATTAAGGGGGGCACTGTCACCTCACATCTCTGGGACCCGAGATCGAGTCTCCGCCAGGTTTCCGTGTGTGGAGTTAGCACGTTTTCCTCGTGTCATCGTGGGGTTCTTTCCGGGTTTCCTCCACCCGACGAAGAGTCCAAAAACAAGTTACAGGATTTTTCTTCTCTCCCACAAACACAACACGTTACATTTTCTCGGCTTCTTAATTGCAGATGCACGAATCCTATTCTACGCATCAGACGCTAAGAAATTCATACGAAAAACACATTCGCACACCCGTATCAAACGTAACGTCGGTTTTTTGTATTTCATATAGTGATAATATTAAGCAAAAGCAAATAAACTGTTTTGCACCTCAGCGCAATTTACGGCAACACCAACAACTTATTTGACATAGACTAATGGTAGACATTAAGTTATACATTTGGCTATATAGTAGGCCTATACATTTTAACTCCTAAGTACCGCAATGTGATTTTTTTCTAGTGTGGGAACAGATCTTATAAAGGACATCACTAACACCTGCACTTAGAAGAATATAACCCAACACATAGGGGAATACATAGACAACCAACAGAAGGCCTCCAAGGCCGCAGACTACTAACCAAGTGGGGAAGAACAGTCATAAAACTAAAACCAATTAAAAGTAGAAATTGACCAGCACTCTGTTAGGTCAGGGCGACCTACCCAAGCCGGAGATAGTGACAGGAACACAGATAGTGACACAGCACACAGGAACACAGCATCTTTGGGCTGTGAGGCACTGCCGATGATGAGATCAGGGGAGAGAACGTACCCATACTAACACAAACTTAACCATATAGCTGGAAAAATATGAAATGAGGGGGGCCAAGCCCAAACGGGCTATAAGAAAGAAGGCTGGACAGGTATACTTTGAGCATCTTGATGTACATGCCGAGGGTGTATGTCTGATAGTTGCTCCCTGATCAGTTGGCAGTAAATAAACACCTTGTGACCTGCAACACCTCTAGCGACTCTAAGCGTGAATCTCTTCTCATCAACGGACCCGGCGGAGTTTGCTCAGGCTTAGACTCCAACACTAGTATCGTCAGGTGTACTCAAAAAACACGCTTAAAAATGTATTGGTTATTATGTACACGCTACTAAAACACCGAAATGACTGCGAATGACTGAAAGCTGGAAAATACTTAGCAAAACATTTTGCGTTCGGGGAAAAACAAAACAATGTGAAACTAAAGCTACGCGAGTGTGTGAAGAGACGTGTGGAAGCAGGCTTACTTAAGTATTCGTGGTATTCACTGTACTATTCTATTACATTGTATGTATTAAATATAGTTCGTGTTGTAATATTATTAGGATAAATGTACTGTAGAGCCGGGCAGACCGGGGGCATTGCGTGAGCAGCAAAATAGGAGGAGAATACTTTGTGGGGAAGAACATGTTCTTTTAGTGTTTAACATATTAGGTGACTGGCACCCAATAAGCATCGAACCAAACACAGTCACAAGGAGATCAGACGCCGAAGTGTAAGATATACACATAATGCAGGAATTCGGTACAAAGTTAAGGACACGCATAAGACATGAACAAACATACATGCCACAATCGGGAAATACAGCTATTCAACAATAAATACATACAAGGGACATGCACACCCTGCTGGCATATACTGTCCCTTCCTCAGCGGTCGACTGTCCTGGCGACCACCACCACCAGACCCCACATCAGCTGCGAACAAGTCCCTGGTCTGGTGGCAGCCGCTTTCAGTGACGGGGCCATTAGCCCCCTGATCACTGGCATTGCAGCTGCTGGTGGGCGCTGGTGTGTCAGATCCCCCCAGCTGCCGACCCTTCTTTTTACGTGGCATATGTGGAGCTGGTAGCCTTTCCAGGGGGTCCTCCTAGCCAGGGAACTCCACTTGGCCCTGGCCCTTACTTCTACCACACTTAGTGGGACCCTGATGACTGGTGGCCTGGTGGTTCTGCCGTGGGCCCTCTCACTCACACGGTTGGGTGGCCCTGCACAGTTGCTCCTGCACTGCGATACAAGTAGATTCTCGCAGGCGTGTCAAGTAGGCCTCCTCCCGCCGCTCATGGAGGTCCACCATCAGCTGGGCCTACTGAGTGAGACACACATCCTCATGGTCCGGCACCGTGGCCTCCCCCAGCTGGTGGTACTTCTGGGCCAGTCGCGTTTCTAAATTGCGACACATGTCCTCCAGGCCAAGCAGCACCATCTTGCGGCCCTGGAACACTGCCTCCACTACAGAGGGTGCATCCTTTGTTCCGGCATCCCCTGCTCATCTGCCAGCAGCTGTAGTGTGGGATTCTGGGCAGTGGTGCGTCTAGTGCCCTTCTGTTCTGCAGCATCAGCAGACAATCTTCATGTCCTTAGTCATCCTCCTCATGTGCCACCACTTCTCAGCTGCCTCGAGGTCTGCCAAGCTGGGGCAAGCTCACTGGATCATTTTTTAGAGTGCCCACTCCAGCCGCACCATGTTATCCCCAAGTTTCTGTGGATTATGTAAAACAAATGTTCTTCGTATTCTCAAACACGCAAAAAATACCATTGTCACCAAAAAGTGCATATCATGTACTTTAAACAAAAAATGTAATAAATACAATAGCATATCAATTTAAACATGATATGCAACTTTATTTTGGGGAAGAAATTTGGTGGATGTGACAGAATGGCTGAGCCCAAAAGATGACCCCGTGGCTGTTCTTCCCTGGCTTGATCCAAGGAATTCGAGGTAGATGGTCAAAGCCCATTACCCCTGGGACTCATCGTTCCGATTTCTCCTCCTACAACCGCTCTGTTGCCAGCTACCGCATCTGCTCTGAGTTATAACTTTTACTATAGATTCATTATAGATGAGAACTTCATAGAGCATTCATAATTCATAACAAACATGGCTATAATGTTATGTCTTTATATAAATATTTTATGAATGCATTATAATGCATTATGAGGGTATGTATAATGTATTTATATGACTGCTTTAACTAAAGTGTCACCGATATTTCTGGTCAACCTAAGAGAACTGTATCTGGTACATACAGTTATGATTTGCACACACTACATTGGAGCAAAAAAGAAATATTGAGTGATGCAAAAGTTTTGATTAAAGCCTTATATACATTTATATCTGCATTATTGCTTTTCCTTATCTTCTATGCTAAAAGCTCTTGATAAATCTGCCTCATATATCTTCTTGGTCCAGTTGAATTAAAATAATATTAATGCCCCATCATGACTCAATTACACCCATAACAAGATTTAATCAATTTAATCAAGCAGTATAAGCAATATAATTTCTGTTGTCAACCCTCTTACTGAGGTGTCAACCCTGTTACATCTAATATAATTTTAAAAATGAAAAGACAATTGTAGAATCAACCTATTTTACAAGTAAGAGAGACCAGTTATCCACCCTAAGAGACTGGAGAAGTATTATTTTATGACCTTTTCTTAAAAGAGAAGACGTTATTAAAGTGTCACTTGTAAATGAAGATATTTATCCATGAAAAAAGTGAATTCCTTAATATTCTCACTTGAAAACCACATTTAATGTGACAAGGGGGATTTTATCTTTCATTGTATAGCAAATTTGTTCTAAACATTTATATAAAACCTTTTTAAACAGTTCATTCTTGATATGTCAATAACAGGGTTGATGAAACAGACATGTATGGAAGTAAATCTGTGTCATCAGAATTTGAATTTTATATGCCACTGAAATTCTAACATTGAATATTTATGCATTGGAAATATCACGTGCAAAAATACAAAGACAACATTTCAATGTTGCTCCAATTCGACGGTCCGAATTCACACGACTCAAAAAACGAGTTAAAAAGTTAAAAATACGAGTTATACATCCGGGATACCAAGGCTAAGCGATCGAATCTGTGGCTGCTCAAGTCTGTCAGCAGCTGACGTGACAACAGCATCTGGCTGCAGCTGCGGGCGTGGAGTATAACCTGACTGCAGCCAAGTCGGACAACTTCTACTCCTCGTAGTCTGCGAGACCTGACTGTAATGGCCGCACTGCAGAAGGGTGTAGATAAATCTATACAAATATCACCTGCATGCACATTACTTCTTTCACAATAACTAACTCCTGATCCAAACTGTTATCAGTGGGAAAAAATAAACTATTGTGTATAGTGGCTCTGTGTAAAAAGATAGCTGTCAGGAAAAAGATCAAATACATGTATTTCAAGGAATCAAAGTTTTCATTGTCATGTACTGAGTACAATGCAAATTCTTACTTGAATGCCTTCTTCACAGACTTGTCGATTAAACAAATAAAGCAGCGCAACATTACAGTAACTAACAATAAACAAACCAGAGAAACTGAAAACCAGTTATAACTGCTTTACGTGATATTCGGGAGAAATAGCAGATAACGCTTCGGAACTGCCTGGGATGCAAACGTCAGAACAGGTGTTCCGGGCAATATGGACTGTTTCCCTATGTTTCTCCTGTCTATTAGGAAATAATGTTTCCCCTAATATTAAAGCAAAGAGGTATGTGAAATGTCTGAAAATCACTCAGATACATTATTACATGTGAATACTCTACTGTTATTAGTACCGAGGCCCAGAGTTGCTGTATACCTGTTTTAACAGGGGGGGAATATCCTGGATGTCATGAAATAATGTTTCTCCTAATATTTAGGCAAATATGTATGCGAGATGTCTGAAAATCACTCAGGTACATTATTACATGTGAATACAGTAGATCGTCACGCATAATATAGTCTTATAAGCAATACTTTCAAGAAATATCTCTATCCAGCGAATTAAATAATTTCATGTATTATCTGTAAAAACAAAAAACATCGAAAAGGCATGATGTCTTGAAATATATGGCTTGTTTACCTCAAGAGCTTCGTAAAAAGATAAGAAAACAACAGTGAAACCGTGTACAAATCAGCGAGCGACAGGGGAAACAGACTATTGTGCTGTAAGCGGCTGCATTAAGTCTAACGCACATATTCGATTACTTAGCCTTGGTATCCCGGATGTATAACTCGTATTTTTAACCTCGTATTTTTGCATGTGAATTCGGACCATCGAATTTCCGATGCATATTTCCAATGCACAAATATTCTATGTTAGAATTTCAGTGGCATATAAAATTCAAATTCTGATGACAGATTTACTTCCATAGACATGGATGTTATTTGTAAAAGTACATTTAAAAATAGCCTGAGGTGGCACAGCATTTTTTTCTGAGATAAAGATCTATGAACCCAAAAAGGTGTTTAAAGTATTTTAAAACGGTAATTTGAAAATCAAACATTAAGAGTGGTAAATGGCACATTTCTGTGTCATTACCCGTCAGTGAAGCAGTCAAAAATACAGCAACTGTACTTTGTACTGTAGTTTTATATTGTTATGCTCTATGACAAAAAGTTTTTTTTAAATTATTTTTAAGTTAGACTTCAGTTTGCACTCCATTCAATTTTGTTGTTTTTTCATGTTCAGAATTGCTTCCAAGCCAGTTCTTAGGGACATTTAAGCAAAAAAAAATGAAGCACATACTTTGATTCTATTGTTACTATTATTTGAAAAAATGTAACTGAGCCACTTATAGTACAATTAATCTGCACCTTTCCAGATAACTTACTTTGTTGCAACGTTTAAAGCACAGATAGACAGCATTTACTTTTTTCATTTATTGTTCACTTTCCATTCAACCACACTATCAAGCAGTCTTTCTCTGTCAAATATGTACACAATACTCCCAACAAACAGTATCACGCGTAATGGCGTCGGTTATGGCCGTCAGCAAGAGCAACATGGTGCACTCTTCCTATTCCTCGACCTCTAAACCATTAAAGCAACTTCTAAACACAAAACAGACGTCATTTCAAGTATTTTACTTTTTTTGATTTAAGTTACAGGGTGGACTAAATTTCCAGAAGAATAGAGCTGTTGGTGTTCTGATTGTTCCTGTACCACAGCTATCAGAATGCTACACGGCCCACTCCCCCAAAATGCTGCATCTCCATGATGTATTATCTTTTCAAATAACCCCACCCTGGATAAAGCTTGGAGAAGTACCAACATGGCAGTATGACAGATCAAACTGAAGCCCAGCCAGCAGGAGGATGAATTTGAGATGGTTAGGTACCCCTTGGTTTTAGTGCATCCTGTGGTAAGTTCTCTGTAGTTGATTGCTTCCCCACCCTTAAATGTTAGCAGCATGCCTTTCAAAGATTGCATAGGATTCGTCAAACCTTTTGATGTCATCAGCACCAACATTCAAGATCTTCTTCTTCGTCTTCTTTATCTATATGTGCACTTCAGGCATTCATGGGAAGATACTGTTACCTGCCTCACAAAGCAATCAGCTACGGAAGCCTCCTGCTAGCACTTTCTCTAATGTCCCCACTCAGAAAAACCGCCCCCTCCCCCCCAGCTCCCTGTGTCTGCAGCTAGCATGAGCTCTGTTGTATTGAATGGGGCTGCTCTCAGCTCGTGTAGTACCTGCCTTGGTTGAACCCTGCCTGGTTGTACTGATACCCACCTTGCTGGAAGAACTGTTCAAACTGCCCACCTTGGTTAAAGTTTTGCCCCCCTCGCCCTCCCCAGCCACCTCCCTGTCCACCTCTACCCCCTCTGCCACGGCCTCCTCGCCCACCTCTCCCACCCCTCTCTTGGTGGTGGCCATCTTGTTGGTAACCTCCACCTCCACCCTGATAGCCTCCACCCCCCCCACCTTGATAGCCTCCACCCCCCCCACCTTGATAGCTCCCCCCACCTCCACCTTGATAGCCTCCTCTTGGGTAATTTGGAGCCTGAAAGCCACCCTGGTAACCACCACCACCGTAACCTCCTCTTCCTCCACTTCCTTCCTGGTAGCTTCCATGACCTCCATCTGACCAACCCCCCTGAACCTTGCCACCTTGGCCACCTCCTCCACGCCCACCCTGGCCACCGCCACCACCTCCACCTCTGCCACCCCCTCCAAACTGCTGTCCGCCTCCTCCCTGAGGTCCATCTTGTCGTTTCTGCCATGGGGGCATCTCTGGGGGGGGTGCCTCAATCTCGTTGGGTCTACCCCCTCTGTCAGGGACACGGCCCATGAGAATCTGATGGGGGAGGGGTGGAGAGCAATTTCAGTTTAACCCCAATGACTTTAATCACCTTGAATACATATTGGTGAATGTCCTGTGCCAAAGTCAGATGCCAAACGACACCCTACCTTATTGATGGCACAGGCCGTCTTCTCGCGAATCCTCCCGCTGCTGGTGCGAAGGATTTTGGAGAGGTCCTCTCGCGCTGCAAACAGATGGGCCACGGAGACGGCGGTCTTGTTGGCCAATGTTGAACGTAGGGGCTGATACACTTTGCCCAGCTTTTCAGCTTGTGCCTTATGGGGGAGGACAAGAGGACACACAAGCCTGACCTGACCACCAGCATGAACATCAATCTACATCAAAGTCACAGTGTTCAGTTCATTGTTGATTAGGCTGTTATGCAAAGCAACACTGGACACAACCAAACGGTGACAAAGACGTCTGTATAAACACAGTCTATTAAATCCATAAAAATGGGCAGTCTTGCTCAAATCAAGCATGAGCATAAATACTAAACAAATGTTACTAGACGAAGTGGCAGCTGTGGTTTATTATGAGATGTCATCATGGTGTTGTATGTCTCACCTTGGCCCTTTCTGACCAGCCAAAAGACTGGACAGTAACATCAAGACGTTTCAATAACATCTTTCTCCTCACATCGTATTCATTCACCAGTGCCTGGTTGATCGCTTCAATCTTCTCCTGTACATCAAAACATTTTCGTATCTTTCAGGATGCACACGCTATAAGGAATTAATCATATATGTGATAAAACAGATCTTTTCTAAATCATTTGCTAATTATGACTTTTGCGGAGTATGCTGATCTTCCATGATGCCGAGCCATTTACCCAGTGCACTGGTCCCAGTGGCCTCCTCAGCAGTGGTTTTCCGATGTGTGTTGGTGGAACTTTGGACAGGGCTTCTTTAAGCTGGGGACAAAGAGACCAACAGGATCCCATGTAGGTTATAAAGAATGGGGCACAGCCCTCCAGTACTCCGTTTTTGAAGCACAAACCTTAGAAGGCTACTTCCTTACCTTCTTCTCTATGCCACTGAAGAACTGAAACATACTTATGTTGGCGGGGGGCTTTGACATGCCGAGGGCGACACAAATACCCTTTAGCTCCATGAAGACTTCACTACCCCCCTGCTCCTGCACTTGCTTCTGAGGCTGGATTACCAGGATCATCCTTGATGCCTCCAGCTCAGAGATCAGGAACGCTGTAGCAAGAGAAACATTCACAACTGTGAAACAGGCACAGCATAGCTTCAAATACGCAGATATCTGGGCAGATATGTCGGGATCCTTACTGACTGTGTTATTTGCTTTGTCATCTTAGTTGACACTTTAATTTGGACCCTCACCAAAATTAAGTATCTTTATGGAGAGGATGTCAGAGTGGATTTTGATTTTTTCCTTAACGGGATCATTAACCAGGTGTGAACAATTTTGTATAAAATCTCCACCCTGCATGGATCAGTCCTGTTCACATACTGAGGAGTAGCAAGCAGCTGTTTCTGTTCAGCAGTCGCTGGGTGACGTCCCCTGTCGTGAGGACCGAGTAGGGGCAAATCATCTCAGACAAGAGGCCACTCATCTCCAGCTGAAACCCATCTGCTTCGGTGGGACCTGGGAAGACACCAGGGGGATGGCTCGGCTGACCAAAAAGCACACGTGATACAACAATAGGACAACTATGGAATAGTAAGGCATGGGCTCAGAAAATCAAATATTTAAGACCAGGTTGATTCCAAACAGCATCAGCCAGCTATAGAATTTTAATATTACTCGAGTATTCAACAAAACCCTTCCAAAACACTGGATATAATACAATTTAGGGTACATTAAACCCTAAAGAGCCTATATGTAGGTGAAAAGCCCCACAGTTCTTAGTGGGTGATTTGCATAAATATAAGCTTAGGAAGCCCCAAGGAAGACAGGACAGCACTTCTCATGTGCAAAACTCACTGCTCGTGGCATGAACATTCTCTTCCAGTTTGCAATACAGCCTGAGCTCAGTCACAAGCCAAGCACACAGTCCAGTGAATTCCGGGGATTCAGCCCCGGCCGTGACAGCCTTGTCCAGAGCTCCATCGTCCAGTAAGGGGCCCTTGTACCTGCAATGAAAAGTCAGGAATCGATAAACGCACTGTAAACAGGACGTTTAGCAAATACATCAATCTGGACGTGACAGAAAACTACTATGACAAGCATACGGTCGTTTTATTTAAAAAAAAAATTACACGCAAACCACTGATTCGACTTCACTGCCATCTATTGTTAACTAGTCATTGACTCGTACAATCTGGCCATATAAAGACAACCGGACGGGAAAGCAGCTAAAACGGCAACGCAATCTCAAAAATAAGAGAAACCTTTATCGTTATTGTTATGCACTACAATAACTTATCCACATAAATCAATCACTAATGGAATTAAGAATCGGACAAGACAGCAGCAGGTTAGCTGAACTGCTGACAGCAGATATGTACGTACCATGCAGTGCACCAAGAAAACGAGAAAGTAGGCAATCACCTTCTGTTTTTCCACTTACCCGAGATCTTCCAGCGAGTCTAGGATATCGTTTTCCATTTTATCAAAAGCTCCTAACAGTCTATTAACATAAAGATTCTAATAAGCCGCATACGTACGAACTTGACGCCACTGCTAAGTTGGCATGTCTAGGTCCATACCCACCCCCAAAGAACCACTCAGGGTCGGCTTATAATGTGCCTGAGCGAATATACTAATAAGAAATAGTGTGAATGTATGCAAAGGATGGGATATAATTTAAACCATTTTAACATATATACTAATTATAAGTTGATAAACATATTAGTTTTAAAAAGATATCAATATTTTTAGGATTTCAAGCGCATAAAATTTAGGCGAGCGTAGCGATAAGCCCCGCAAGCCCGTTGCCAAAATGGTAATGGAGATTCTACATAAAGATTGTTCATAGAATAAAACGAGGTTTACGTAAAGTAGTGAACGTGCTGTGTATAGTAAAATCATAAATAAAAAGTCGAGTAGAGCTCATGCTTCGGTGGAAATCTCTGAAGATGCAGCATATAAAACATCAAGACCTCCATTGTATTCGTATTACCATTTAATAATGCGCTGCAACTCTTGGTAACCGCCGCAACACCTCGGCTGGATTTTAAAACGATGTCTGCCATTCAGTATTTATGCAAATACTACTCAGAACGTGTCCAGCGAATGGAAAACAGTTCGAAGTGTTTCGAGTACATACACTGTGGACGCAGATTGACATTCAGGATTTAATACCGGGATGACCAGGCTTCATCCTGATTCTGCGTAATTCCCGGTCAAGTGCCACACTGGTGTCGTTTGACTACAGCATCCGATTACAAATTTATGTAGGATTACTTTGACTTAGTCTTCATTCCTGTGCCTTCTCTTGATCAGTGATTTGTGAATGAAAGCCTGTCATTACATGAGAGGTTCTCAACCTGTAGGGTTTATTGGATGTTCATTTTAAGTATTAAGGCCATTTTTGGATTTGAATAAGACCAGACACAATGACAAACCTAGACTGCACTTTGTCAACATACCCTTCATTGTTTGACAGATGAAGTTGTAGCCGTACGACAACTTCATCAAGCACTAGATTATACAGACAGTTACTACTATTATGACGACGACTTCAGACATTTACTCAGGGTTGCCAACTCACGCATCTGGCGTGACACGGTTTCAAACTCTCACGCTCACGTAAGACATCTTGCGGTAAATCTATACTATTCCACTATAAACCTAAAATTGGTTTTGATAAGTTCTAACTCTTGGCAAAAAAAATATTAGCACCAACTCAACGGTTGCAATAGATTTTTTTTATTTGGCAGTGTGTATGGAAAACAGCGATAAAGACATAAAATACACTGGCACCAACACTTAATAATTTACCCTTCTGACAGTACGGTGTCCCGCGGGGGACAAATGCGGCCGTCAACTAAAGCAGAAGTAATTCTGTGTAAGAGTAAAGGTGCCTGTATTTCAGTATGTCATTAATAAATACTGGGACACTTAAAAAGACACTTCTACCTTTCATGTCAAATGAAATGTGATCTATTTTTATTTTCAACATTTTTCTAAAAAAATATAGATATTCCTTTCTTAAATACAAGGACCAGGCATAGAAAAGCAAGAGTGAGACTAGAGCAGTAGTGCTGGGAGGTGTCCTGTGTGCCTGCCTATCTGTATATGTATATCTAGGTCAGATGCACTTTCTCTTGTAGCAGGGCTTGCTCAGGAGGTGATGCACGTTATTGCCACCCACAGCTTCATGTTTACAGTTGGATCAATGATAGGATCAAATCAGGTCAAGGACATGACTGGCTAAATAACTGCAGTGCAGACTGACCGCAAGCATGGCATCTGTGTGCCATCTGTGCTGACTGACTCTAGTCTGTTGGGGTATGAAATACTTTACAGCCAATTGCTCCCAAGAGGCCCGAGTCCCTGGACGACCAGGGAGCATGAAGGCGACTCAACCATTGAAAGCACCGTCTGCTTATAGCAGGTGGGAACAGAAAACACAGAACACAGTACAGAATGGGCTCTTAAGAAATAGCTTCACACAACCAAAATATGTGATTACATACCGAGATTCCACTGTTTTTCAAGTAAACCAGCTATAATAACAAATAATAATAATAATAATAGTAGCATGAATGGTAAAAACAATGAACATGCTTTTTACAAAAAACAAAGACATAAATGGACGTTCTTCAAATGTTATCAAGACAAGTTAACACGCGTTTTCCCCATTATATGCATTACTGACAAAGTTTCACCCTGCAGCTGTGATACACCCCTCGGGGGAACGCAGGAAGGCTGGACATCCAAGACTCAGAAGGTGACACTGCCTGTGCCCTCCAGGCCAACCCCAGCCCCCTTTGCCACTCTGTCATAGGTCAGGACCATAAGTGTCACAGAGATGACCAGCATCACCTAAAGAGTTCAGATGGAGGGTGGTTCCTTGGCTTGTGCCCCTGATCCAGGTTTGTTACCAGGCTCCCAAGGTACTGCCTCACATCCTCAATGTCGGCCTCCCGTGACCCCATCTCAGGTTGCCACAGTCCATTGCTTAATCTTGGTCTCCTTGGCGAGGGACGGATTGTTCTGTCCGTCAGGCAAAAGCTCCAGTTCCCGGCCTCCCAGCTGACATCATTCTGACCAGCTGGAAGTCGCTCCATTTGTCAAGGCTGCTGTGAAGGCTAGCTCTTGCTATTAGGTGGCGAGACTGACCTTACAAGTGATGTAAGAGGTTGAAGGTCACCTTTGGGTGAGTGACACCCCCATGTATATACCTAGTCAGTAAATTATCTTTTCAAACCTACACTGCACCACATTCTTATATATTAGCTTTATAATTTCCAGCTCAAATACCAGTAAATATCTTCATCTTTTCTTCCTTTCTGCTGTTAACACCAAACAAAGCCAAAAACAGGATTGAACTTCCAATCTGCTTCTAACTAATTTACACCCAGCCCCCCCCCCCACATTTTCAATTTTAAATCTTATTAAAACAATATTCCAAATAAAGGTAATTATAATTGCATTTACAACCAGTGTTTGAGTCTCCACCATGGCTCCATGTGTGTGTAGTTTGCATGTTCTCCCATGTTATTGTGGGGTTTCCTCTGGGTACTCCGTTTTCCCCCCAGAGTCCAAAAACTTGCTGAGTTCAACTGGAGATACCAAATTGTCCCTAGCTGTGCATGTGTGACTGAATGGTATGCGAGTGTGCCCTGTGATGGGTTGACACCCAATCCTGAGTTGTTCCCTGCCTTGTGCCCATAAGTCTCAGGGACATACCTGGGACCCCCACGACCCTGAATAAGATAAGCAGTTACATGAAACGGATGGATGGAATTACATTTACAGTTATGAAACAGAATAGGAATTGCTTGGAACTTCATGTTACACAGGAGAGGAAGCACCTCTTTGTTGTGTTCTAGATGGATATATGGAACATATATGAACACAGCTGAACATGCATACTGTAAGTGCAATGACTTTTTTTAGTATCTACTGCTTTCTGCCTCCATTTCACTTTCGTATCAGCCCCATTGTACCTGCTTGATTCTTTTACCCACAATTCTCCATCTTTCTGACTTTCATTTCACTATATATTATAAATCCACACTTTCAAAGAGTTATATTCATCAGTTCCATTTGGAGATGGGGGTCTTTACCTGCACATACACACAGACCCATGTTCATACACTGAGCCTGTGTCATCATTGGTGTGGATGCTTGGGAGCACCATACACACACCACATTGTCTCTGGGGAACCAAGATTGGTTCCTGGAAAAGAAAAACCATCTACATTTGGACACCAAAAAAATGGCTACCAGCATATTTTTCGAACAAAGTCTATGCAGTTCATAAGGCCCCTCGCCACTCACGTGACTCTGGCCTTTCCCGACTTACTGGACAGGGGGCCACAAGCAGGCTCCCCCAATGAAGGCAGCTTCCTTGGCCGGGGGATTGGGGGGTGGACCACGGGGGCACCAAGTCAGCTGTCCTAGAGAACAGAGATGCAAACATGGGACTGTTCACTGCTCAGAACTCAAAGAACTGGTCTGATTACTATTCTGGTCCTGGTTCACCTATCCTTTTTAACCAAGAGGGTGTGGAGGTCCAATGCACTTATATAAATCTGAACTACTGAGAATTGCCAGTTTACGATGATGGGGTAATTTCAGTGGTAATGGTTTATGCACACTATTCAAATTGCTTAAATGTTGACACTTTACCTGCAGCACCAGGGTTATTGCTATTACTGCAGTCAATATGACAATAACACCTGAATCATATTCCCTGATTTACTGAACATCAAACTTTCCTGGATTGTCCAGGTGACTGGTGCACATGACTCGAATGGTGAGCCTTGAATCTATTCCAGAAAGCACAGAACATGACACCGGAGACACCATGGATAGCAGGCCAGTCCATTCCAGAGCACATGCTCTGTCTCCTTCTTATACACACAATCAAAGCAAACATATTGTAAATTTATTATCAATAATAGTTGTGTTACTGAACAACATTTTAATCATTATCACCTATTTGATGAAAAGAAGCACCTTGACATTTAGTCTTTCTGCCAAATACTTGGTCTTCTTGAATAATCTGTGACCTGTTGCAGACATTAATGTCTAAATTGTTCTTGTACTTCCTTGATTTGTCCATATGTTCTTGATCTAGATTCTGGGCCAGCAACCCTGATCCGGGAGTGCCAGTATCCAGCAGGTTTTCTATCCTACCTGATGCATTACAATCTGCCTGAGATCAGGTGTGGTTCATCAGAGACCAGGTCTCTGACCAAGATTACCTTTCTGGGAAAGAAAGAGGGGTGCCCCAAAGTACAATGGCCTTTTGTTATGATGTCCGGCTCCTGGACCCTTGCCAGAAGGCGAAGCCATACTGATAAAATGGAAAAGCATCCCTGCAACTGGCCTTGAGTGTGAAATGAGAGAATGAGGCTGACTAGGTTGCTGGGTCGGGGGGGGGGGGGGGGTATTTATTGACATCGCCACCATGGTTTTCATACAAAACATGTTTTTTGTCACAATTTACCCATTGCACATTTTGTCCTATTCTCCATTAAAGGTTTCTGCATTTCCCACAA
>JABFEA020000067.1:17142334-17152400 GCA_019775915.2 Cyphomyrus plagiostoma | reverse complement strand
AAACCCCACGACGACACGGGGAGAACATGCAAACTCCACACACATGAGACCAGAACCCGGGTCCCAGCGGTGTGAGGCAACAGTGTTAACCACTGCACCACCATGCTGCCCCTATTCTGTTCATTTTATGTTTAAATACTAAAAAAAACATATTTAGGAGTAATTTTGGGGTGCCGGGAACCAATTAATTGGTTTTCCATTATTTCTTACGGGAAAAATTAGATCAAAACTCGAACTTTTTAGTATTTGATCCGGAGTCCGGAACGGATAACATTCAAGAACCGAGGTACCACTCTAATAATACTACTTAAAAATAATAGTAATATAAACATAATCCCCACATACACACACACAAATTAAGTATCTATATCTTTGTAGGGACTCTCCTTTCATTCCTGTGGGCATAACCTTAATCTCAACTATGACCACCTTAACCCCTAATCAGCCCCATCCTTAACTAGTCTTCCGTGTAATGAGTGAACCATTTCCTAGTAATAAATAGGTACACTGTACAAAACAAATGGCAGCCCTGCCATTTTCCACATCAGCGAAGCAGCACCATTGCCTACCTGGTTAATCATTCCCCTAGTTTTCACACAATTTGCATCTGAATTTGCACAATTAAACACTTGTGCCTCATTTTTGAGCTTTTCAGCTGCTGTGCTCATGTTAAAGAGTAACTAAAAAGTAATGGTAAATTTTCAGAGATGCTTACATTTATCACCTTTACGTTTATTCAGACAGCAGGCACTTTGAGACTGGACACAGTGGACAGGCATACTGAGGTCACCATGGTCAGCACTGTCACCTGCACACAACTGGAGAAAAACCTGCAGCCATTACAGCATTAAGAACAGTAGTTTGGTGAAATGTACAGGGACTGGAAAGGTTACTCTGCTGCCAATGAACAATAATGGCAGGTGCAGAAGCTAAGAATTAGGAAGACCAAGGGGTAGAATTCTCATAATTCTGTAACATCTGACAGATATAACAACATTGTTACCTGTAACCACAGTTTGTTTGCATATCCATAGTTTTAGCAGAGTGTGTACATGGGGGTGTTTCCTACAGCTCTCCATTACGAATCCTTACAGGTTCCTGAAGCTACAACCAGGATATATGTATCTGCTGTTGGCCAAGCTGGCCATACCATGCCCACACTGCGGCTGATGCCCGTCCAGCCACTGCACTTCCCGTGATACAGCACGAAGCAGGAGTCACTGGCCTAACAGCAATGTAAGAACACACCCCCTGCAGTCACCCCATCAGCTGACCCAAAAATAGTCCCAAAGTAATGTCACAATGTTGCCACAACATTCCTGCAATGTCAGGAGAATATAAAGTGCCAATAGTATTCCATGCTGGGCTCTGCTCACCCCAGGACCCCTGACACCTACCTGGCACCGTCTTGAGGTCTGGCAGTCCAGTCGACCCTCTATACATCACGGGTCCCACAGGCTCACTTCTGTTTGTAAACACAGCGGCAGCCCTTGACAGGCTGAACCTAGCTCTCAGTACAAACCATGTGACCCAAAACGGGGAAATCTCCAGGCAGAGAATTGGACAGTTCAGACCCCAACACTTGACATGAACTGAAATGTGTTATGGAGGGTTCTGGTACTGAGCAGGAGCAGCAGTCCATCATAGGGATCAGTGAGAAAGAGCTGGAGCTGTGTGTTGCAGCCCTGTGCTTCCAGGGACAATGTGAGTGCCAGCCTGCTTCTCGCTTTCTCTGTGTGTGTGTGTGTGTGTTTGTGTGTGTGTGTGTGCGCGCGCATGCGCACTCCTGAACCAGTCACATGCGCCTCCTCTGATCGCTCTATAGTCCAGCCTGGAGGTAGATTCCTCTCCACCATGTCCTTCAGTTCCAACATACGTTCAGAAATTTCCCAGGGAAGTATTAAAGAAGAAGCAAAAAAAAGTGATTGGGAACAGAGAGAGAGAGAGAGAGTCTGCTTACAAGGGACAGAATTCAAGATTGATTTGTACGGAAGCCTGACCACCAGTCGGTCTCTTTTTAAACAATACTTTCTGACCATTTGAAAAGGAGACCTCAGCAGTGGTTTGCTTCCGATGTTCAGTTTCAGAATGCTGCCAAATGCAGTGAACTTAAAGGAAGAAAGTTATATCTGTTCTATAAACGTAGCACAATAATTCGGAAACATTCTGTCCCAAAATAACCACAGGAGTACTGGGAAAATTCACAGTTACATATTTATAGCGCCGTAACCTACTCCTAATTTAACACGTGTTTTTCCATCACTATATAGTACCTGTCATGACCTGCTCGTTCGATCCTCCTGTGTGCCACGCCCCCTCATTACCTCGTGTTTAATTCCCGATTGTAATCACCTGTTGGCTGTTATTTTCTGCTTGTCTTGTGTATTTTAGTCTGCGTCTGACTTATTTTCCCCAGAACCGAATAAAGGATCAGCACCTCGGTCCACGGAAGCGGTTCTCCTTGGAGAGCCGTCATTTTGTAATAACCGCTGTCCGGCGAGCAGGCAGGAAGCTGGGAAATACACAGCAGACGAGAATCCAAAGGCAAAAGGGTTTTATTCTCACGAACAGGGCAGACGGTGACTAACGTCAATGACGGATCTGTGGAAAATAACTCGGACGAAGACGAGCAGAAAATAACAGGTAACAGGTGATCGCAATCGGGAATTAACACGAGGTAATGAGGGGACGTGGCACACAGGAGGATCGAACGAGCAGGTCATGACAGTACCTAACTTAAAGCAGTCTGAGAATAACTATTATTCTTCAAATTTGTTTCGTTCCTTTTTTTCTTTTCCCCAGTTCGGTCACTGGTGTTTCAGGCATGATTTGGATAATATGATGGTTCTTTGTAGATCCAGATGAGGCGATTGTCATACGGCATCGACATCTAAACCTAGAGTGGAATAAAGACTCAAACGCTTTAGATAGTGAAACACACCTGTGTAGTTTCCCCCCGCCCCACATGGTCAGCATTACTTCCCCTCCTGCAGTTTCTTGTTTCAAAGAAGTATTTACGTTAACTAAATGTGCATATGCGACAAATTGCTTGCAGAATCTTTCACCTTGCCAAGTGAGGTTTCATTTAAAGTTTAGAAACCATTGTTTGCTCTGCAAATGTAGCATTTGCAAATGCTGGGTGTTTAAATTTAATCTATTAATTTAATTTACAATGGTGACAATGGAATAATCCCTAGCAAATGATTTCATTTCGCTGAAAGGAATGCTACAATATGTTTTAATGTTTGTTCCGTGGTTTCTTATCATTTAAGAGAAATCTGATATATTGTGGGATATGCACATGGATGTGCGTAAAGAGTCCACTTTCAGTGTTCCTTTTTCAAGCTTTCAGCTTCAGGTAAACTCCCTATTACCTATGGACTTGGATAGTAATGGCCTACTGTGCCCCCCCACCTAGAAGTCAAGATCACCCATAAAGACAAGGTTTCAGGGGTTGAGTTCCTGGTGTCCAACTCCATTTTCCAGCATGCTCAAATTCCTGGGACTAGCAGAGATGAGCTGTGTTGAAAGGAAACTTACAGCACCCCCTACATACTATATGAGGAACTGCCCCTTTATGGGTGCTGGCTGTCTGCAGGCTCTTTCCCATTCAACGTGTTACTATACGGGCACTCCTGACTGCCACCATCTATGCTTTAAGCACACGTTCAGGGAGTAAACCACGACAATGTTCTCATCTTGTTGAGGTCTAACTGAACCATCCCAGTCGGAGTGTAACATGTTAAAAACAAGCCAGACCTTAACTCTTTGGGCTACCCTTGTCTTCTGTCTGTGGTAGAGGGATATTGGTCTGTCCCTGATGTTTCCTATGAGTTCTTAGCCTCTGATACAGCATGGAGATGAAGGCCAGGCCTGGATTTCACAGGAACGCTAAAGGAGACTCCCAGCATACACCATGGAACACAGCTATGCAAGTTGTGCAGAATAGCGATAGGGATGGCAGGCATTATAGCTAAGGCCTCTCTCTGGCCTGGGAGGGTGATAGCAAAGGATTCACAGCACGTAATGGAATCATTATGAGTCAATCAACATATATTGGGTCATTTGACAATTTGTCCCATGGACCATGTTGCTGCTTATTTAGGTAACATTTTACATTAACTGCACTTTAATATTGCTTTTATATCGCATTCATAAAACATTCAATACGTCTTCATAATGTATTCATAAAACATTCATGAACATCAGGTATTTATACCTTAACATCCTAACATCCCTTACCAGCTTTAATGTACGTTAATAACAAATAATATAATTATATAACAAACATTGATTGTATAATTATGTTATTTGTTATTAATGTACATTAAAGCTGGTAAGGGATGTTAGGATGTTACAGTGTACTTGGATGCTGCTTATGAATGTTCTATGAATGCATTATTAAGGTGCACTGAATGTAAATCGTTACCCTAATTTCTAAAGTAATGAAACAGCTATTTATAACGTGTGCATCTCCACCATATGACATGTAAATACATGGGGAGAGTTCTGGTATTGGGGTTTTGCAAATAAAGTAGGAGAGCTCGTTCCCAAAAGTAGAGTAACCATGGAGCACACACAGAGCCCGATGAGAAAAGCCCTTCAAGGAGGACCGCAGTGAAAGTTCCTACTGGAGGCAACGTGAATGCCATGGTCCCCCACCACCGACTCACCAGAGCAGCCGTTTGCTCATGCTTTCCTCTCAGCTGTACAAGGACTGGTCACACACATCTGGTACGCATGACACATTCAGAGCCATTGCCTCCACAGTGTAACTCCTTCCAGTCTCCATGGAAAACATACAATTAACTAACAAAAGTGAGACATAGGATCTGTAAGGAAAACTGCCCTCAACAGGGAAGATGCACCTACTTAAGTCCTACCTCGAATAATGGTTTGGTGGCCCAGTTCTCAACAGTCCATTCTTCTAAGGGGCTGGACAGTAAAAAGCCGCACCCAGCCCATGTAGACTGGCAGCTGCCCCCCATCTGAGGGTTGGGGACACACTCCTCTTCTCGTGAAAGCCAAGTAAGCCTTATATGTCACCTTCTCCGCACCCCGAGACTTGTGTGAGACTCGGCGTGGCCGAGCCACCTCAGAGTGGGCAAATTCCCCCGCTCACACTGTCCCTACACGCCGGATTGTTTGTCCAAATGGTAGGCTGACTTCCTCCTATTCTTTCCCAACATAGCTTTCCGGCCTGCACCAAATTGTTTTCCTTTGCTGGCTAAAAATAGGGTCCCACACAAGGTAAACTGGAAAAGAGAAGGCAGGAAATGTGTCACAATGAGGGGGGGGGGGGGGTGTTTTCAACTGCGTGTGGTTGTGACAGCAGGGATGAGTTTGTTTTGCTCCCCCTCCATTTGATGTGAAGACCACGACCCTAGCAGCTCACTGCCACATGCCAGATGTTAAAGCACAAGATTAGTTAGACATTAACTGCATTTGAATATTTGGACAGTTCTCAGTGGGTTTCATTTATGACTGAGACTCCTTTGCATGTAATGCCCCTTACAGCCCTGGTTGTTAACTGAGGTCCACTGTAATTATGTCTCTATACTTTGGACCAGAGTTATCATTAAGTCAGATGGTGGGACACTCGCAACCCCTGGCCTCTGACAAAGTGTCACCAGTTTCACCCTCAAGCACCCTGACATGATGCCTTGACTCCGATGCCATGGTCATTAGCCCTAAGATCAAACACCACTTTGGCAAGTTTCTGTTGTTCCTAAATGCTTCCACAATGCAATAATACCACTTACAGTTGTCCGTGGAATATCTAGTAGGGAAAAAAATCTCAAAATGAGAGGGGGCTGGAAAAAAAGTGAATGACAACTTAAATGCTTAAGTGTCTTAAAATTTACTATTGAAATCTTTCCATTTTCACTGCCTGTATGAAGTTGATATTCATTCCATCTTATTCAAATCGAGTATCAGTAAACAAGTATGGAGGACTAAATGTGACATAGGTATAAATAAAAAAAATGTAGAAAATAATAATGAAATGCAAATAAAGAGCACACATGCAAAAATGTTTATGCAAAATAATTGCATGTTTTTCAGTTATACAGTATAATATTATAGAACTTAAATTACAATATTTTATCACTTAATTTCACATATTTAATAACTAATTTTGCTAATCATTGATTTTTAAAATAATTATTTACTAATAATTGAATTATTAAAACTAGTAATAGTATCCCATCATCTTTTTTGTGTTATATATCCAATACTGATGCCACTAAATATGACGGCTCTTTTGCTGTTCACTTCCTGTAGTAGTACCCCACTTCAGAAGTAAGCTTTTCTCATTTTTGAAGTCCTTTACGCTATTGTTTTTAGATTTTTGTTTGGGCATTTTTAACTTCTCTCTTAATTTCTTTGTGTGACTTCTGTGTGTGCACACAGCCCTGTAGTCTCATGGGACAGGTGGTGCATTTGCCTATTTTAACTAGGAGCAACACAAAAATCTTATATTAATGAATACCATTATCCTAGTAAACTAAGAACACACATGTGAAAAATTTTGTGGTTTAAGAACACTTTACGAATCTAATGTAGAGTTTTCTGAGGATGTTCTCAGGACCTTTCTCAAGTTTAAGAAATAATGATACTAGTGAATGAGGCCCATTGTTTTGTCTCTTTCAGAGTCAACAAACCCCCAAAATATCAGCAACAGTGACGGCACATCCTGCCCCACGACATCTCTCCAGCAGCCCAGGAAAGAGCCAAGGCTTTAGAAGGGTCCACAATGCTGGATCCCCACTGCCATGTCGTGGTCTCTTGCACGAGGCAGGAAGAGGAAGTCACGCAACAATATTTAGGATGACGATGAAGCACTGAGGAAATTAAAGCAAATGTCATCCGGCAATTTCAAAGGCGATGCTATTATTAATATGTTTTTGGCTAGCTTGCAGATGCCGTTACATCATGGTTGAGAGACACACAGTTGGCTCCTCACTATCACAGCCAACAGTGACACTCACACCATGACATGCAACACTGAGGGACTAGCCAGCTCACATGGCACAAATGGGCCAGGAGATGACTTGCTCAGTCCAGTAGCAGCAAGGACTGAGGCTACCTGGAAGCTCATGGACCTCTAGGCTCCAAAATCCAAACACCTGTGGCTCCTCCCCCCATGAAGACATTTTCCTTCAGTTACTGCAGAAGCACCATGTGTTTGTTCATACGCTGGGGCAGCGCTGCTCCTGGGTCACACACATCACAGAGCTGCAGTTACCAGACAATATCCCCTCAGGGTGGGTAGCAGAAATTGATACCATTAAGTTTGTCATCAGTCAATAAAACAGTATTTTTTATATAGTATTGTTTTAACCACCAAGTTTACAAAATGCAAAATACTTTACAGACATTTTAAAAAGTTAAAAATAAAGAAATGAAAATAAGCACACAAGAAACAATAATAAAAAATGAATAAATAATAATAATAAAATTAACAATAATAAAATACAACCAAAAACATGGGACTTTAACCATCCTTGTTCTCAGAAGGGGACTTTAATCCACACCAAACCAAGACTTGCCCCTTGCTCTTGCCCGTATATCTCTTGTCAGCAGGGAGTGACCCCCATATTCTCGAAAATAAATTAATTAAAGAAGCTGCAATAATAAGTTTATACATGTATTATGCAGTGGTACCTCAGAACTCAAACCCTAAAAAGTTCGAGTTCTGATCGAATCATCCCCATAAGAAATACCCGGATCATCCGCTCCTTTCCCTGTGCCACGCCCCCTTGTTAGCCTCGTGTGGAATCCCAGTGTGATCAGCTGTTTCTGGTTGTTGTCATTTGTCCTCTGTATTTAGTCCACATTTCAGTTTGTTTCCCCAGTCCGGTCATTGTATTGTCTGTCTGTGTTTTGCCTCCCTTACCTGTAATTAAACTCCGTATTCCCTGATACCCTGACGTCTGTGCCTTTGTCTCCGTTCCATCCCCACTTGGCATGACAATATTATTATAATTAAATGTATTAATGGTTTATTATCAATATTAAAATAATTAATAAGGAATATTTTAAAATGTATTTTATTATATATCACTGTTACTGTCTATCATTGTCTAAATGTATTTTTACTGTTTAAATATATGTATTCAGCTATAGTGTAAACATGCACGATGCTATCACAACCAATGTGAGGCTGAGACTGAAGCTTTACCCTTTGTTTCCGCTGAGAGACGTGCCATGTGACTCATTTCCCCAGGCGTACGGGTTATCTTAGGTTGGCGTTCACGGTTTGAATTCTGAGATTCACATTGAGCTCTAGGTATTTTTTTTTTAACTGGCTGGTTCAATTTTTAAGAAATTTGAGTTCTAATGAGTTTAAGAACTGAGGTACCACTGTAATCAGTTATTATATGCAATGGTGAAAAGATGTGATTTCAGCCTAGTTGAAAGTACTAAAACATTCAGTAGCTGTCAGGTTTTCTGAGAAAAAACTAACCTAATTAAAAGGTCTTCTCCCTTTCTCAACTGGGCTTTAGGAATAATCAATAAATTACTCTTGGATGATAGACTGTATAAACAATTAAAAAATAGCAAAACAACTTTAAAATCAATCCTAAAGGCCAGTGGACGATTTAGCACTTTGAGAAGAGCTGTTTCAGTATCGTAGCATTCCTGAAAGCCAGACTGAAACACTTCATGGAGATTATTAATGTTAAGATAATCAATCAACTGAACAGACACAACGTTCTCAATTATTTTACCAAGACATGGAAGGTTAGAGACCGGCCTATAATTACTAAGCACAGTACCACCAAGATTATTCAGTTCAATTCAATTCAACTTTTATTTGTATAGCGTGTTTTGCACTTTACAGCATCCCTGCCCAAAGCCCCCAATGAGCAAGCCATAGGCGACAGTGGCAAGGAAAAACTCTCTAGAAAGAAGAAACCTTGGGAGGAACCAGACTCAGAGGGGGAGCCCATCCTCCAGGGGCTGGCAGACAAATTCAATTGATCAAGATGGCAAAGTCCCAATTGGCACTGTCCCAGTCTTAAAATTTGAGTCTCAAAGCCGGGGGCAGGGAAGTGATGACAGGCAAGTGTTGGAGCTGCTTCAGATGGCGAGGCGAACAGTAGTATGGCAGCAGGGCATACAGGGAAGACAGGGAGAAGAGGAAGCAGGCTGGAACGAAGTCACAGGTAGAGGAGATGTTGCAGGCAAAGATTTCTTCTCTTCAGGGGTGGACAGATCAGGTCCAGTAAGTAAACATCCAAACCAAAGTTTGGTTTTAACCAACCAGTTCAGTATAAAGAGTCACTTTAACAGATTACTCAAATGGAGGACAATCGTATTTATACATTCTGTAATTCTGAAGTTATATCTCTGTGAAATGCATAACAAGGGAGAGGGAGCATCAGGCTATTAAACGCATCAGGGGAATCAGCTATCAGATGGCATCTAGTAACCTGCCTCTTACCATCAGCTTGTGGTGTAGTCTAGCATCTCAGAGAAGACACAATAGTGGACAGAAACGAAAACATCTGCTATTCAAGAAACTTTGTTGTCCAAAATAAATCACTGAATCCAGGTTATGACCTTGTTTATGAGCAGAGCCTGACACAAGATGCATCGAGTCAAATGAGTTTAGTAATCTCATAAAATCTATGCTTTTGGAATATCTGGCCATATTCATAAGAATGATAAAATCACCAGTTATTAAAACATATTTAGAATCAGATAAAATATTAGACAGAAGGTCCACAAAGTCATTAAGAAAACCTGAGCTAAGGTTAGAATGACAGATAAACAGCATGAGAACAGATTTATCACACATGAGATGCACTGCAAGGCATTCAAACACAGAAAAGTCCCCATAAGAACCTTGCACAAAGTACAGTGGTACCTCGGTTGTTGTACTCACTAGAACTCGAATTTCTTGAAAGACAAACAAACCAGTTTGACCTAGAACTCGATCTGAATATCAGAATTCGAAACATGAATACTGACCTAATATAAACTGTATGCGCCAGGAAATGAGTCATACTATAATGCAATTCTTACTTGAATGCCTTCTTCACAGACTGGACGATTAACC
>JABFEA020000067.1:17116829-17135013 GCA_019775915.2 Cyphomyrus plagiostoma | reverse complement strand
CAGTACATTTGTTACTCGTTTAAACAGCACAGTACATGTTTCGTACTTGTAATTACCGGTACTTGTAAAAAGTTATGCAAATATGTACCGGAAACTTGTTTTTCAAAATGTTAATAAAAAGGATGTGTTCCCAAACAGCTCTCTCTTTCCTGACAATCCCCTTTCTGCATATTCTCTTACATATGGTAATTAAACATTAAAACACCTGCGACTTTTAGTCCGGTGCGGCTGATGTATGAACAAAACAGGATTTTCCCCTAATTTTAGCTTGTGCGGGTAATATTCAGGTGCGCCTTGTAGTCCGGAAAATACGGTAGTAACAGCTCAATTAAATAATAAGATAAATTGGTTTAAAAAGTCAGTGACAGATTGACTAGCTGTATGAGGTGAGCTAGGAGCCAAGTCAAAAAATACATGGCTGCACTGGACCGTCGCTGCAAATACTAGGATGATTTTAGCAGAGGTTCTGAAATGGCTAACCTGACAAACTCAGTTTTACACCAACACGAGGATAATCTAAACATAATTTTCTTTGCCTGCCTAAGACTTTTGCACAGTACTGTATGTTAAATCAGATTATACATCATAGTTCTCTGGGTTAGACGACTGTCTGCTAGACGTCTGGTGTTGGATGAAGGCAAAAAATGTCCTTATGTTAAACCGCAAAAAAAACTAAGTACTGCTAGTTGGACCCAAGGCCCTCGAAATAAGTTTGACAGCCTCAACCATGGTGGTCTTCCTACTCAGCTTAACACAATGGTCAGGGATCTTTGTGTTCTGGCTGATTCAAATTTATTTTTGTTGCTCACATAAGAAGTATGTCCCATCTACGGGACATAGCCAAGATTCTGAAGATGTTCTCCTTTCATGATGCACAAAAATTAAGACATGCCGTCCAGACTGGACTACTGCAATGCCCTCCTTTCAGGTTGACCATCTAGATTCTTACATAAACGTCAACTAGTGCAAAATTCAACAGCCAGAGTTGTTAAAATCATACATTTTTTTTTTTTTTTATCATATTAGCCTTGTTCTATGCTCCCTTCACTGGCTTCCAGTTAAGTCTTGGATTGACTACAAAATACTGGTATTGACTTAAAAAGCCTTCCACCAGAATACCTTAGTGATCTACTGGTCTCTTACAACCCTCCTCGCTTGCTTAGATCTCAAGGAGCAGGATATCTATTAGTACCTAGAACAGAAAAAGAGCTATGGCATGCTGCAGAGCATTCTCTTGTACAGCTCCGAACCTGTGGAATAGTCTTCCAGGGGATATGCGAGATTCAGGCTCACTCTCAATATTCAAATCTAGACTCTATTTCTAACTCTAGCTAACTGCTTACTCTCAGTTAGACCTACAGTGTGAGGTGTAGAACTGGGTGGGGATCGGTGCCATTGGCTTTGGATGAACTGAACTGTCGGTGGTGTCACTGTAGCTTCACACCCCCTTTTGGAATTGGAGTGCTGACATTTCAGGGACTCCCCATGTCTACGTTCCTACTTGCCTCTCCCTCCTATTTATGTGGCCATAGCCATATCTGCCAGAGCTTACATATTGCTCTCACCTAATTGTTTGCATTGACTCTCGTTTCCCCTACTTTGGCTAATTGCACATTTTTTTAACCTCTCTCTCCGGGGGTATGCTGCCTGGAAACACTAAATTATCATGATATTCCTCCTACCCTGCTGCCTACGACACCTCCGCTACCTGTAACGTCTGTCCTGCTCGCCTTTCTGCCGTGACATCTCTCTTGCCTGTCCTGCTGCTGTATCACTGCTAGTCCTGCCATCAGAAGCAGTGCATACACCTGCCTGCCCCCACCTCCCACTTTGAAACTGTGTGAATTAGGACTTTTGCAAAGCACTTTGTCACAATGTAACGTTATGAAAATGCACTACACAAATAAAATTTAATTGAATTGAGTATTTTTTGTAGTGTTAACGTTAATGCCATCAATGCAGGACATGGTGGTTGTTTCAGTGACATGCCAATGCTTGAAAAAATGGAGAGAGGCACTGATGTATGTGATTGGAATGAAAGTAAAACCAGATGCTCAATTTCCTTTTGGGCAGAAGATTCAGTCCAAGGAATACTAGACGACTCCTATCGTAACCTGACATTTTTATTTTATTAGGTAGCCCATGCTAACCAAATATGGCACTTCTTTGGTGGCAGACTTGCATAATAACCCTAAGCGAGGCCATTAGTAATGAAATTTGAAGATGTAGTCAGCTGGACACCTTGGAGACACGATACACACAGGTGTAAATGGTGACATTTTTCGGGTGTCTACTTGTGATATGATCCCCCAACATGCATTTTACCTTTCACTTCTTTTGGCAAAGTATTTTGCAATTGTACTTGTGCTGTAATGAGCCACTTTCTCCTTTCTTGAAAGTAGCATCATTTGAGGAAAAGAGGCTGTATTATATTGTATTAATTATGAAATTTAACAGACTATTTACAGACGTAAATTTTAATTTTTGGTTAAAATTTCCCTGTCACTGAATTATTGGAGTTTTAGAGCTTTTTTTGGAGCTTTTAAAGCTGCTGTTTGTGTTCAACAGTGACTGTTCACCCATTCATAATAATACATGCTATTCATTTAGGTATGCAGATGCTCCTTTAAGACACTGACAAAGATGATACACCCCAACACTATTGAGCCATAATAAAAATGTAGTGTTTTGAATTATCTTTATTAAGTAAACTCTACATTTTCAATATTGCTTTAACCATTTTTTTCCCCATTTTTCTACATTACACCCCCTGCAGTCCAAAAGTTTTCATACATTTTCATCCAGTTCTCCTACACTCTGAATAATACAAAAATATCACAGTACATTTTGTATTCAGTTCACTCTGCAGCCAGACAGGACTGACTGCTGGCTTACAGCACACAGGGGGACACGCAGCTTAGACCGTTGGCCTCAGACCATAGGTCTGGTTACTTAGCCCGATCAGGTGGCTGCCAGCCAGATGCCTGTGTGCTGGGGCCTCACAGCCCTGTCTGAGTCCATCCAAACAATTAAGAAATCTCTCCTATGTTGTTACCACTTTTGCTCTTCCTATTCTCTCCTCAAAAACATATTCTATACAAAATAACAAAACAAAGAATGGTCACCCGTACTCAGGTTATTGTTTTTAATATAATTTTTTTCTTTTAATAAATTTTTTCCTTCTCATGTAATCACTGTCAGAATTACCCAAACTTTAAAACTAAAATGGCTGGTGGAGGAATACTCCGCCCAGGGCAGAGGAATGTTGCAGTATGGATTACGGACTCAGTGGTTTTTGTATATACACATATAAAACAACCAACCAACAACATCAAATTCGGATTTAAAACGACCACATTCACAGCCAGCTCACCATCTACCAGACTGAAGACTTTCAATGGCTGGGAGGCAGGGCTTTGACCAGCCTGCAATGTCACTGAAGAAGGGTGACATCTGGAGGCCTTGTTGAGGAAGGGAGCGGCTGGCATATTTCCCTGGAATATTCAGAGAGATACAGCTGTGGGGGTGGCAGAAGTTAAAACTAATGTGGAATAAAGGGGGAAATCTTTGAGGTGTGGATCAGGTCAGCCCAGATGTTGATGGGGAAATATTTGCTGAAGTTATCCGACACCCCCATCCTTTGCATGTCCAGAGCTCAGCGTCACCCACCCACAGCACCATTACATAGTCTGATGATGCATCAAACTGGTGGCCAGGGAAGCCTGTGGGCCGTGTGTACTCTTATGTGTCTGCATGCAGGATTGTGGGAAAAGGGCGCAGGGCGTTTGTGTTTCAGGAGAGGGGATGTGTGTGCTTGTTCTGATGGTGGGCAGCCAAGGGAGCGACCTCAGGGTGAAAAGGTAGCCATTTCCAGAGAGATCCTCTGCCAGAGCTCCTTGGTCTGCTTGCCACGCTTCAGGCTCTGCAGCACGTCGTTGAACTGCATGACGCCCACAGGCGTGAGGCAAAAAGCTCCTCGTGCGCTGCGGATTATGTTCACAAAGTCGTCGTAGTCTGCCGGCGTCAGGTGGATCAGTCGATGGTGGATGTACTGCCGAGGGGGGGAGGGAGAGTCAGATCTAGCCGTGTTTGAGAAATTGACCCACGCAGTCACACTACAGGACAGACACCTGCTACCTGTTGTATTAAACAGCCATCTCTGCAGTTTTACCATGCTACTCAATGGCTCCATTGGTTGGTGTGTATAAGAACATTTAAATACACCTGGAGGAGACTCTACCCATCAATTTTCAATCCATCTCCCAGTATTCCTTTATCTTGACAATGAGACCAAAAAACCGAATCGAGTATTTTTACAGGTATATTGAATCTGGACATGCTTTATAGGTACCATGATGGGACTTTCACCAGAAAGAGCTTAAAGGTGAGTAAGGAGGAAGAATGATGCAGTCGGCTAAAACGGAGGGGGGGGGTGTTTCCTTCCACAAACACCCAAAGAGCATAACTGCCAGAGTACGAGTCCCATTTCCCTGCATTTCCCACTCTGGGCTACTGGACTGCCGTAGAAATGCACATCACCGCTCAATGCCCTTGCTCCATGTTTGGTTCGACCTGTGTCATGTGATCCAACAAGCCCTCCCTCATCACTCCATGAAGCCAAAACCAAACAGAGCAGAGGCTCCTGTGTGTGTGTTAAACTGTCATGGTGTCCCTGTTATAGTTCAATATGCAAATTAACAGGATGTACTGCAGCTGTCAGCCAAATACACCAGCCTCTCACGCTGTGCTGTCGGCCGCTCCCCCAGTCGAGCCCTCAGCAGTAGTCCCCATACCTGTAGATAGGCCTGCTGGCAGCGCTGCACCAGCTGGTGGAAGGCGGGAGTTCTGAGGTGGGCGTGGATGTGGGCGGGGTTGAGCCGCTGCAGCGCCTCCATGATGATCTCCTGCATGACGAAGGGGCTCAGCACGCCCTTGGCCGCACCCAAGCAGAATTGGTACACGTGGCTCACGCCTGCATGTGCCCAGCCCCACATGGCACAGATTATATTTCAGCCAAGACCCCCCTCCCTGGTAAGCCCCCTCCCATTAGCAGGCAGGCGAAGAGAGGGTAGCTTACCCAGGCGGGCCGCGAGCCCAAGCAGCCACTTGACATCCTCGGTGTATGGTGGGCTGCGGGAAAAGTTATTGGGATGGTCGTTGTGGGCCCGTCGGCCCAGCATTTCCAGGGCCAGCATTCCTGCAGCGGAGGGAGGGAGGGAGGCGGCCAATCACAAGTCTGTGTGTCTGCGCAGATTAAGCAAAGCACAACTACATGCATGCAATACACCACCTCGGCAAGCTGAGGCAGAACATGTGTTTTACGGGACAGGATTTCTGAGGTAAATGTGCAAGAGATTTTAAGCGGGCAACATACAAGACCGTTGATGGAAGGCCCCTCACCGACTCTATAGGCAGAATGCAAGTAATGCAGGCCCTGCTGGCTAATTGGCTGACTGTGCTGCTCGTCTTCAGACGGAAAGGGCGGGCTGACCAATGGCGTGGACTGGGAAGACAGACCAGGAAGTGATGCACCCTGAATGGCCTGGATGGTTGAGCTGGAATGGACACCACCTACTGGTGAAGAGAGAGGACAGATGGATTAAAGTACTTTGGCCAGAGGGACGAATGGACAACATGGGTGCACGTGCTTCACTGTTACCTGCCACCGTAGTGCTGAGGGGCAGACCCGCCTCTGTGTGGTAAGGGTGTACCGCTATCTGGGTCATGGATGGCACAGGCACCCCTGGGAACGTCACTGCACCTGTTGCCATGGGTGGGTGGGGGCTGGCAGCCACTGAGAAAGGGTACTGGGCTCCGATGAAGGCTGGATGCATTCCCTTAGGTTTGGGGGGGGCATAGGTCACACAGTTGTAAGTAGATAGTCAGAGCTATAGCTTCCCCAGAAAGCGCAAGAAGCGAGCTCTGCAAAGCTTCCAGTAAACATAGAAGGTTTTCATGAGCACCTGTGTGAGCAGAGCAGTAGCGCTTCCAGTTAGACTGTTTCTTACCTGTGGGTAGGCTGGCCCAGACACCGGGAAAACAGCCGGGCGCGGCACATGCTGCAGGGGGTGGCCCAGGTACTGCGGACTGCACACTGAGGGCAGGTGGGCCTGAATGGTTGTATAGGGGTGCAGGCCCTGCGGGTGAGGGTGGGCGATGGCTGAACCGGGCATCGCGTGTGATTGGTAGATGGGGGAGCCCACAGAGATGACGGGCACAACGGCTGTCACAGCCGCCGTCACTGCCACCCCCCCCGGGTCCATGGGTCCGCTGCCGTCCAGGGCCCCACGGCCCACGTCGGGCTGCCTCCGCCCTGCCCCGCCATTGGCACCACAGCGGCCTGGCCCCTCACGCTGGGAGCCCGTGCCCCCACCCACCGTCTGCTCGTACAGCCAATGCCATTGGTGCGCCACCTCGAACAGAACCTCGGGGTACACGCCCCCACCCTTGGCTGCCTCCTCCACTGCCATGCAGGCCTTCTCCAACATTACATTGTCCTGGAGGAGGAGGAAGGGGACACACGTCATAAAAACACTGGCACAACAATGGCTAGATAACTAAATTTCGAAACAATCTTATTTATTCAACCCAGTAACGTGAAAAGGTACATTACACAGATGCTTACTTGATGTAACAGTTCTGTGCTAAAGGCAGTTAGAGACACAGTTGGGTAATCATGGGTCACCCCCTACAGGATGGTAACTGAGGTACCTGCTCTTTGCACTGCACCAGTGCCCGCTGGATCTCGTTGGGGTTGAGGGCATGGGCATGTGGCAGGCAGCTGAGTGCCAGCTCTGCAGCAGCGCGCACCATGTTGGGGTCGCGTGCCCTCGAGGCCCTGTCTGCCAGGGATGCCACCTCGGGAGGGGTAAGGTGCCCGTCCCAGCACTCGACCAGGATGTTTAGGGCAGCACTGCCAATCTCCATGGCCTGGCCTATAGTGCCAGGAAGCAGCCAAATATGAGGAGGAGGAAGAGACAGGCAGACATACTGAGACTCGTCAATCACTGGAAATCTCAGAGAGACATACAAATTAAAAAACTGACCAAATAATAGCATGTAGCAGCTGTACAAGCACATTTCTGTTAAAAGCTATCCTTTTTCAAGAAAACAGAAAACGCAGTGTCAGCAATTCCCATAATGCTGCACGCATGTCATATATGAAGCCTCACCCGTGATCCAGGACACATGGGAGGAGTATGTCCTGGAGAGCCAGTTGGGTGAGACAAAGTTGTGCAGACCCAGGGCATACAGGCCGATCTCAAAAGCACAGAGGTGCAGATTGCGGTGGGGCCCCTGGTGGCCACCACTGGCCGAGGGCTGAGTGAAGATTGAGGTGGAGCTGTTGCCTCCGGCCTTAATCAGCACAGTCTTGGCCAGCTCAAAATAGAAGTGGGCGGCAGCCTCTGAGGGCTGGTTTGGGACGTGAGGGGCATGGCACTCAGGACGACGCCCTTTATACCTGTAGGTGGTGGAATGGATTCAAAAGTCAGTGTTGCTGGCTAAAACAGGCATGTTGACTGGCATGTTAATCTTGTGCTCTTACAAGTATGTTGTGTTGCAATAGAATTCATATCCCAAAAGGGAAACCTGCCCACCTGTGCCGACATGCAGTGACAGCACATGGACATTTAGCCCTGCTTACCTGCTGGTGTCAGCACTCTTGGCTCTAGCCCCACCTCCGGCTCTGCGTGAGCCGCTGGACGACGACGAGCCCAGCGAGTCTGAGGATGAGCTACTGATGCTGTCACTGTCCTGGCCCCTTCCCCAAGATGCTGCCGCCCAGCCTCCCCGAAGTGGGCGCCGGCTGAGCGTGGGGGAGCTATCAGAGGTGGTCTCCGGAGCGCTGCTGTCAATACTTGCCATGCCTGGGGGTTGGAGGGGGGGGGGGGCAAGCCAGCGATCAGATCTGAACGCCACTGGCATAGGGATCCTTCAGGAAAAATCATCATTTGCCATTCAGAGATCAACTTCAGAAGCTGGGAAGCCAACTCACTCCCTAATAAGTGAGACCTTCGATCTCACTATGAAAGTTAGGAAACACACTATATGGAGAAAAGTATTGGGACACCTGGCCATTACACCCACGGGGATTTGTATGACATCCATTTCTAATACTATAGGCATCCATATGGAGTTGGTTCCCCCTTTGTAGAAGTAACAGCTGCCACTCTTCTGGGAACCCTCTGCAAGATTTTGGGGTATGCCGGGGAATGTTTGGCCATTCACCCAGAAGAGCATTTGTGAGGTCTGGCGATGATGTTGGATGTGAAGACCCACCCCAGCAGCACTAACCTGCGGTGACTAAAGACCACTTCAGCTGGCGTGCAAATATCCCCTTGCCTTATACGACATAAAGAAATCAACAATCTATGCAACGGACTCATTACAAAAGCTGGCTGCAGTTGGTACCATAAAGCTCTCCGTCTGCAGCAGTTGAGACACTCCCACAGACCCAAGAACTGAAAACACTGCAAAATTTTAGTTTTTAGAACTATATCTGACCATTTGATATGCCATGTTACTGGCTTGTCACACAGACACAAACAGGCAATATTAAAGGATCATGCTTCCTCTGTGGACACCCGATTGGGGGGGTTGGAGGTAGACACCTGTGTGCTTCTTCTTCTGTCGGACAGGTGAGCCCCAGCACCGGCCACCATACGCGCTGCGGCCTCCCAGCGCCAGTCGGCTGGGCACTGTGGCCTCGGGCTTGAATGGCGGGGTTTCGCTCTGCTGCTCGCACCTGGGGGGCTGGGCACCATCTGTGGGCATGTGAGAAAAGGACGGAGCATAAATCAGGCAAGCAACAATAGGTTGGAGCCTGGCTCATATCTGGTTCAAGTCTGACTGCATTTACAGCTGGACTGGTTAATAAAACATCTCTCTGGTGATCTTTCCTCAGAAACAAGAGCAGGAAAAACACCTAAACAGATGATTCCAGGACAACAGCTTGCACTGTTTAGCAGAGGTGCTGCTACTGTCCGCCAGGAGAAAGGCACATAGGCCACATCATCCATATCATGGTCAATGACACTACTTCACAGTGCTGTTTCTACTCAAAAAGAGCTTGTAAAGAAAACTGCCTAAGTTATGAACCTGATCAGGTGAGCAGGACAATTCAAACTGGAGGATAACGACTCCTGTACCTGCGCACTTCAGCTGCATGATATCGAACAGTTTCAAATATCACAACATGAATTTTTTCTAATAAATAAATAATAATATTTATACAGCAAAAAGATTGCCTAAAATAAATTTTAGACAAATCAAATTCGCCAAAATAGCCAGTCAAATAAGGAGGTGTTGTTGCCGCGAGTCATGCCAATAGACACAAAGCACTGCCAGCAAATCACTTGCTGAATATAATTTAAATAGAATCTAAAATATTTCCATACACAAAGGAACAATCATTAAAGTTACAAAGCTTGCAAAGTTGTTTTTCCTATAACAGTGTAAAAATGTTTTAGGGCTGCTGCAAATAATCAATGTAATTAATTATGTCAATGCTGATAACTGATTCTAAAGGTGCAATACAATAAAAATCTGACTTTACTTCATCATAGTTGAAATAGGAGCGTTTGGTCCATGGATATGACACATCATGAATCTCAAACGCTGTTGTTCCATCATTCAAATATAATTCCTGAACAGGTTTAAGAAGGAAGTGTAATGGGTGGTTTTGAAACTCATAGACTGTTATGTAACAGTCTTAACCACACCCCCCAAACACATGTTGTGTTCCCTCTGAGGGTGTTGATGGAGAAATATATAGAAGGGCAGAAGGGGTTCATTTGTGTCTTTGTGGACTTGGAGGAAGCAAAAAACAGGGTACCTAGAGAGGAGTTGTGGTATTGGAGGTGGAAGTAGGGAGTGGCAGAAAAGTATGCAAGAGTGGTACAGGATCTGTAAGGACAGTGTGACACCAGTGAGGTTTGTGGTAGGAATGACAGATGTGTTTAAGGTGGAGATGGAATTACATCAAGAGTTGGCTCTGAGCCCTTTCTTGCTTGTTATGGTGATGAATAGGTTGACAAACAAGATCAGACATGAGCTCTTATGGACTACATGATGTCTGCAGATGGCATTGTAATCGGTAGTGAGAGTAGGGAGCAGGAGGAGACCCTGGAAAGGTGGAGATATGCTCTAGAGAGGAGAGGAATGAAGGTCAATGGGAATAAGACAGAATATATGAATCACAGGGAGGACAGTAGAAGGGTGAGGATACAGGGATTAGAATTGGAAAGGGTGAAGGAGTTTAAATACTTGGGATCAACAGAGTAATGTGGAGTGTGGAAGAGAGTTGAACTATTTTCGGCCATATGTTGTAAAATGTGGTCGGAGTACACTAAAAAGGTATGGGGTGCTATTCACCTGCCTCACTCTTACAGCTGTGCACAGTTGCATACTGCCTTGACACAGACTCATATCAACGCAATTAGCTGTTTTATATGTAGAAGTAGTCAAGTCGCCACCTTGTGTTCTGACAATGGTACTAATTTTGTAGGCTCCGAAAGGGACTTGAGACAAAGCAATTCAACATCTGGGTAATGAAAAGACTGAAAGAGCTTTGCAACCAAAGGTGATAAAGTGGATATTTAATAGCCTGGCTGCTTCACACCAGGGAGGAGTTTGAGAAATACAAATTCATACAGTGCGAAGAATCCTCAGTTACCTACTGAAGAAGTAAGTTTTGAATGGACAGTCAGACTTGTGTAAGCTAAACCAACTGAGACATCTAGGGTGTTGGCTATTGTTTCTGGTGTTAATCGTCAGTCCTCCTCAATTAGGGCATGAACTGCATCAATTTTTCCTCACAAGCTAAAGTGGATGGTTTGCCACTGCAAGTGTCATCTCCAGCATCAACACATCCACTCTTAAAACAAGTTATCCATTTGTAAACTTCTGATTTCCTTGGGGCAATGTCCCCACAAAGTATCCATGATTTCACTGTTCTTCCACCCAGGCTTCACCATGAATCTGATGTTTGTTCTTGCTTCAGTTTTAGCAGAATTCATGTTGGTTTGATGGATGGCTTGTGTCTCTCATGCAAACTACAACACGATATAGACTTAGCGAGAAATATTACTTGCATGCAAAAATAGTAACCCAAGTGAACAACAGTGATGTCTGAGTTATGATTTAATCATCTTTTGAACTGGTTCTTTTCAATGAATCAGTCGGACCGGTTTTCAAATCTAAAAGAATCAAATTTTTTATACATCCACACACTGCACAGGTCAGTCTTAGATTCCAAAAATTTAAAAATATTTCAGAAATTATCCTACAAAAGCACACACCAACTTTTTTTTATTCAGTTATGTTTGCTGTAGCCATGTTGCCTTCAGTGCCCCTCCGCATACCATAATCGTTGTATTTGTGCCATGTGCATGCCCGGCCACAGGGTAGCGGTGGCTCATTATTCCCAACTCTCAGCAATTGACAAGTTAGTTTGTTCGGCACATTTGGTTGAAATAGTTACTAGGCAATTCTTAGAAGACTCATAACACCCACAGGAGATATTTATGACATAATGTGTCAATGTATTATTGTTATTTCTTATTGGGTATGCAATTGGGTATGTGTATTTTAGTACACAATTACAAACGCAAGGTTTTCACATTAGTTATGTTATAGCAGGACTGACTGTATATCTTGGCCTAATACCTTGGTTCTCAAACTGTATATTGTAAATTATTTGTACATATCATTTATATATTCAATATATGTAAATATATAAAAACCCTTAACCACAAAATCAGTTATATTAAATTTATACCAGGTTTCATCTTTAATGGAGAGAAGAGCTAAAAAAAAAAAAAAAAAAAGTATGTTCATGTATATATCAGCCAATAGGCTACAAGCTTACTATGCTAGGCCAACTTTTTGGAGCATTAGCTTATAAACTATTAAATGCTTAAAGCTAACTGTAATGGCAAATGGAGGAAGTAAGAATAATGGTTCAAAAGTAGTAGTGCTGGTACACTAATTTCCATAAGGTCGTATGCTGGGGTGGGGGGGTGGGGGTAAGGTTCATTAATATTCCTAAAGGAAGCTGATGATCTTTGCACTACAATGAGGATTTCTGAGCTACAATGCTTTTGGAAAACTCACTCCTGTTTTGTGGTGCATAAACCTCACTGTAATGATGCCATTGTGCTACTATTGCAGTGAAATAAGTTACTAGTTTTTGCTAGTTATGGTAAATGCGTTAGCCTTAGATATACGCGACATATGAGCACTGGTCCGATGCCTCATCCACGGCCAATATTGCTGGCAAATATTTATACTAGTGGACAAAATGGTTTTAGAGATTGCAGAATTCAAGTTTATTCAAGTTTCCACAATTTTTGCCATGTGTAAATTTGATCAATATTAAAAGTTAGCAGCACCAGGGCTAAATACGCAACTACTAAAAATGGAGATGCTTACACTGGATGGGATGATCAGTCATTTTCTGCAACAGGGGAGGAGGGATTTTGTGGGCTCATTCAACAATTAGAAGTGGTCTCAAAGTACCAGTCATGACATATTTATAATTCATTATTAGATCTGGCCTGGAGATCAATCTTTTGTTTTCCACAGAATAATGTTACATCATTATACTAATCTCCATGGGTAAGCTCAGCAACTTTTGCAGCCTCAGGTAGGGCTTCTTTCATGTTTTTTCTGCAGAGTTCAGTAGTTAGCCTTTTGACAACTATACTGACTTGTTCTTCCTGTTTAATAAGAATAATAAAAATGAATATTTTTAGATATTACTTTCTTTGTATTCCATTAATAGTTTATAATCCATATTTGATGTTTTTTCAGTGAAGTTAGAAAAGGTTTGAATTTAGATCTTCAAAATAATCAATCTATTAATCAAACTGAATAGTGATAGAAATTCAGTATTTCCGATGCATCGAATTGTTCCTTCAACAATCATAACTGAGTCAAATTGCCTTGGTGCCAATGACTTACATCCCCCTAATAAGCATAGCAGAATGACATAATGGCTAACACCATCGTACCTTGTTCATTGTTCTCGCTGAAGCTCTCCCCCGGTGCTGCACTTGGGACACTTCCCGGAAGCCCCGCCTGTTGCCCAGCAGCACCCCCACTGGCCGCGGTCTGCACAGAGGTCACGGTGCCTGCTGTTCCAGGTGCAGCGTGCTTGGAGACGCCCCCAGCCATGCCCCCCACCCCATGCGTAGCATGTTTGGACGGGCTCTTCTGGCTGCCAGCTGCAGGCTTACTAGAGTAGAAGGAGCTTAGGGTCTGGGGCTTGTGAGTCTGGCTCTCACGGTCCAACAGCTTGTCCAGGATCTGCAAGGCGACACGACAGACAGACAGGTGGCATGAAGCTTAGAAGGAGGGCACTCACTGGCAATCCTACACACTCTGACTCTGAAAAGTCTATTAACCATACATAAGACCACCTATGCCACAGTAATATGTACTACAACAACAACAACAACAATAATAATAATAATAATAATAATAATAATAATGACAAATCCCATGCCACAGTCACTTCAAGGAGTCTTCAAGGAGTAAACGATGCTGAGGGTCAATTCATAATGGGCTGTCGCCACATGGCTGGTGGTGGCATTACTACTCTCATCTTTCAGCAACTCACCTTCTTGAGCTTACTCTGGTCGTCCTTGTATGTGATCATGAGTGCCAGGGCCAGGTCGCCCTTCTCCCGCCGGGTGCCCTCACAAAGCAGGGGGTGCTCTGCCTCACTCACCGTGGTTTTCATTCCTGCCCGGGTGGGACAAATTAAAGAGGTAACGCCAAGTGCATTTTCAGGTATTTCCGTCGATCTTTAAAAATGCATGAAAACACTGCATTCCATGGTGCTTACTGAATCTTTTTGCTGTTTTGTGTGGTACCACCCTGTTGTCACTAGAGGGCTCTACATATTCAACAACCCTTCCTGCTCCGGCCCCTACACAACAACAGGCAAACTAATATTTTAGGTAAACCACAGAATGGGTCCACACTGTCAGTAGCAATTTTGTTATACTTCCAAGTTTTTTTTTAGTTAGTTTTTATCTGTATTATTTTTAATTTTCATTTGAAATCCAGTTTGGTTAGTTTTCAAGGTAACACTTTACAACAAAGCTACCTTTAGCTACGCATAAATAGTATTAACCCATTAATTTTTTGTTTTTTAAAAGTGCTATAACTTGTTTATAATTGTCTATTATATACGTTACAACCTATGTCTTACAACCTAATTACCTGATGATAAACCATTCACAAACGCTTCATAAGGATAGTCTTACTGTAAATCAGTACAGTTTTAAGTGTGGTTTTATTAGTTTTTATTTATATAGATATATTTTATATAGATATATTTTATATATAGTGTTTATATTTTAGTTTCAGTTTAAGAATATACAGTGCACATTATGCATGAATGTCCTGAAAATGGGCAAAACATGTCCCAGGTATTATTAATGTCATGTAAAGGCAATATGCTGGATTTCTTTAAATGAATTCCATCAAGCAGCAAAGGTGAAAAAACCATCACTTCAGCTAAACATCATTAAAAAACTAACAGAAAGTATACAATGTTTGTTTTGGAAGCCATATTTATAGTTTTCGTTTAGTGGTAGTTTTCAAAACTAATTTTTCATACTGTAATGGTACTGTTAATTTTATTTCAGTTTACAAAATTTGTTTATAATAGTTTGTCTTTCTTAATGTTAATAACCCTGGTGATCAGTTGACCCAGACATGCCCTTTTCTTACCCAGTGCAGCCACAGCCGCTTCAAAGCCCAGCTCCTCGTCCCCCGGCATCTCGTTGTTGCGGTTCCGGCTGGGGGGGCGGGAACCTGTGGGAGACACCACTGTGCGCACACACACGCACATGCACAGAGGAGGAGAGAATGTTAACAAGGCACAGGGTTAAGTCGACTAATTATGGTTATTTGATAAATAATTACAGAGGCTGTACGCAGACTCACAAAGGACACGCCAATGAAGACAGCGTGTGTGTTTGTGCGTGTGTGTGCATGAGTCTCTCACCGGGGGTGCAGAGAACATCAAATATGAAGCTGGCGAGCATGAGTGGCAGCACCGGGCGATAGTCGCAGAAACTGCCATCCCGGAGCTGCTCGGCACGGTCGCGGATGGCGCTCATCTCCACCACACCAAGAGGGATCTTCTTCAGCAGAGCCACCACTTCTGACTCCTGGTATGCCAGCTTCACCTGGGGAGGGAGGGGCACACCATTCAGGCAGGCATGTCTTCAGTTGTCAACCAACTTCTCCGCCACGTGGATCTTGCCCCTCCTCATGTGGTTTGGAGTACGCAGCTCAACGTAGCCGGCTTCATCTGTAAAGGGGGTGGTGGCCACAGGCCTCAGCATGACTCAAGGAAGGAGGGGCCACTGCAGACAAGGCAGGGGGCAGTTACTCTAGCAGCCAGGTTTTGCACTTCAAAGAGGAAGTCACCTATAGCGCTAACACTGATCCACATGGCTGAGAAGTTAGTTGACAGCTTACCAATGATCTCCATGGGTGAGTAATATTCCCCACAGATGTCTAGCGCTGCTTTTTCTCTATAATGCTCCCCAGAAGCACTCACCACATTCCTATTAGCAAACAGTCTAAAGGGAAATGTTTTTCTGTGTGGCATCTGCACGCATTTCACCACTTCTGCATTGGTTCTCAAACCGTATATCGTAAATTATTATTTATACATATCATTTATATATTCAATATTTATATATTCAAAGCAGCACCACACTGATAACGTAGTGCAAGCTGAATCCTTGGGTTCCTTTAAATCAGAGCTAGGTAAGATTTTTAACAACTCTGAGCTGTTAGTTAAGTTCTCCCCAAGCGAGCTTGATGGGCTGAAAGGCCTCCTCTCGTTTGTATAGTTCTTATGTTCTCATGAAGCTGAGGATGAGCCTTTGAAGGCTGCAGCTCTGCTCCCCCCACTGGAGCAATCCCAAAGAGAGCCCACCTCCAGGGCCTTGGTGGAGGCTGGGGGCCTCTGCAGCTCCAAGGAGAACATGCCAGTGTTGAAGGCCAGATTGTGGTGCTCCGGCCGCTCGCTCAGCACCGTCAGCAGGAAGGCCACCTTGGACAGAGTGCTGGTGGCTACCTGTGTCTGGCGGCTGGTGGACACCTTGCTCTTCTTACCCTAGGCAGGCAGGCGCAAGGAAGACATTAAAATGCTGAAATACAAGAGAAACTGAACCAGCCCCCCCCACCCCCAACTAGCCCTCAAGCTTTGACCCCACACCCCAACATGGCTCCTGGGACCAGGCCCAATCCCCCAAAGCAGGCCATGGCAACGCAAGGAGGTACCTTGGTCTGTGGTTGTTCCACTTTCAGGTCGGGTGGGTTGGCCAGCAGGTCATTGGCCAGATCCACGGCCAGACGGCAAGCTTCGTTACTGTAGCCGTGGGCATGGAGGGCCTCAGCGCAAGCAAACAGCACCTGGCACACAGGTAGGAAGGTTAAAGCCTGACTACACAGTGCAGACTGCAGCAACCACACAGCCAGATTCAGTATTACTGTCAGATTACAGGATGATACCAATGATCTAATGCAGCAGTTCGACATTTACTATTTGTTGTAGTTGTTGTTTTTCTAACAATAATTGGCCAAAGTGCTGTGAAGCACTTTGAGATGATGTAATGTGATAATGCACTATACAAAAATAAATTTGTTCATTTGTAATAATAATAGTAATAATAATAATAATGATAAGAATAATACAATTAATAAGCCGGCATGGTAGCACCCTAACTTGTAACGACACAACAACTTTAACATGGAGCCTGCAGAATGTAGGGGCGTGACCCTATGCACATGTGCCGTGTTGGGTGACAGCACAGGTGTGTGGCCAGCATGCATGACCACGTTCCTGTATGGCATGACATCCAGGCGCTCCTGACCACCAGACTGCTTCTGCTCTTGCTTACCTCCATGCGTCCCTCTTGTTCCAGTGGCTTGATTCCAGCAAAGATGTCAGGTTCCTCCTCGTGGCCATTGTCCAATGCCCCCCGCTCGCAGCCCTCTTCCGACGCAGCACTCATGTAATAGGCCTGGTAGTCATCCTCCCCACCTGGCTCGGCCTCTGCCGGCACTTCCACATCAGGGGCCTGGGCGGCGGGTGCGGCTGCCTGGGGCTCACCCCCCTCTGCCACCTGCTGGATGAGGGGGGACTTGACAGATGCAGTGGGCTGGCCACTCTCCATGAAATCTTCACCCCTGTCTTCTTCCTCTGCCTCCGCCTCCAGTTCCACCCCTTTGGCCTCATGCCCTACCTCTCTGGGGTAGCAGGGTGGGGCCTCAGTTGGGGGAGCGGTGTGCGAGGCCCGCTTGCTGTCAAAGGAGGCCTCCTTGGAGCCACCATATTTGCGCAGCTCCCGCAGAAGTGGCCCAGGAGGAGGCAGCATCTCGGGAGGCGGTGGCAGGAAGTCAAAGGTGTTGCTGGCCTCGGCACCCAGGGCCAGGCTGGAGCCGTCGTCCAGGCTTAACTCCGCTATGTCTGGCTCCAGAGAGCTGTCCTCGCTGCTGGTACGCCGCTTGCCACCACTGCCATGCTTGGCTCCCGTGCCCCCCGTAGACCCGACCCCTACCTTGCCACCCACGGGCAGCTTGCCTTTGCCACCTGATGAGGTCCCACAGCCACTGGCTTTGTGTGCCGCTTTGTTGCTGTCATCCAGTGCCAGTGAAACACCCCCACCCAGGCGCACCAACATGGCACCGCCCCCCCCAGCAGTCAGCCCTTTCCGCTTGCCAAGTAGAGTCTCCTTAGGCCTGACAGCTACTTCCTGTTGCGGCGGGAGCATACCACGTCCCTTGTGCTCTGACCCGGTCCCCTCCAAGTAACCTGCCCGGCCACCTCCCACTGCCACCCCACTGGCTGACTCACCTCCTGCTGGCTCAGCTGGCCCTACCCACACCCCCCGCTGCTGCTGCACTGCACGAACCCAGCAAAAGGAGGCACTCTTCTTGTCGGTGCTGCAGTAGGTGATGCCAGGCAGGGGGTAGGCTGCCTCCCAGTTGAAGTAACAAGACTCCACTGCTGGCTTGAAGCCCTGGAACAGCTTGTCCAAGGACTTGCGGTGCTGGCCACGCTTCACAATCTCGATCACCTTCAGGTGCCACCGCTTCAGCTGGGTGGAAAGCTCTGAACGCCTTGGTATTGGGGGGGGGGGGGGGGGGGTGT
>JABFEA020000067.1:17100299-17116729 GCA_019775915.2 Cyphomyrus plagiostoma | reverse complement strand
TGGTCAAGTCAAGAAATGCATGGCCCTACAGATGGTGACTGCCAGGGGTGTCATTAGCTTTATTTTAGGTGGGTTTTGGCCCCCCCGCCCGGGTGGGGGTGTGGGTGGTGGGGGGTGTGGGGGGGGGGGGGGGGCCCCCGCGTTCGCATTAGCAGAGACACATATAAACAGTACCAAGCAAAAGCTCCCACGCACCTCATGCAGGCCACAAATACCTTTAGAAAAGCCAGTTTTACATGGACAGACAGACATGTTTTTTTCCAGTGCAAAGCATTTATAAGTGTCACGACAACAAACATGGAAAGCCCAGAGGCAAACCGCTTCAGCCAGCGTGGACATTGCCACACACCACGATTGGTGCGGCTCTGGGAATCATGCAGAGATGCATGGCAATAATGTCCACAGTTGCTACAGCCATCTAGGAGTGCAGCTCACATTTAAAGGATGTGCTCTGGGGCACTGAGCGAGAGATCGGACAGAACGTCTCCCGCCTGAGGCTCTGGCTGTGATGACCACAGACGGAATTTAAACTCGACCTCACACCCGATCCTGAACGCCTGCCCCGCAACTTGTGGTCCCATGCGGCATTGCATCCACCACGGGCATCACTGGGTTGTGTTGGTCTGGGTGGTTTCACTTTTTTGGTTTCCTCCAGATTATGCCATAACATTTATGTCAAAAGTCGCAACATAAAACACTCAAGGAAATTGTATTATTTAACATGCATAGGTGTTAACTGGTACATGCAAGATGCAAGTCCTTTGTGCAAAAATTCAACCTTCGGACACAACTTCAACATTCGACAGAAATGTTGCTCGCGTGAGGTGAACTCTGCTCTCAAAGCAGAGTTCTGCTCATGCTAATCAACCTACTACTGCCAATTTTATTTGTGGTTCCCATATTAAACTTGGTGAAATGTCAGTTGTGTCAGTACTTGTGAATATTTTCAGCACATTTCAACAATACCACGATAATACTGATAAGTTTATTTTTCTCACTGTGATGATAATATTAAATTTTCACACCATTTCATCTCTCGTTCCAACCAAATTTCACAATAAGTAAATTACTGGGTTGTTAGATGAAGCCTTCTATCAGTATCACTTAAACCTTCAGATCTCTCGGTCATTGTTCCATCTACTGTTTTCTCAACTCTGGACTTACCGTCAGGGCTCAGATGTTTAAAATAACAAGCCTCTGGCCAAACCATTTCTTCATCACCATCTTCTTTTGTTATCGGCAGTTTGAAAACAATATTTTGTGCACTACCACCACCATTGGAAAAGGAGCATAGATCTGGATGACCTTTGGCCAAACTCTAAGCTAGGTGCTCAGTTAAGGGAAGTTGTCAATCAAGGGACATGGAGGTCTGTGTGGGTGTAATGACACTGAAAGTGACCGATCATAAGAGGGCCAGGGTCTCCCGCTTTCAAATTGTCAAAAGTCAGGTTGATTTGAGCAAGCAATGCTTCTCACTCACAGCTGACTGTACTACTCTCAAATGTTGAATTTGTGTGCGAAGGCTGAATTTGTGCATGAAGGACTTGTATCTTATAAGCGGGCAGTTAATACCTGCTCATGTGAAATAATATAATTGACTTGTAAATATGTTTTATTGTGCTTATGTGCCTAACCCTCCCAACTCATGGATCCCTTATCTGATCTGGAAGACACCATCTGTCAGCTGCAGAGGACATTGCCGCCTGACGCCTGCCTTCCTGCCCACTTCGCTGTGCCCTCGTGGGGCTTTTCCATTCATCTTTTGCTTTCCTCCCGTGTTTGGTCCTCTGGGCTGCAGGCGTTCATGGAAATAAAAACTAGCTCATAGAGGCTTTAAGGCCCATTCTCTGTCCATGCCTCTCTCCGCACCCCGTGATATAAGGCAAGACTCGAGCCTACTAACCAAATGCCTCAAATTCATGAAGTTGTCAGTGGGGCACATGGCTGCCGTCTTCACACATCCAAGAGAAAATGTGCAGTCCTTCTGAACATTGCTATTTATATTTCAGTTTGCATATCGTATTTTACTAGAAAAAAGATTCCATCAAGCATACCTTCATATACATTCAGTAAGCAATAAATGCATAATAAAATTGTCATATTATGGCTGAAATACATAGTTTTCCTGGTCTAAAGGAGATGCATGAGGGTGGCCTACCTCTGCGGGCTCATGGTTGGGTCCAGCACAGCCAGTCTCCAAAGGACAACCATCTCATCACACATGCTGGCACAAGCGTGCGCTGCCACCTCGGACTGACCATTGCTGCGTCCCGTGTGCCCACTGGCGCTGCTGTGCGAGGCTGAGGTGCGTACGCTGTACCACCAGCCAATGATCTGTGGGACGGACGCGATTGTTAGCCACGTCCACAGTGTAGAGACCCTACACCCCTCACAATGCTATTCGTCTGCTTATCTGCTCAAACAGGCAAGTAAAACTGATTAAGTGAAATGGAACCTAAGAAAGGACGTGGATGATATGCATGATTCTCACAAGCTGTATTAATGTGACATCAGAATATAACCAACGCTATAACAGATTTTTTTTTTTTTTTTTAACTCCAGTGACTAAAACATAATGTATTTATACATTATACATAACGTAATGTAGTTATTTCAGAAAGGTTACACAGAAAAAAAATTATTTTATTCCCATTTCATAGTTTCAGGATGCAGAATTGACCAATATAGTCAAAAAAGAAAGCAGACCAAAAAAAAAAATCCTTTTTGCTGAATTTTTCCACATTTACCCACATGACTGTATTACATTAATAGCACAATGCATCACAGGTAGTTTATGAATTTTTAATCACATTTCAATTTTCATTACTGATATACGAAGGTTATTTTAAAGCCCAAATTTTCAAATGATTTTGTGGAACACACATGGAACAGTTAAGAAGATATTATAATAAACTGATTTCTCTGAAAAATAAAAATATTAAAGTATCTTTAATTTCATGCATAACGGTAATGAGAAGTCCATTGCAGAGGGTGTGATTTTATGTTCACTTGATGGAACAGGCCATTAGGATAAATAGAACGTAACTAATTCACGTTAGTAATAGTGATGGCCAAATGAAGCTTTATGACCCATTTGCTGTATTTTCTGACCCGGAAAGATGGTGATTTCTGTTCAAAAAAGGACTCAAAGCATGGGCCAAAGCAAACCAAGAGCACCATCTGGTGAGGGCAAAAAATCCAACAAATGCTTCATGAAGCTTCATTTGGCCATCACTACTGTGTAACAGTGCCTGGATAAATGTCTCCACCCATGCCCAAACTTCAATTGCTCTTCTGTCTGCTTCTCCTCCTTCCTTTTCTGCACCACAGTAATGTGTAAAGTGGAGTGTAGCAGTAACCCCAGTAACTGCAGAAGCAGGAGACTTCTCTGACCCTGACGCGGCCTGCATCCTTGGCAGTGAGCTTTGAACAGAGGGGAAAAATTGTAAAAAAAGAATAATAATAATAAAAAATCTACCAAACATTTATCTTAAACATTTAACATGTTCATTAAAAAAGCCCTAGAACAAGTCCTCTGATTAACTGCCAGACAATTCTCTTACTGCCATTAATCATCTCGCTATTCACATAGTTAATATCAAATAATTACATAGTTAATAAACTTATTATATTATCTTCTAAAAATTAATTGCTATAAGTAAATAAAATATTAATTAAAAGGACATTACAACATCTCATTACCGCAAAATAGCTTCTCATTACTGATATGAGCCTTTAAATTACATGGTGATGAAAATAATGAGTAACTGTTTCGAGATGCTCTTAGCCAAGTTGGAAAATAACTTGAAATGCTAAAATGCTACACCTCTACCCCTGCTACATGTTGAAGTCTTAGATTGTGTTTCCATCACAAAAAAAGATGTAATTTTTCTTAAAAGATTATCACCCCATATTGGTAATGATAACTTAGAAACTAACAGGAGGAAGATTCAATGTCCTTTACAAAAGTTTCAGAAACAGAGGAGGGCAACTGACCTTGCGTCTATTATGAATCTTCTGGCCCATGTGATTCATCATGGAACTGCTTGTTAATTTTAAGGTACAGCGTAGTTTTTAAACGGGCAGATGAAGTTGCATTGTGACGATGAGAAAAATTTAGTGTGATCAATAATTTTTTGTTAATACCAAAAATATTCCTATCCAGCATAAATATACATATTTTTACACGACCTTGCAAAACTTTCTTTTACATATACGGGGGAATTAAAAAGAGCAATAGAATAATGGATCGGGATGCATTTCAGTAATGAGAATTCACCAGGATATATGGTTTAATAATGAAGATTATGAAAAATGATTTTAAACATTTATCCCCACAGTACCATTCACTCTTCGTAGAAATTGTTGTTATTATCGTTTGTGTGTACATAATTTACTATTTTCTCAAAAGAGAAATCTAACTTTTTTGTTAAATGGAACAGAATCATTTGGCAGCATAGCAGCATAGGCTACACATTTTATCAGTTTAATTGTAGGATAAAGGGTATCACGGCATTGTAAGAGCAGCATCCAGGAGGTAATCCCAAGTAAAACTTTACTGTTGCCTATAAAGTTGAAGCCTCCCTAACCTTCTTCTTAGATGATAAACACTAATGTAAATATTCTCTAAATCAGGGCATAAAACTATTTCAGCCTGCATCTAGCCTTGGTAAAATGACATGCTGATTGACATATTCATGCTTTTCTGCCATTTCAGAATGGATAAAAAAAACAGCTGCAGCTGTATATTTAGTATATTACATTGCAGCTGCAGCAGTAATATACTAAACATTAGGCTGTGTGTTTATTCTTGTAATTTTTCCATTATCACAATAAAAAATAATCATACTTCCTTTCTCAGCTCCAGTACAATATGATACTTGCTCAATGTACAACTTGCATACCTAAGCCATTATACTCTCTGGAGCTGATGTCTAGTCTGAATCATTTGACTATTATAGATTTCTACTGAAGACAAACACTCCCAACAACATCCTACACAATGTGCAAGTACAAAGAATTTAATTCAGCCAACTGATGTAGGGGACACTGCACTGAATTGGAGCCATTTCCGTCCCCAGGACATTATATGTATAGATGTGCATGCAATATAGCTTTATAATATTTGTTTCTATCAAAGTTTCCTCCCAATATCCTTACTGTAAATTTAACATATATAATGTAAAACATTAATGAAAACTCCCTAGAACACTGAAACAGAGTATGTCACCAGTCTTTTTGCACCATTGTGTGTAGGGCTGTGCATTGTTCAAAATTTTTCACCACCAGTACCAGAATTATACCTTGATTTCGATGCCAGTTCCTGAACAATATTTTTTTGAATACCAATATGTTTTAAAATCAGTTTCAACAAAAATTCTTTAAATGTTCAGCACTAATCTTTTATTTGAACATGTCGTTTTTTTAGTTTTCAGTTAGTTATGGGGATCGACCAGGACCATAGCAGAACACAGCCTTTTATTTAAATTTTACAATGGCTCTTAAGTTTCACCGAAAGTCTGGAGTACGATTACATTTGTTGGGGATGCAGCATGTGTTTCATGGTCCTGTCTACTGCATTCACCGCCTACCACTCTTGCTCTGCCATTTCCACCCTGGCCGTTCTCCAAATGTGTGCGCCTCCATGTAATACCGTGTATGAAGTGGAATCACATGCAACAAATGTGGTTTTCAGATTGGTTGCTAGGTGGCTAATAACTTTAATTCGATACAGCTATGAACTTAGTGGAAAATTCCACTCCGTATGACTGCACCTCGCCTATTAATTATATGTAATAGGACACCTTGGTGGGCATTATGCTTTACTTCTGTGAGTGTGTGAACTGGTTGAAATGTGTGTGTCTCACAATTAATGCGTGAGACTTGAGAGCCCTGATTAAAATCACTTTCGATTTTTTTGGCATTTTTTACATCAGCGACTACGAAAAACGACAACGCACACACATACCAGTTTGCAAGTTTGTCTCTGAGCATATGTTTTTCCTCCAACCTATATGACGTACTTGGGAAATGTAATGCCAGACAGCCAATCACCAGTGACTTTAGATCTATACACTCCTGTGCTGCAGGCTTATTAGCTCACAGACACTGAGATTTACCGTTTCTCTACTGGAATTTGGCACCAAAAGAAAATTCATTTTTGGATTCTTGAAAGGATTGGGGCATTTTGGTCGGTACCATAAAAATACCGAAGTTTGGTCCCCAGCCCATATTTTCCATTTATGCTTTAAATACATTTTCCTTATAGTAAATCTATAATATACTAGTTAAAACACACAATTTAGTCATATCTCCAGGTTTTCACTCAGGTCTGCTACTGTAATACATTTTCGTCCCTAAAAAATCTGAATGTCAAAAGTGGCATGTTCAACTGGAACTTGTAGCCAATTATTTCTTTAAAATACACATTTTATTCAGGGGAACAAAAAGAACTAGTTGATATGTTTTTCAAATGACATTTAAACAGTTGGTTGAGGTTTTGGCAACAGGATTGAGAAATTTGCAACCATTTCCACCTTGAAAAAAATTAAAACAAAGGTACCTGAGATTGACCAGTGCACATTTTGAATAGTTAAATATGTGTGCTATTAGATTCAGTGTTGAAAAGGATGGAAAAAATTAAACTTAGTGTTGAAGATTTATAACAGGTAAATGGCACCTATTTTGTGGAATAAACCATCATGTCTTAATGCAGCATCAAGATAAGCATTTAGAACATCAGGCGGACACTATGCAGCTGGAGCTCTGCTGAGGTCTGGGGGACCAGGCAGTGGGCCCAGCGAATGTGCTACCTGCTCGTACGTCAGGCACTGCTCTGTCAGGATCTCCAGCAGTGGGGCTGCATTGCTGTCCCTCCTCTTGAACATCTCCCTGACTATGGACAGAAGGTTCCAGATGCCCTCGGGCTCACGTCCCCGCAGGGGCCTCAGGAGGCAGGCCCACTCGGCGGCAGCAGGCGGCTCCGTGGAGGAGAGGTACATGGAGTTCACATCACTGGGCATGGAAAAACAGTGATTAGGCGTGGCCAAATGTGTATGAGGGCCAGTACCGGGGTGAGGCCCACAAAAAGTCATGAAGCCCACCTGAACACCACAGGGGACGGGCCGCAGAACTTGTGCAATGTCTTCTTGATGTTGTCACTGAGCGTGGACTCGTCCAGGTACCAGGTGCTCTGGTCTGAGGCAGATGGGCCCGCAGTGGGATCTGGGCACACCAGGGACTCACCAATCAAATACCAGGACAGACAGTGCCAGCATGCCACTGGTGTGGGTGGGTCTCTGGAGACACATCACACTACTGCATTTTTAAAGGGAGCAGGACACATACGAGTGTGGCTGCAATCCCAGTCAGCAGACTCACCTGGTGCTCCGCACACTGTGTTGATGGCAGTGGACTGGGAAGACAGAAGCTCATCCAGGAGGCGCTGTGCAGTGGGCAAGATCTGAAATGGACCGACATCAGAGCTCCATCTCTCAGTGTCTCCAACCTCCAACGGGAGAGGTCCAGGTCTCAAACAGAGGGATACACGCGGAGGAGGGACACATGCCAGCCCCCAGCGCAAGTCAGGCCCCCTTCATGGAGTGCATTGTGCCACTGTACACTGTGACCTTTGCACGGCAAGTAACTCTACACGAACGGGGCCTCACAAGTGACCGTGCAGCACAACAGTGGCACAAAGACACCAGTGTGCCATGGGGACAAAGCGCCAACACAAAGTGAGGCCAGTCGCCAAGGGCACAGGCAGAGTCTGGATAAGCATCTCGGTGAGCCCTGAAATCATGTTTGAGAGCTCTGCCTGCTCACAGGCAGGCACCCAAAGGCAGAAATGCGTGTCCGTGTATCGCCGCGACATTCTTACCTGCTGGGGAAGCTCGCTGATGAGGTACTGGGCAAACTTCTGCAGCTGGTCTCTCTGCAGCCGAGACAGAGACTCGGAGACGGGGGCTCGCAGACACACTGCTGATGCCTGGGAGAGTGGGGTGGGGGGGGACCAGCAGTCAGACAGTGTGACCCCTGCCCTCCCACAAGGCAGAAGCCATGCCAGCACAGCAAGATACCCCATCCCTACACACACTCATATCAGGGACACATGACAGTAGAGACTTAGTTCAACGACTAGGAGGCCAAGCGAGCTGGCAACTCTGAGGACAAGGATGACTGCTCATTGTGCCCTTGGACAGGTATCTCTCTGCAGCTATTTCCTGTCAACACCTGTGGCTTTTGATAAAACAAATCATGCTGATAGCACAGATAATAATAATAAAATAATTCCACTGTGCACAGCTGGGTATTTTACTGAACCCATTCCTTAACCAGTCCAATTATTAGGCATCTTAGGCAGGCTCCCTAGCGCCCCCACCACCTGAGTCACAGCCTCTGTATAAGGACACAGGCTACTGCCCATAAGAGGGGAATTTCTGCTGGGGTGCACAGCTGCAAAAATCAACAGACAAGCCCCATGAAATCAAATGACACTGTGTTCACACAAGCAGGCTGGCTAAAGGGCATGAGTATTTTGCCATCTGCAGCCATGCCAGTTTCATGCCAGTAAAATGCGGCATGCAGACCTGCAGCGCGATCACTGGCACCTGAAGCCCCATGATGACGTACTATAGACACAAAAGCGCAGATGGAGATGGGGGCAGGGCCTCTGTCTAGGGGCCAAGAGTGTCGAATTACTGCCGCTAATCCAGTGGGATTCCTGCTGTATCTAACAAGGCTCATGTAGGCCCACAGGGATGTGTGTTAGGAACGTGTGCTAGGCAGCAGAAGGACATCTGGGGGTCTTTAAAACAAAGAGCTGACTGACTGAGACAGAGCCTGCTCAAGAGGCTAAACAACAATGCTCTGCAGCCCACTATCCAGCATTGGCAGGACAGGGCCAACTGAACTTTTCTTCTTCCTTCAGCTGCTCCGTTAGTGGTCGCCACAGTGGATCATCGGTTTCCATTTCTTCCTGTACTCTGCATTTCCCTCTTACACACCAACCACCTGCATGTCCTCTCCCACCACATCCATAAACCTCCTTTAGGCCTTCCTCTTTTCCTTTTGCTCTATCCTCAGCATCAACATTTCTCTTCTTAACCTAGTTTCCACTACTCTGTACCATAACTTCATGTTCAACTTGAACTTTATCCCTCTATATTATAGCTCTGCATATCACCCTTATTCTTGAAAATTGGTACACCTCAGGCATTCTCTCTTTCCAAGATTGTGTTAAACTCCACTGCCACCTCCATGCTTCCACAGGTGTGTCATCCGGACCAAGAGCCTTTCCATTCTTCATCCTCGTCATAGTTGTCCTTACTCCCTCCTTGCTAACCCTCTGCACTTCCTGATTCACTCCACCTCATTTAACCTTTCTCTCTCATTCTCTTCATTCATCAACCCCCCAAAGTACTCAGTACTCCCTCCATTTGCTCGACATACTCTGCATACTTGTGAGTATGCTTCCATCATTAACCTTTATCACCCTAACTTAGTGCACATCTTTCCCAGCTCAGTTCCTCTGCCTAGCCAATTGGTACAGGTCCTTTTCTCTCTCCTTAGTGTCCAACTTCTCACACAACTCACCACACACCTTATCTTTAGCTTTTGCCTCCTCTCTCTTCACCTTAAGTCTCATCACCTTGTATTCCTGTTTACTTTCTTCATCTCTCTGGCTCTCTCACTTCTTCACCAACCTGTTCTGTATATTTTCTTGTACTACCTCATTCTACCACTAAGTGTCTGTGTCCTTCTTCCTCTGTCCAGATGTCACACTAGGGCTGGGTGATATCATATCAATATTATATCATGCATGTGCGATGATCACCAGGGCTTCAGATGACAGACGAAGTATTTGGCCATGCGCCAGCTTTTCTGTGCTATACGGACATTTATTTACGCCCACAATTTAGCAGTTTAGTAGTATGGCTAAAATATTAATGAGGCTTTGTATGACATCCAAAAGTCATTATTAGTATAAATATGACATATCCTTATGTTTAATAAATGTGTCATGCTTTGAACTGCTAAAAGTACCACCACACCGCCAACGTCTTTTTACATTGTTTATCCACAAGATCTCCTCCTTTAAGAGATGCTGTGGCTGCTCTTCTTCACAGCGACTTCAGTGCATATTGCACTGATGTATACCAAACCGTACTATAGCAAAACAGTATTATGTGGGGTGCTTCGCTAATCAAATTTAAGAAACAAAGTTTATACAGATTACTAACTTTTGGGTAACACAAAACGCAGCTCATTAATATTTTAGCCATACTACTAATCCTCTTAAATTATTGCCGTAAATTAATGTCCGTATTTCACCGAAAAGCTGGCGTCTGGCGAAATGCTCCGTCTGTCATCTGAAGCCTGGTGATTAATGCGCACGCGCAATATAATATCGATATGATATCGTCCAACCCTATGTCACACAAAGCACCTTTCTAGCCACCTCCTTTACAATTTATGCAGTAGCTGCCCAGCTATCTGGTGTGTCTTCACTGCAACCCAGTGCCCATCTTAACTTCTCCCCGAATTCCACCTTAGAGTCCTTCATCTTCAACCTCTACCAGTTGATCCTTTGCTCTGCCCTGACTCTCCTACTCTTCTTAATCTCCAAATTCATACTGCAGACCACCATCCTATGCTCCCTAGCTACACTCTCCTCTGGCACTACTTTGCAGTTTCCAATAACCATCTTGCACAGGATATAATCCACCTGTGTGCATCTTCTTACACATGGATGTCACCCTATGCACCTCCCTATTCTTATATGTATTCACCACAGCTATTTCACCAACAAGCTTACTGAAGTCCACTCGAGTCACCACTCACTCTCACTTGGGTAGACTCTCTACCACTTCAAAAAACTCACTCCAGAATGCACAAACAACATTAATCATCATGTCTTCAATTTACAGCTTCATACTCATCACTATGTCCCCCCCCCCCCAAAATACTTGACATTCTTCCTTCAGGATAACCCCTACCCCATTTCTCCTCTGAACCACACCATGATAAAACTATTTCAAACCACCTCCAATATATCTGACCTTTTTCCCCTTCTATCTATTCTCTTGCATACACAATATATCAACCTTCGTCCTCATGGTCACAGCTCTTCCCCTTCACCAGTCATACTGCCAGCATTCATAGTTCCTACCCTCACTTCCATCCTTCCTACTCTTCCACCGCTCCTCCTGCCTCCAGGCATACCTTCCCCCCTCTTCTTCTTCCAATCATTCGGCCAGCAGTAGCCCAATTTCCACCAGCACCCTGCTGATTAATGGCACTGGAGGCGGTCGTTGTTAACCCGGGCTTCAACTGATCTGGTATGGAAATCCATACTGTTGTCCGCTTATTGATTTGGCAAAAGTCTTACACAGTATGGCCTTCCTGACATAGCCCTGCTTATGTGGGTTATCTGGGATTATGCTGGACCTTACTGCAAACAGCTGGGTGATGGCAAGGTGGAGAAAGGATTCGTATCAGCAGTGCCCCTTGGGAACAGGGCCTATAGTGGGCCAGACCGGCATCATCAGAAGCCCCCCTTACCTCAGCAGTTAACTGAGCCAGCCTCACATGACATCACCAACACCCCCAACTCACGTTGTGGATTCTGAAGAGGCACAGCGCCACCACATGGGCACACCATTTGGCCCCGGCTCCACAAGTGCAACTGCAGGAAGTGATGCGGCAGCGGTCAAACATCACCGCTACGTTGTAGGCTCCCTTGGACTGGCCAGCTTGCGGGGACACCACTGTGGCACTAAGATGGAATCCTGGAGGCAGAAGGGAGGCAGGACAACATCTCAGAGGCCACAAGCCAGACACAGTGACACCCCACCCAAAAAGGGGGCCAAATGAGATCCACCAATCAAAAAAATGAGCAGGTTTAGCAGAGCAGAGAGCCACAGCAGTGGTGGTAAGACAAGGCTGGACCTTTAAAACAAAGCAGAAGCGAAAATGTTGCAGGGGAAGCACCTGCAAGGTTGGCATTTTTCTGTCAACACAAAAACAAAGCTTCCCACACATGACCTTTGAAGACCTTTAGAGATACTGTGCAGATTCATGCAGAAACCACACTTCTGCACATAAAAACCACAAAATTAAAACAAAATATCAATAGGTTGAGATCTGCTAATGACAGACATTAAATGTTTCAGCAAAAATAAACTTTCAATGAGAATAATAAAGTGAATCAGTGAGTCAAAGAGATTTAACCTAGTATAGCTGAGTACTGAGCGAAGAGAGTGCACTCCACACATAGGCCATAGAGCAATGAAACACAAGTAAATGTTGTAAGGTTGAAAAATGAGCAAAACAACAAAGGCCACTGGCTTCCTCTCTTTATCTTGTCCCCAATTAAGTTTCAATGTGTTTAGGTTGAAGCATGACACTGCCAGGGAACCCGGCACTGCATTAAAGCAATGTGGTGTGGTAGGGGGGGCAACGCTAAACTAACACAGGGAGACAGCACAGATGGTGGAGACAGTGAAATTATCAAACTCAGAGACACAAGAAACAGACAAGACATCACGGCTGGAAGAGAGCGCAATAAAAAAATAAGGGCTTCAGCCACATCACGGTGACATGGGCAAGCAGAGGCTGGTGTCACGACTGTTGCTGGTCCATAGTGAACAGACAAGTGGTGTGACGGGGGGCACCATCACTGTGGCAGCACAGGGGAGGCCTTCAAACACACCGGGAGCCCGCTGACAGAGCTCCAGCAAGCCAGAAAATCAAAGACAGTTATAGTTATACTCTTATGCAGAGAGGATTGTTCCAATGATGGGGAAGGGGTGAGGTGAAGACTTTTACTTGGCCAGTTGCCCAGACCCTCATGGTGAACTGTACATAGGCACTGGCACAGGGTATTGGGGGACATCTATAAACTCCTGCACTGCAGCACCACAGTAGATAAACTTTAATATGATCAAACCACATCAACTTTTACCATTGACAGTCCCCACCTCCCCTCCCCTGTCTGTGCCCCTCAAAAAAATCCTCCAGAAGTTTCTGCATGGCCCTGATGCTGGGTGCAGTTTCCCTTTCCATCTCTCCATATCCAGCACACTCACTAGGAACCCTCTGCGCACCCTCTCCCACCTGCTCTATTCCCCCTAACCATAACACCACCTTCCAGAAGGTGGTCAGCCAGATACCTTTTAGACCATACCAGCAAGGGACTACCTTATGTAAACGCCAAAGCAGGATTCAGGTTATGGGGCACGGCATCACACTACCTGCACTGTACTGGGTTTCAGTCCACAGCTCCCATGATGCTCCTACTTGCCATGGCTTGCCCCAAACATGCTGGAGTCACAGAATTACCGAGGCACAGCAGCCCTTCTGCACAAATCGGGCTGCGACCTCAAAACGGCTGCACTGTTAAGAATAACGCATCCACAGCCACCCCCAGAAAAGGTCAAAGCTTCCACATTCAACCAAAATATCAGCTCCAAGACAAACAGGGTGTCATCCAGTGAAATAGCAATACTCAGACCCATGCACCAGCACGGCAGGTAGGCCCGGGGCGGGGGGATCATGTTATTGGGGGTGACTTAGTCCACTCCCCATCCAGTCTCTCTCTAAATAAACAGAGACATATGGAGACTTCAAGGCGACCAACTCTGTACCTGTTGCCTGCACTGAACAGACTGACCATGGTGAAGTCATTGCAGAGCCAGCAGACAGAGACACACTCACCACCCCAGAGCCCCCTGGCCATGCCTCAGCAGCATGCTCTAGGACACCCGATGCCCTCTTTCCAGGCCAGTTGGCACTAATTAAGGTTAAGCAGCTCAGAAAATCAAAGTGTGGTTCTGTCTCAGAATTCCACCTTTGCAATAAGTCAGTTTGTGAAATCTCTTCTCTGCTAGATATTCCATAGTCAAGTTTAAATAGTGTTTAGGGATGAGCCGATCCACGTTTTTTCAGTTCCAATCCGATTCCAATAGATAACTGCCGATACCGATACAGATTCCAATACAAGGACTCTTTTTACTTTAATATAATGAATATACACTACTGGTCAAAAGTTGTAGAATGCCCCAATATTCCCAGTTTTTTATTGAAATTCAAGCAGTTCAATGTCTCATTGTACTCTGAAATGAAAGCATAGAACAAATAAATAATGTTAAAAGTTAAAAGAGAAGTTGTGGATAAACCATCTTTGGCAGATATAACAGCTGAATATGCTTGTGGCATTCTTTCGACAATGGAAATCAAATATTCTTTAGAAAGTCCTTCCCGACCATGCTGCAGAAGTTCCCATAAATGTGTGGCACTTGTAGGTTGCTTTGCATTCACTCTTCTGTCCAGTTCATCCCAAACCACCTCGATGGGGTTCACGTCTGTACACTGTGCTACCCGTTCCATGTTTTCAAGCTTATCATCTGGTTCTTTTTTCCTAAGGTAATTCTGGCATAACATGGGCTTATGTTTCAGGTCATTATCTTGCTGTAGGATGAACCCCTGACCAACTAGGCGCATACCAGAGGGTACTGCATGGCGCTGCAGAATGCTATGGTAGCCGTTTTGGTTTAGGGTACCTCTCACACTGTACAAGTCACCAACCCTGGATCCAGCAAAACAGCCCCAGACCAACATGCTTCCTCCTCCATGTTTGACAGTTGATGCCACTCCCTGAGGAACCATCCTTTCACTTACTCGACAGCGTACAAAAATCCTGCGTGATGAACCGAAGATCTCAAATTTTGATTCATCAGTCTAACACCTTCTTCCAGTTGTCAGTAATCCAATGGACATGTTTCATGGCCCAGGCAACATCAGTCCATATCACCTTCTTCCAGTCGTCGGTAGTCCATTGGCAGTGTTTCATGGCCCAGACAAGTCCCTTTCTTATTCTGTTGTCATAGCAACGCGACCTGTCAAACCTGCAACTCAAAGTCACCTCTTTAAAGTTGAAAGACTTGTTTACTGCGACTACTATTAAGCTGTGGTCCTGTGAGCCACCTATCATGCAAGCTGTTGACTCTCAGAAACTTGTCTCATGATGCTGTTGTGGCTTTGGGTCTGCCTCTCAGAGTTTCCCCCAGTTTCTGAATGCCATTTGATGGTTAAGGAGACTGTACCCGCTGACTCCTTGACTTTCTGCACAATTTCTCTGTAGGACGGTCCAAAACATTTGAGTATTATGATAGTCTGCCTCTCTTCCTTTTTTTCACTATTTTTATGGCAACACACTACTTTCTGCGGTATAATACTGTTCAAATAATGCTCAGTGTTTCCCCTACTATTATATTATGGGGTGCCCCACCCCCCCAACAGTACCTGCCCCCCCTTGAAGGTCAATTTAATTTTATTTTCTATACAGCGCCAGATCACAACAGAAGTCATTTAAGGTTACCTTTCCTATAGGACAGGTCTATACATTGTCCTTTTATTAAACAAACTAAATAGCCTTATACGTTCTTATTTACACAACAGCTTGTCATTTTTGTCTCTACATGGTCGCGCGTTCACAATTCCCCTCAGCTCTCTATGTCCCGATGCATGCGCACAGACAGAGAGTGCGCATCAGAAAATATGCCGCGTCAACCACCTGAGAAGCAGGGTAACAAAAACTTTTCACAGTGGGATTTTTCGCTTTAAACTATCACTACGTTAAGCTATCAGCTATCACTTTTAAAGATTAAAAGTTAATGTATTTGCAGGTCAAGACAAACATCCGCAGTAGGACTTTGTCAGCTGACGTCACACTCGCTATAACCGCAGTGTATTGATCGAATCACCACTGCTGTTATTAAAAGAAACACATGAACAGGTCCGTCTGCCCCCAACCCCCCACAAAGCTGTAAACACTGATGCTCACGCGGGTATGGTACCACAGTGTTCCAACACTACTTATATGCAGACAGAGGGGGTTGTAAGTAATCAGGGCTAGTTGGGACACCTGTAGGGATTGGAAGCACCAACGCTCAAGGCTTGATCAACCTCCATTACTGCAGAACAGCTTTAAGTTGTTAATCCATTTCTTGTTCCCTGAAAAAGGAATTTTTGTATAATTCTGAAAAGTAGAGTGGTACCTCGGTTGTTGAACTCACTAGAACATGGGTTTCTTGAAAGTCGAACAAACCAGCTTGACCTAGAACTCGTTATGAATATTGGAAGTCAAACCATAAACGCTGACCTAATATAAATTGTATGCGCCAGGAAATGAGTCAGACTACAATGCAATTCTTACTTGAATGCCTTCTTCACAGACTGGACAATTAATCAAAAAAAGCAGTGCAACATTGCAGTAACTAACAATAAATAAACCACTAACTTTCGTGTACTATTAGAGCATTTATGTCATTTACTTGAACTTTATTTTACCACGTAAATTAACTGAAAACCAGTTCTCACTGCTTTACATGATATTTGGGAGAAATAGCAGATTACACATTGGAACTGCC
>JABFEA020000067.1:17086071-17098717 GCA_019775915.2 Cyphomyrus plagiostoma | reverse complement strand
TAAAGTAACAGAGCAGACCACGTAAAGTAACAGAGCAGACCACGTAAAGTAACAGAGCAGACCACGTAAAGTAACAGAGCAGACCACGTAAAGTAACAGCGGAGCTGAGGCACGTAGTTCGCAAGAGTCACCAATGTGCTGTTGACTGAATAACTGCAAACTTCTACACTTCCTCTGGCATTAACCGCAACACAAAAACTGGGTGCCTGGAGCTTCATGAAATGAGCTTCCATGGCTAAGCAGCTGCATGCAAGCTTCACATTACCAACCGCAATGCCATGTGCTGGACGGAGTGGTGTAAAGCATGCCATCACTAGAACCTGGAGCAGTCGAAACATGTTCAGTTCAGTGATGAATCACGCTTCTCTGTCTAGCAACATGATGGACAAGTCTGTGTTTGGCAGATGCCAGGAAGTCATTACCTATCTGAATGAATTGTGCCAGCTGTAAAGTTTGGTGGAGGTCGGGTAATGGTATGTGGTTGTTTTACAGGGATTTAGCTAGGTGTTTTAGTTCCAGTAAAGGAACTTTCAATGCTTCAGTATACTAATAATTTTTGGAAAATTCTATGCTTCCAAAATTGAGGGAACAGTTTGGGGAAGACCCTTTTCTGTTATATCATGACTGTGCCCCAGTGCATAAAGCAAGGTCCCAACCTCAACCCCATCGAATGCCTTTGAGAAGAACTAGAATGGAGACTACAAACAAAGCCTTCACATTCAAAATCAGTACCAGACCTTAAAAATGTTCTTCTGGATTAATGAGCAAAAATTCACATAGACATACTCCACTGTATGTGGTGAAGCTGGTGGTGGTGGTTGTTGTGGTGGCGAGAGGGCATGTTGACACTCCGGTGTCTGCTGACTGCAGACATCCCCACCAACGTGAAGCAAACAGGAGCACTCCCAAGAATGAGGGGAGACCAGGAGGAGAACTCCATGATACAAGTGAGGTGTGCATTTGGACAAGGCACCTGAGCAACATGGATGTCATAAGGGTATGGGGATCGTGCCTTACCAATCTGGAGAGGGTCCTTCACAGCCCTCATTCTGTACAGCTGCTCCCCCCGCTGAAACTCGTCAGGACTGCCATTGGCTAGACAGGAATACAGCCTGCAGAGGCAGAGGAAGTCAGGAGCTGCTTCCCATGGGGATGTGACGAGCCATGTGACACGTGGCCGTTTTGCACTCTGGTTGTTCACCTGATGTCCTCCTCATTCTCTGGGAAGCTCCAGTAGGCGATGCGAAGCTGCAGCTGCTCAGGGACAGGGGGGTACACCTTCTCTACCACCTCGAAGGGGATGTGGAAAGCCACCTGCTTGGCCGACAGCTCCACGAGGGGTATGACCTGGCCATCTGTGGCATACAGACAGGGAGACACACCAATTGCTAAACCTACATGCCATCATCCAGCACAACTTTCAGCAATGTAAAAAGACTGTGTTAAAAAGGATTATTTACACCCCACATACATCCAAGGACAGGGGTCTCCAACTCCAGTCCTGGAGAGCTATTATCCAGTTATTATTCTATCCTACTTGGCTTCTGATGAGCCACACCTGGCCCTGGTATTTACCTGAGAAAAGGTGTAGCTCATCAGAAGCCAGGTAGGATTGAAAACGACTGGATAGTAGCTCTCCAGGACTGGAGTTGGAAACCCCTGTCCTAGGAGGTGCTGGGGAAGCAATTCACTCAAAAGCACAACAGCAGCCCTCCTGAACCCATACTGCAAGCAAAATAGACTGAGTCTGGGGTCTGCTGTGCCAGGGATGGGGCAAATTAAACACAGTATAACCTAAGACAGCACAATATCACATTGCAGTTATAAGACGTATAAATCACCATGGCTTCAAATGACAAGCATAAATTAGAACTGCAGCAATTAGTTGCCTGAAAATGTGTCAACACCATATTTTAAATCAACATCTTTTTTAAAAAAATATTTTAATTAAATACATTTTTGATTTGTAAAATGGTTCAATCCATTATAACAAATGTTTAATATTTATGGGAGTACTTTAAATTATCACAAAACAAAAAGGTAGTTTGTATACTGTGCAAAGTTTCAATGACATACCACAGTGGCACTATGCATGAGAGAAAACACAGGTTAGGGCTGGGCAATATATCATAGCGGTATTATATTGCGCATGCACAATAATCACCAGGGCTTCAAATGACAGACAAAACATTTGACCAAACACCAGCTTTTCAGTACAATTTAGACATTTACTTCGCCAACTATTTAGTAATCAGTTTATCTAAAACCCTGCAATGACAGTCAAGTCATAATCATTTAAAATTAAATGACCAATCGGTAAAATAGCTGATAGATTAATTGATAGAAAAACAGTTGTTAGTGGCAGACCTACAATCATCTAATCCAAAACCTTGATAGTTTGCCCAGGAAACCCAATTTCTGCTCCCACCCCCTGTCCTCTTTCTGAAAAGAAAAACAGATGAGGTAGATAAACAAAGCAGGAGGCAACAACATATCTCCTTCCTTTGTTCCTTATACCCCATTCACAGACACATTGAAACCCACTTATATCTCGCCATTTTACCATTATGGAGTCATGTGGGAGCAAAACAGTAAAGACTACCCATTAATCTGTTCCCTGGCGAACTAGTAACATTAATGGCAACTTTCTGCCATGGGTCCAGTGTTGGTAAACGCAAAATTGTAACAGTTTAACGTCTTCAAGAAGGCCAAGGGTGGGGACTTCCCCCCTTTTACATGAGACCCATCACAAAAAACTTAATTAAAATTTATCCCATGTTGTTTTTACCGAATACATTAACGGGTTTCATATGTGAAAAGGGGCCACACACCGAAAAAGACTCACTTCCCACAATAAACCCGCTAAATTCAACTGTGGCCCACCAGTTTGTCTTTCTACAGCTACCGTAGGACACCTCTGCCAATCCTTCAAGCTCACAGCTGTATCAACATACTGCCTGTCCATCCATTTTGTACAAATTCTTTTAAAGCAAAACTGCCCGATTCACAGGTTTGGTAGTGAAAAGAAATCAGCTTCATTCCTCGACATGTTCTGTTGGCCTCCAAGATGACAGTTCATACAGTGCTGGGTTATGGAAAATCCATTTAATGCAAAAATTCCTTAATAGATTATATAAATAAGCAGCAGAGCGAGGTGACAAGAAGGGGGGCAAATTTATCAAACTCTGTGTAAATTTCACTTGTGAATGAAAACAGAAACTCGACAAGTCGAATAATGAGAAAAATACCTAACTGAGATTTTGCAATTCACAACAACTTTTTACCCTTAGTAAAGTAATAGTGATCCCTGACAATGCCCAAGTATACAAGGGTTACCTTAGCATAGTTGTTTATGTTTGATTGTTCTATCACAAAATTTATGACTGTTACATTAAAGTAATACTAATAAAAATAAACCAATTCCAGTAATAATAAAAAAAAACAATAGGGATTCTGCAGCTAACGCTGCTCAGACCCCTAATAATAGAATCTGTAAACAATCTCTGACACTACAATAGGTAGGTAATTCACTTGTAGCTTAGCAGTGGAATCAATATTTTTTTTGCACCATGAATGTAACATTTTCCTTGAGTTTCATGTGTTTGTTGTTTGTGTAAATATACGCAGTCACCTTGAGCCACTTCTGTTTGGTGAACCTAACTGGCAAACGAGGGGCACAGCACTTCTGATTGGTGAGCAAGACTGTTACACAAGGAGAATAAAATGAATTTGTAAAACTATTCCCTGGACAATTCCAAATCCTGGGTCATATGTGCTGTACAATGCATATCGTAAATCGCAGCCTTCGCGACTTGCTAATTGCATTGTTTGAAATCGCGATTTCAATTTGACCAAAAGTACGGTACTTGGTGTGGTGGAAAAGCGTCCTTAAATGATGGGCGAAACATTTGTGCAGACACCAGTATTTTGGTATTATATGGACATCTAATAAAACCCACAATTTAATAAGCAGATTAGTAAAATGTATGAAATATTAATAATTTGTATAAATTTGGTACATACATATGTTTAATAAATGCGCCGGACTTTAAACGGCAAAAAGTACCATCACAACACTGCCATCTTTTTTTTTTTTACCTTATTTATCCATAATATCTCCTCTTTCAAAAGATGTTACGGCTGCTGAGCTGTCCCTTTCTTTAACTGCCACTTCCATTATATACCAAAACGATAGTATGTGGTGTGAACCACTAACTGAGTTTAATAAAGATAACGATATTTGAAATTTATAAAAATAACTTACGGATCTGCTTACTAAGCTGTGAGTTAACTAAACAACTGTATAGTACCAAAAAGCCAGCATCTGGAGAAATACTTCGCCTATCATCTAAAACCCTAGTCAATATTGGGCATGCACCAAATAAGCTTGAGGAAATCGAGATTTGCAGTCCTACCTTTCATTAATATTTTAGGCATGGTACTAATCTGCTTGCCAAATTGTGGGCATAAGTGAACATCCATGTAGTATAAGGCTGGACCATTTATCGATTTCAAATTGAAATTGCGATTTGAAACAACGCGATTAGCGAATTGCAAATATTGCGATTTACGACATACGTCAGACCCAGTGTTTAAAATTGTTGTAAGAACAGTTTTCCAAACCTGTACCATGCTCCCTATGTGACAGTCATGCTCTTCAGTCACACGTGAAACCCGAAGAAAATGTTGCATTCGCGGTGCAAAAAAAATACTATTTCCGCTACTGAGCTATAAGTGAATTGCCTTCCTATTTCATGGTCCGAGATTGTTTCAGAAAGGTCCTATCATCAATAGAACCGGGGACCTCCTTTTAAACACCAGCTGCGATATACTTCAGCGTATCACACCTTTTGTCTTTGTTAATGGGAAACTACATTATCATATAACCCATCAAAACAACAATGAGAGGGTCGGTAATCCTCACAGCAGCAGAGACTGTGACCCCCAGAAATGCCGTAAAATCAATAATAGTCGTGTTTGTCATATGTTTTTGTGCTCATTGATTTAAGCATTGATTTCCATAGATTAATCTTGTTTACCACCACAGTAATAAAACGAAAGCCTCACTTTAACACAAATACTAAAAGAACAGATCGCTTTAATCGTTATTACAGTTGGGTATGGGCATGGTCTTATTATTTAAAGATATATATAAAAAAAACGCATATAATAAATATGCATATAATATTTTCTCCTTCGTTTTATATTTGTCAGAGCAACAAGGCAAAGTAATATGCTGCTTCAGTCGAATCTTTGGTCAGCTGCCTGGAGTGAGGCTTTCTGTTTGAGACGAGTCTGCACATACATTCACGTGTAAGAGTTTTATTACCATGTAAATAATCTGTAGGGTTTGCAAACTGCCCTAACGTTTTTGATAAAGCTAAGTCTAAGTTCTTAATGGGATATTTCAAATTTGCCATAAGATTTCTTGCGTGAGAGTCTGAAAGCTTGTTACCCAAACCCGTGAGAGTTTGCAACCCTGAACACATACGTTTTTTGTTTCCCCTGAATTGATTTGTATAAAAAAATAACCTTATACAGTTGTTAAAAAGCGGAAACGTAGACCAACATGACCACCAATAAACTATGTCTTTTTATTCAACATGTTATAAAATGCATACTACGTTTGAAAATTTTCCAGCTTTACAGTTTCAGGACAGAACCACTCTTATGAACATTGCAGCTTTCTGAGTGTTAGATTCACTGCTGTTATTAACACTAATAACACATTAGCACAAACAAAACGGCTGCATACACCAAAGTAGTGCTTGCTTGTTCACTGGTGTGGCGATTCTAGTGTTATTAAGGGGGTAATCAGCGTTACGCTACCTAGCTATTGTTTTTCCTTTTGCTGCATTTGTTCATTATTACATTATTTAACTTAACACACCACATCTTAAAATTCTCATCCTTGCATTAGAATATAGACTAGTTAATATTTTCATGGTATCTCATGTGGTAATGCTGCATCATAGGTTTTAAATGTACTACATACTGAATATATAACTGAAGCTTCACATTAAAAATTACATCGCAAATCAAATTGTAATCGCAATGTCTGATGAAAAATTGCGATTACATATTTTCCCCAAATTGTTCAGTTCTAGCCCTAGCTCTGACAACATTAGGAAAACTGGGCATCGCTGCAAATGTAGTTTACATTTGCCTGTTCACCCAGAGCATAGAGAAATATACATTTCATCCAAAAGACATTACACACAGTGCAAAATGTAAACAAAAAAGAAAAATCATCATGGTGGTCCATGAAAACTCATTCCCTCCTAATCTTTACATTTGGGGTCACCAGCAAAAACACCATTAACTATAGGCTATTTATACAAGTGGATCCATGCATGTTAATGTCTGATGCATAATTCACATTTAGTGTAACTAGCGATAACTACAGATGTTTTCAGTTCACCGGGAGAGGTGACAAGACGTACTATTTGAAATAGAAAATTAAATACATAGTCTTTGTTTTTGAATGAATAAATTGAAATTCAATAAATCACAGTTCACATTTTTATATTTACTGTTTTCCCCATCAAAGTATGGGTTGATGGTATGAATATTTGGCATGCATTGGCATTTCACAGGTGTACTTGCAATTCATGGATTTACTATAGGTGCTGTCTTTTCCCAATTTGTCCAAAACGTTGCCTACACACCTTCCTGAGTTTCTGTAAATATATATGTATTTTTTCCACCTTAAAGTTTTGTTTGAAAAATCTAGGATTTTGAGTAAAAAGTTGCGTATGCACATTAAAAGCATCTTTTTGTGCATACCCAATATCAATAAATGAAGCCCCAGGCTAATAAAAGGCCTATAGACCAGAGGGATGCTGGGATACTGGACATTGCTATCACCAGACCAGACATTTCAGCCTGATGTCTTCTGGAAGACTCCAGCTAAGCAGCCTCTTCACCGCCAACAAGCGCATTCTGATTCAACACTGTCAGTTAAATAAATAAACCCAATCCCTTTAGAAGGTGAGACATTGACTAATTCAGCTCATATAAATTATATTTTTCAGTGTCTTTATCAACGTGACTTGAACTTATAGTGAAAAGGCCCAAGTAACACATAAAAAAACAACCCAGAACTGTGGGCAAACAGCCACCCACCCCCACACTCCCAGCTAACAAAGGTCAGTGTGTATGCATACTAGGGCTGCACAATTAATTGTAAATTAAAAAAAAATGCAATCACTTCTAAATTACAACAGTTCTTCTGTCTTGTATTACATCAGCTGGATAAAAACAAGCGCTCCTACTTTACCCCAGAGAGACTTAAGCATCACATAATTGTGCACGGGCACTTTTTCACCAAACCAGGTACCTTACTTTTGGTACTTCAATAAAGTAACATAAGTACAGTACTTTGAGGTGTTGGTTTTCCACTAGCGTAAAAACTGGTAACGGCACTGAATGACATTACAATGCGACAGAGTATTTTAAAAATCGCTGTAGTGTATTACAGAGCTGGACAAAGTGTGATATTAATACCAACATCGCATGTGGTTCACATGCAGTTCTTACTTTGCCAGTCAGCTATTAAGATCAGGCTTTTTCTCACCTTCAATTCGGTACGGACATTACAGGCGCAGTGAGTTTAGGTTTTACTAAAACATTTGAAATATATTCTTTGTCAATTGGACAGTGGAAATAGCCTGCCACTAACACGCAATACAGACACTTGTAAACAGTTGTGAACCCAGAAATAAAGATAAATGAAGCAAAAAAAGAAAAGCGATTTGGGTATAAAAAAATAAACACAAAAAAATCCAGATGGCATGGCAAGAAATTAAAAAGAATTTGGTTAAATATAGTAACAGCTTGCATATAGCGTGCTGTCCTAGTAATGTGATTTTCTTAAAAATAAATATAGTGATATGATTCTGTTGACAAAAAAATATTAGGGTATTTATAAAACAAAAAAGGAGTTCATAAATTTCTCACAAACGCGTCTTTGAGTGACTTAAATGGCAAAGATAAAAACTATTACAATTGTCTCAGAGAATGCATGCAGCGCTCATGCAAAAGCAGGGGTAAAACTTTAAACAGATTTTAAAATTTATATATATGAAACATATGAGAATCTATAAGAGGAATAATAATAAAAATGGCAAAGCTTGCCACATTTTTTTCCCTATGACAGAGTAAAAGACTTTTAGCAAAACTTTAACACCCTGCGCTATAATGTCTGTCCAGAAATTAAAGTAAGAAAAAGCCTTATTATTATCTAGCTGACTAGCAGTGTAAGAATTGTTTGTCCATAACATGCAATGTTGGTATTAATACTGCACATTGCCAAGCCGTACAATATACAAGCATTTTTCAAATTCAGTACAAAATACCCAGTCTCGTGTTGATGTCATTCGGTGCTGGGGCCAGTCTTTAAACCAGTGGAAAACCAATACCTTGAAGTACCAAAAGTACGATACCTGGTGCAGTGGAAAAACGTCCTTGGTTACCCTAATTCAATGGCCAATTGAGCTTTTCCTTTCTGTTGCCAGAAGTTGGTACGCTGGACCTGGATCTTTCATAAGTTTGACACAATCATGTTAGGTTGTTGATTCTTTTTGCAGTTTAATGAGTGCAATAAATGTTTAAATTTGAACAAAAAAAAAATCATTAGATAATCGTGATGTCAATTCCAAGCAAAAAAAAATATCATGATTTACATTTTCAGAATCATGTAGCCCTAATGCACACCACTTGACCCCATAGGGCAACAAGCTGGAGTAAAAACTGACAGCTTTCTACTAATTGCACACAAACCAAACACCCAGAAATAAAATATTATGTCTTCCTTGAGGGAAGTTGATTGCAGACTAAAATTGGCCAAAGAAAGAAGATACACCCAAGGCTAAGCTTAATTTTTTATATAGCAAGCCCCCCACCCATTGAAGGTCACAGCCACTATTCCAGGGAATTGAGTATTACCCAGTTTCCACCAAATACATGTGAGGGAGTTGGGGGTGGGGGGCCGACCATTACATAAATTGAGACCAAGGGCCCGATTAGCAGCAGACAGTGGGATGGGGAGGCCACCTGCAACTCCACCTGCAAACTGCCAAAACTTGGGTAGACTATCAACAATCAACAATACTGGGAGTCATTTAGACCATAATTTTCCACAATTTAGCAGTGCACCACCTTCTGAAAGACTATTGGTAACACACAGAAAACCCTGGACTTCTCTCGTTTACTAGAAAAAAGCAGTTATTTCATTACCCCTAAACAGGAAAATTTATTGAACACACCCAAGAACCCACCCACCATGCATTTTCTAAATGCCATCTATGCCACCTATACAAGTGGCTATAAGATCCCACTCTACACGATTTCTTAGAAATAATGTAGGTTATGCCTTTAAACGTTGAGCACAAACAACCTGAACACTATCATTTTAAAGCGGCGATCAGCCTAAAATTTTTACGTTTTACTTGGAAACACTAGCGACTGTTACAAAAGTCCTACGGATGGGAGAGGCAAAGCAATTGAAAAGACAGGGCCTGAGACAGAGAGAATACCGGCTGAGTCGAGATTCAGGACAGTGTACAGCTCGGCGAACAAACACTTGTAACGTGAAGGCACTTAGCTCCGAGTCCCAGGAGGAACTTTATTCCAGTGTAACTTTAGCAAAGCTGTATATCAAAAACAGATCATGGCAAATGGAATAAATTGGAAAAGCTGTGAACTGCTTTCCTTCAAAAAATCAACAAGACGCCAAAGGAGAAATATTTCAACTTTCAAGACAAATTGCAACATCAAAGCCGTTTCCGAAAAAATAATAGAATGACCAACCACAAACACAGGAACAGTGATAGCAGACCTCACCTTTTATTTTTACGGTGGGTGAATTGGGTCCGGCGGACTGTTTCCTCCATCCTCTCCAGTTCTGGCACAGGCTTTCTGCCTCGGAGATGAAGGAGCACAGTGAGTCTTCCTCGAAGCGGTCCGAGTCCTCGAAAGAGAACCGCTCTCCGTCCTCCCACTCAGCGAACATCAGTTCCATCACATCCGTGGACTTCTCCTTCCTTCTAAACACTCAGCGGCGGATCCCCACCCCTCTTCCACCGCCCCGATCACACAACCTCGGAGCCCGCTGGGCTGCCGGGACACTCCGCTGTAGCTGGGGGAGGGGCGAGGGAAGCACAACCGAGTTACTGGAGCCGAATGTCTGCAGCCCTCACGCCGGTCGCGGCGTTGAAAGACTGTGCTCTTTGTCCACTTTGTGGGATTTCTTAAGGTTTTACCACTACAACTATAATCAAACCCACACGAAGTATTATTACAAATGTCCTGTCAATTTTTGTGAGTGTGAAGTGTTAAAAAATACTACATACATATGACAGCTACCATTAAAAAAAAAAAAAAAAAAAAAAAAACTACAGACCAAACAATCCCCACACGGTTAGATAGTGCGAAACGACGAGTAGGGAGTAGTATCAGGCAGAGGCGTTGTGTTTAAAAGAAAAAGAAAAATGACCACGACGTGTCCGTCCATGCACTTTTCAATGCCACTTGGACAGTGACAGACGTTTATTGCGGGCATCAGAAAGATGAGACGAGGAAAAGTTAAAAAGAAAAGCTTATCTTCCTTCTCAGTTGCCTTCAGTGCAGGCCGATAGGGTTATCGCAGACACAGTATCCCTTCCTTGGTCGCAAGCGGATCCCAGGCAATTATCAGTGACGATCCGGCTTCAGGCTCTCCTACTTCCCCAGTCCTCTCCTTAGCCTAGCTTTTGTTTTCTTGCCCTTGTCCCCAGGCTCCGCTTGCAGATGAGGATTCCCCTCGGGCCCCCTCGCTTCAGTCCACCTCCGCCATCGCTATCCCCGCAAGAGCTGCTCGGACGGCCGCCTGGTGAAGCGGACCTGTCAAATGGGAGAAGGCAGACAGACACGGGGAGTTTAAGGGAAACCGAATGCCAATTATACCGGATACGGTTACAAAGCTGGCGGAAAAACACTTAACTAAAGATCTGGAACATTTAATGTAAAAAAAAAAAAATCGACTGAACACAATGAAGCCACCCCAGCTGGCGGCCAGCGCTCGCTCAGCCAGTTAGCTTAGCTGCCTAGCTTAGCTAGCCAGGCTAATGTTTAAAAACCACCACCACTATCACCCCTCCTCCTCTAACCCCCCCCCCCCCGAGACACAGCTCTAACTAAATAGACTACTAGTTCATATCCCGCTTTAAAGCGCACCGTTCGTTTCGCCAGCAAACAGCAGCTATCACGATGATAAACCTAGCTAACCGGCCCCGCATGTTGCTGAATAATGTTGATATTCTGTGTATGTTGTTTTTCTCTCTACTCTCCACAGACTATGGCAGGAAGTCCCCGGGGGTAATCCGAATCCCACTAACCCAGAACCCCAACAAAACGTATTTTATTATTGTTGCTGTAATTATGGGTGCCCAGTGTGCCCCAATCCTTTCTCCGTACACTCACTCGTATTCCTCTTTTCCTTTGTGTGTGTTTTGTTTTTATAGCTCGTCTTTCGATGCCCCGGCCGGCTCCTTTTCTGCCCTCCCCCAGGTCCCGGTGTCGTCCGCCGGGGCCCCGCCGCTCCCTCCCACCCTTGCGCAATGCGTCTGGGCCGCCCGTAACGCCAGGGTCCCCCGATCTCTCCAGCCCGTCCCCTGCCGGCTCTTCCTTAAGGTAGGAAGATGGCTCTCCCGTACTCAGGCACAGGCTTCAGCCGAGGCTCCTCCATCAGCTGATCGCGGCTTCCGCTTCGCGTTCTAGCTTCGTTCCTTCGGCTTCCCCCGCACCGAATGACAGCTATTTTTAATTCCGTGTCCGTTACCGGCCATATATGGTTAAGGGCCGTAGCCATATTTCCACATTAATATTTTGTCAATAATAATATTAATAATAAATCAGACTGCGTTTTTTGCTCTAGGGAGGTTTAAATGATGTGGCCTTTGACCCTTAGCACCCACTAAGCTGATCGGAGCGCTTCAGCACAACGCTGACGCTGCGACCCAGGAAGAAATGTGTCCCTGGTTGCCGATGCTAGGCTGTCTCTACCGTGGCATGGAAATAACGGTTAAGATAGCGATTTCCTTGGACGTTTTTGATTGTGTATCGGAAGTCCTCATAGTTATATGGTTTTGCGAAAAGCACGCGTTTTATTAAACCATTTAAGTCATTTTGATTTTCTGCTGCAACCGAATATACTCCGAATATATGTTGTTAAAAAACAAATTGCCCAGTTTTAGTGTGACTGGCATCAGACTTCGTATATCCTTAACTGTACGTTTATTTTCATATTTCTTATAGATTTTTGTTGGTATTTAGCTCCACTGCTGAACAAGTACTAGATTGTAAAATGGGCTCACTAGCATTCAAACCATGCAAAATTACCTTGAACACGGAAATAAGGAAAAGGGGTAGATGGTGAATGAAATCTGTGTTATTACAGGATGAGAGGTTCAGTACATTGTTGGTGGAGAATTTGAACTCTTTTTTTTTTTAAATCAACACAGGAACACTAGAAACATTAGCATCAGTTTGGGAGGCATACGAAGCATATATTATAGGAAAACGGATTGCACATACATCCATCCATCCATCCATTTTCTAAACCGCTTATCCTACTGGGTCGCGGGGGGTCCGGAGCCTATCCCGGAAG
>JABFEA020000067.1:17043727-17054488 GCA_019775915.2 Cyphomyrus plagiostoma | reverse complement strand
GGGTCCCAGAGGTGTGAGGCAACAGTGCTAACCACTGCACCACCATGCCGCCCCCGTGAGTATGTGTATATATATATATATATATATATATATTTCTTAAATAGAAAAATAAAATAATGTCAAATAAAATTATTGAAAAGGTATACATATATCATAAACTAAGGGATAACTTAAAATGGCCTGTACTCTCTGTATTCTTGTACAGTCATAGGAGGCATTAAAAAAAGTTCTGAGAGGATTGTATCTCCTGGATGAGGCAGGAATGATGTGTGCATGTTCATGTGTGTGTAAGTGACAGTGTGTGCGTGCGCGTTTAAGTGTGTTAGAGAATGAGTGTATGTGTGTGTGTGTAAACCTTTAAAGGAGCATGTGGCAGTTGTATAATTCAGTGTCTCAGAGTTTTACTGGCCCAAGACTGTCGGGGGAGGGGGGTGGGTAATTTTTATATAATATTTATATTATTATAATTATGTAATATTATTCATATTAATCAAAATCTCCAACATAGTATTACTAAAGCCTTGAAATATATCTAGTTGAGTACACCCCATGCTCCCCTTTAGACTCACCCCTGCATGCTGCAGGTATCACTGTGACAAAGTGTGATGGCTGCTGTCAACCTGCTGCAAGTTACTAAATTTAAATATTGTGTCAAACTAAGCTAACAGGTTATCTGCATACAAACAGCTTCTATTTTAACTTGTATAGCGTTACTGTAGCCTTGCTGATGTGGAAGACAAACGGCGGTGGATATGAGCAGCTGAAAACATCGCTTTTCTTCACCTTTCAGCATGTTGAACAGCTGGTTTGATTAGGACTCTCGCCAGCTCTTTACCAGTTAAGGCTTTAGTAGCGAATACAAGCACTGCTGTTGTTTTCCTTCACTCAACCCGAGTTCACCATCTCTGCAATGGAACCATCTCTTTGCTGTTAGTGTATAGACAGGCTCCAGTTCCATGTTAATTAAACTACAACAGCACCATTGTCACTGCTGCTTTATTATCAGTGTTTTGTTGAAGAAAAATAGGGGCTGCTTGGGTTGAATCTTGGTATACTTTTTTATTCACACATATGTCCATAAATACGTTTCTATCGCAGGTCTTTGTTTAGCCGCAAATGTGAAACGCTCACGCTTACCTTCTATTGGTTTCGCTCTGTGGAATGGATGCAAAGACTGTTGAGATGTTGAATCATCGTTGCTTCCGGGATAGGCTCCGGACCCCCCGCGACCCAGTAGGATAAGCGGTTTGGAAAATGGATGGATGGACAAATTCACTATTAGATAATAGGTGTAATGCATGGCTAGAACTTGGACTTTTGAACGCAAGATCACTAGCTTCTAAAGCGTTACTAGTAAATTAAATGATTACTGATTTTAGTCTTGGTTCCTTATACCTCATTGAGACCTGGCATTTGGCAGATGCCTTTAGTGACACACATAAGTACTTAGAACTCTCATCAGTGAATACATTCTGATACTGGTACAGTGGAACCTAGCTAAGAGCACTGACACTCTCAACAAACTCTGTTAGCAAGTAACTTAAACCAAATGACACTAAATGAACCAATGGCACTAAATGAATCTACTCCAGCATAATCCTAGACCAAGCATAACCCCAGACCAAATCACAAAAGTGGTGGTGTTGCTGATATATTTCAGTCCAATCTAGGGGTGTCTCAAAAGTGGTTAATGTTTGAAATACAGTGTACCCTCTCTTTGGCCCTGGTTCAATGTACAGTAACCAGTATTCTATAGCCTCTTTACAACGTTTCATGACCAACTTCCACAGTTCTTGCATCTGAATGAAAATGAATTTGAACAGGTAACTGTGACCATGGCAAAATTGTTTCATAGCACTCTAGATCTTGTAGCTCTTTTAGAAAATAAAGCATAGAGATAAGAAACCACCCCCCTGGCACTCTGATCATACACGTGAACTTCAAACAAACTAGAGTACAAATGGCACTCAACTAAACTAGAAGTTTTCAGATTTGCCTGGAAAGAGAGCTTCTCTTAATATAGACAAGCACTAGTGACTGCTATGTCTGTGTCTCTTCAGACTAATAGAAGAGAACAAAAACAATCCTAAATTCCTGTTTGAATCTGTGTCTAGGTTAACAAAGAATTCTTCAAGGTTAAACTTGCATGTCCCACAAGCTCTTAGAAGTGATGAGTTTGCTACATTTTAAAATTGTAAAATAACTAGGATTAGACAGTCCATCTGGAGCATATCTGTAGGTACATACAGCTACCAGCCTACTGCTAGTCCTATTCGTACAAATAATCACACCCGTGAATCTTTCTTTTCTATCACGCAGTCAGAGCTTTAGCCTTGTAGACCCAGTTCCTGACCTAAAATTCCTCAAGAAGATTGCACCACTGATAAAATAGCTGTTATTAGATCGGTTATAAACAAACCAAGTCTTGAATCTAGTGATTTATGAAATGATATGCCTATCTGAAGTCTTCCTTTCATTTAAAAGTTCCTGGAGAAAATTGTTGTTCATCAGCTGTCTTCTTTTCTTCCATAAACATGTTCATAAATTATATCAGTTTGGCTTTAGATAAGCCATAGCACAGAAACAGTATTAATGTGCATACTTAAAACTTGTTGTCTGGGGGTTGTAGAAACTGCTGATCCAGCGTTTTCAAGTGTCAAGTTGCTATGGTGCTCTGTTCTCTAAGTAGCCACCAGATGGAGCTAGATCAATGCAACAAAATGTGTTGCATTCCACTGCCCACCTAAGTTGCCACTCGTCAAGTTGGGTCCCTATGTGTCATTCAAGTGAAGAGCTAAAAATATAAACATGAATCATTCATTTTCCCTGCATTTTACCACTCTCGTCACGAGACGGTGACAAAACTGTGGTGAAATTAACTTTATATCTTTTACAGACTTGAACCTTGGTATGTAGGGTTTTAGACAGTTTTGATTCTGAATATTCAAGTCCCAAGTTGCTTGGGTGCTCTGTTCTCAGAGTAGCCACCAGGTAGCATTAGATCACTGGGACAAAGTGTAGCACATTCCCTTTCCCTCATAAATTCCAAATCTCAAGTTTGGTGCCTGCAAGTCATTCCAGTAAAAAGTTAAGAATATTAAATGTGTGTTCTTCATTTCATGTGCGTTTTTGTAATTTGTTCACAAGATGGTGACAAAGCGAAGGTGAAATTTAGTTTTTATTTTATATCTCAGGCACTGTTGGTCATACAGACTTGAAACATGGTAGTTGTCAGGGTCAGCTCCTGTTGTTCCCAGTCTTTCATGTCCTTTCCCCGTTTGGCCAGCAGGCATCCTGTCCCTCCTGTCAGTCTTTGTGTTTTCCTCTGCTCTCTGTCAGCTGCATGGCTCAACATATTGAGCATGTGGCTACCTGAAAATCCCTTTTTCTTGTAGATTTTGTTCCCTTGTATTTCAATTGTATCAGCTTTCTAGTCCTTGTGTCTTGATTTGTATTCGGTTGTGGTTTTTTGCCCTTGTGCCCTTGATTGTGTTTTTACCATTCTGTTTCCTAGTTTGTTTCATGTTTTAGTTTATTACTTTCACATGTGGCCTGTCTTCCCAACCCTCTTTAATTAATCTCACCTACCCTGTGTTAGTCTCATTACCCCTTCGTATTTAAGTCCCTGCTTCAGTTCAGTTCCCCAGGTGCTCATTGTATGAAATGTATGTTGTGGGATGTCAGTGAAGTTTGGATGTTCTGTTATTTGTAGCCTGCCCACCCACCCACCCTTTGTTACCCTGACCCTGTTTTTGTTTGTCGTGTTTTCAGTTTTGTTTTAATAAACCTTTGTTTTGTGAAGCCGCCAGTGGGTCGTCCAGTTATCTGCCTGCATCATGCCTCGTCCACGCCCCAAATCCGCTTGAATCCATGACAGTAGCTAAGAGTTTTCAACAGTGCCAATTCAGAATTCTCAAGTCGCTGGAGTTCTCTGTAGCAGGCAGGTGACATAAAATCCTTGAGACAAATTGCACCACATTAAGCTGCCATCATAGATGCCACATCTCAAGAGTAAAAAAAAAAATTTTTTTTGTTCCCTAAGCATTGGTGGTATTGAACGGAGACTTTGTTCATGGCGGGGTCAGAGTGTGTTAAGTCGCTAGAGCTAGTCCTACTTTTAGCCCTCAACCTAATTTTGTTTTCTTAGCATCAGTCATAGACTTGAGACTTGCTCCATGGGGATTACAGACAGTGCTTATTTACAATATCCAAGTCCCAAATACCTAGGATACTTTCTCTTTTTCTAACTGTTGGGTATGACATTAAACTGCATCCGGCCCTGCAAGTGGTCCTCCAACTTTCAGGGAAACAATTTTTGGGGGTTGGTGGCGAGATTAGCACTCTAGCCACCGTAAAGCACCGTGGGTCCCAGTTTGAGGCGACCCATCCGGGTAGGTGCATGGAACGTATTGTCTCTCTAGAAAGATAACCATCTTCCTCTGCTGTCAGGGGAGCTTTGTAAACTCCGTGTTTCAATGGCAGCAGTCTCTGAGGTACATAGGCCAGGGTGTGTCCAGATCTCTGTAGGTGGGTATTCCTTTGGTCTTGTTGGTTTGATGGCTGCCATACTCAGGGAGTAGCTGTTGCTGTAGCGGATCAGCACCTTCTGACGGTGTCTGATGTCACTCCTTTCAACGAGCATATTATGAGACTCAGGCTAAGGCACTCCTTGGGTGTCTTGTTTGTTGTCTCAGTTTATGCTCCGAAAACAGTGAGTGATGTTTTATTGAGGGAGACATTTTACTCGCAACTTCGCTTGGTGTTGGATGGGTGCCCACGAGGTGACACTCTTCTGGTCATGGGTGACTTCAGTATGACTACTGACACTGACAGGGATTGTCACCCATGGGTTTGGAGACTGGGGTGAAAGTGGCTCCATGTTCCTTCACTTTGAGAAAGGTCACTGGATCCTGGTTCCAACGGCCTGAACCGGATTGTTGGATTTAGTACTCCAGTACTGGTGGTGCAGCAAAGGAGATTGATCACATCCTCGTGGGCAGACACTGGAGACTCTTGTACAATTGCAGCCAAGTTTGTGAATTCTGACCACAGACTTGTACTTTTGGCAATATAGTGTATGAGCAGCAGCACTGCTCGAGTTGCACACATGGAGTATAAATCAGCCCTAAATTCCAAAATTAGGGTTAGTCAACAACAGCTAGGTTTATGCTTAGAAAGATTTGGCTTTTATAACATCCAAAGGTGTTTTATGATTGTGCTGGGGCCCCGTATACAGGGAAACTACAAATTAGCTGGGTTTGATAACATTTTTCAGACATTCCAAGGGCCAGTTGTGTAACCCTTAGTCCCCAAATTATGGTTAGGATTAGCCTATCGCAGAAGGCTGGGGTACACCCTTGATGGGACATCTTTCTATCAGAGGGTTCAGATTAGGGTTAGCCTGTCCCACATGACCAGGGTATACCCTGGACAGGAAACCTGTTGATCTGAGGCAATGGGTAATTTGAAGTTGCTGCCTTTAGCCTGGGGTTTGGGGTTAGAACATAAATCTCCACACAGACAGCACACGGTGAAATTCATGCAGCCAACCCAGGAAATGGGAAGCAACAGTGCCACTCAATGAGGCCCCTTAAAGAAATATCCCAGGCTGTTCCGATGCATAATCTGCTATTTGTCCTGAATATCACGTAAAGCAGTGAGAACTGGTTTTCAGTTAATTTACCTGGTAAAATAAAGTTTATATAAATGACATAAATGCTCTAATAGTACACATAAGTTAGTGGTTTATTTAATGTTAGTTACTGTAATGTTGTGCTGCTTTATTTGGTTAATTGTCCAGTCTATGAAGAAGGCATTCAAGTAAGAATTGCATTGTAGTATGACTCATTTCCTGGCGCGTACAATTTCTATTAGGTCAGCGTTCACAGTTCAACTTTTGATATTCTGATCGAGTTCTAGGTCAAACTGGTTTGTTCGACTTTCAAGAAATTCGAGTTATAGTGAGTTCAAGAACCGAGGTACCACTGTATTACTTTTGCAAATTTTAAGTTTTGCATTATTTTTCTACTGTTAAGGATAAACACTGATATATTCTGTATAAGTTGTATTTGGTTAACATCATCTCATGTGCAACCCTCATCCTTAATAAACACCCCTATGTGGGATCTGTTGGAATACAGCCTACATTTGGGTCATGCCAGATGTTTATGTAAGTAACTGTATGAGCCTGCCTGTGTTTAATCCTGTCCCCAAGCACGTATTATAACATGCTGAGTTTAGGTTCTGTGAATGTGTGCATGGGTATAGATGCCAAAGTGAGATCCTGTTAGATCCACCCCAGACCCCACACTTACTGCCCCCTGGCACCACCATTGGTGATGTTTACATTAGGGGCAGAATATGATAAGAGGAACAGGCGCTTTTGCCAAAGCTGGTCAAAGGTGAGGCCTCTCACATTCTTCTCTGGTTGGGTGTGGCTGTGTGACACGGGTAATGAAACGGTGATCACAATTACAAAAACTCTCCTTTATGAGGTAAGTTCATGTGGTAAGTGCTGACTGTAAACTGTAACTGCTGCTCCTGAGAGGTTGGAGTGTCCCAGAGTCGTGCAGCAGATTCTTTCCATATCTCTCTCTCTCCTCTTTCTGCCCCCCTGCCACACACGCACCTCACCCCTTTCAATTGTCACTCATCACTTTCCATTTTAAGAATGCTTACCTCTGAAGGCCTCCCATTTATTGGTAGTCCACAGGTGTGACTTCAGCATACACATTCACACTCACTGCCCTGCCGTCAGCTCCCCTTCAGGAAACCAGCACACCCCCCACCCTGTTTTCCCTCCCCCAGTGACCACATGTAACTCTGGATTGATGACACTGATTTATCCTGCCTCCCCCAGGCAGAGGGGGAGGGGAAATGCTTCTTGTTGTCCCCTCGCCATCTTGAGGCTTCAAATTACTGCCTGTGACTCTAGAACAATGCAACCAGACCCGGGATGTTTTAACCCTTTAAGGGAATCCCCCTTGGCAAAAAAGAAAAAAAAATCACCTTCATCAGAAAGTCATCAGAGGTTAAACATAAATGTGAACCATCTTCCCTAGAATATGCTTATTAACAGAAAATCCCCCCCCCCCATTTAAGGCTGCGATCTCCCCTCCTTTGGACCACAGCTCAGCTTTCTTAAGATAAATTCTCAGGGTTCTTTTTGAAAGGAAGTATCAAAGGACTAAATTTAGTGATGGGCATATGTATGACCTTGTCAATGACACACAGAGGCGGGAGGCAATGCATATATGCTGGGTTACAGCTGAGTGGGAGAGGCCAAAAGGGTGGGGTTAAGGCACAAGCTTGTGCACATGTGCGTGCGTGAGTGTGTGCATGTGAGAGAAACATCCGCTATTTCACTTATACATCTGTTGGAACCTAAGAATCTTAATTTTTAATTGCATTATTCCTTAACTTAAGTCACTTTTGACAAATAAATAAAATAAATGTAACTGTAAATGTATTAACCAGCATTGATGTTGTCACAGTAATGTCCACCGTGTCCATTAAATTAGCTGCTTTTTTTGTTTCAGGTGAGAAGCTTTTTAAAAAAGGCGAAATATATAAACAACAGTGGACAGAAGAACAGTTAGTATTAGTGTAATATTTTGCTGGGTAAGTTGGTTTAAAAAACAGCAGCAATTCAATAACAGACTGGGGATGACTCTCTTTTTATTTATTTTAGTTATTTTCTTTAAGAATGAGCTGAGCTAAGGTCCTCGACACAGACGCCACGTCCCAAAAGAGCCAAAAACGTCTCAGTCACTCTCTCTCTCCTCTGACTGGTCTGCATTTTTTCTGTCATGTAGATAGTATATGTGTGTTTTGTTTTTTGGTGAAGGAGACCTTTGAGTAATTCATTGAGTGCTTCGTGTTCAGCACAGCCAGGGAATTTAAAAAGTTGTGTGACCTCATTTGAGTTGCCTCCGCATAATTTGCGGAAGTGGCGTCCTGTTTACGTGCTTTACGTGCCCCCCCCCCCCCTTCCCTCCCCCCTACTTACTATAGTAAATGCAGGGTGAGGCCATCGGCACCTTCGCTCCTCCCTCCTCCCTGCTCACCAGCCCTGCATGCCGGCTCGGGTATCTCGACCAATCAGTGATCAGGAAGTGGGCGGGACCCCAGCCAGCTCCCCATCCCACCCCCCCTGCTGTCTCTGAAGCAAGCGAGCTGTGCACGCTCACACTAATCTGCTGCTGTGTGTGAGTGAGAGGCTGAGCCACTGGGTCCCAGAACACGCCTGCTGCCCTATCCATCTGAGCCCAGGGGCTAGTCGCTGCTGTTTTTTTGCCGTCTGAGGCCGTGTTTTCCAGGAGCTTCCATCCAGTTGCCAGGGAGATCCTTGGCTCCACTTCCTCACTGTTCTTGCTTGGCTTGTTAGCGCCACAGACTGACGGGATGATTGCTGCCCAGCTCCTGGCCTACTACTTCACGGAACTGAAGGATGACCAGATCAAGAAGGTGGGTGTCCGACTCAGGGTGGGGGGGGCTGAGTCACGCACTGAGTGTGACAACAGGTGCATGTGTGTGTGAAAGAGTGAGAGCAGCAAGGGCATCGTATTTCCCCCCTTCCTTACCCATGGCCCCCACCTGGCAGTGCTTATGAAACAAGGCCTAGCTCGCGCTATGGGTCAGAGCATCGGCAGATCTTCCTGCCGGTCACAATGCCCTTGAAACGGGGAATGGAGCAGTGTCTGTGTGTGTGTGCGCAAGTGCGTGAGTGGGTGTGTGCGTTCAGCTGAGGGGGTCATTAGTCTTCTGCTTCCGCAAGTTGGCCAACCAGCCTCACACTCCCTCCAGCCATCTCATTTCAGCAACCCCCCCCACCCCCCGCCACTAATGGGCGGGGTAAGATCGACAGAGTGTCCCTGGAATTCCTTCCTCTCGCTACTAGAGGAGCTCCCCTCAAATTGTGGCTGCCATGTGACAATTCTCGAGATGTTTTTGTTTCCAGTAAAACCAGGTTGACACAGGACCGCAAACCTCGTAGCAGGATGTGTGTCGCTTGTGCCTCAGTTAACAAGAAGCCCCATCCGTTTGCAATGTGAGGGGACAGCTGGCAGTCCTTGTTCACACGTCCATCCATCCACCCAGCTGCTTGAATTGTGGTGGTAGTATTAGTCTGGGAAATAAGAACGAATTGTTTTCTTGTATTTGTATGTAAAAAATAATGCTATACTGTTATGGCCACTTGTTACAAAATTAATAATCCATATACCTCTACCGGAAATACTCTGTGGTTTCATACAAAGGTGTGCTTTGTGATTTGGAAGGAACAATATGGAGTTAGAGTGGTGGAAATGTGACTGTGACAGTCAGAGGGATTAGCTGCTTTCAACCACACTAGGCCTCATTGTCACCGGTGCCCTTCAGTAACTGGGGGCTGGCAAATTCATTGTGAGTCGTGCTTCACCCACTATGGCAGTTAACTATAACCCCCATCACTGACTCATCGCAAAGCTTCTTTAACCAGGTTAACCTGCAGGTTAAACAACAGGATCACTGACCCCCCAGTAGAAACCAGTAAGTGCTGAGGAGGAAGTTAAACCTGACAGGAACTGCAATTTGCACAAGGCATGTGTACTGCTGGGGGGGAGGGGCTGTAAGGGGAAAATGTGTATTAAAATGCTTTGTTACACTACTCTCAATTTCTGTTTCCCACATATATTTTCCCACAAAGTCAAAGTCACAGTACTACTGATTAACACCCCCCCGTTACAAAATAATTATGGATTTCTGTGTTTCCCTCTGTATCATGAGGATGCAAAAAAACGTCAATTTTGTTAGCTTTTCCTGGAAAGGGGGATTGAGTGGACAGTGGTTAAAAAAAAAGGCAATTAATTACCTTGTCATATTAAAATCAGTATAATGTAAGATAAAATCCAATTAATCAATTTGAATTGTAACTCTCTGTTCTAGAAAGTTCTAGAAATTTAAAATGCATAACGGTAGTATTGGGGAAATGCCTGTTTGACCCCAAGGCAGAGTGTGCCCTGAGTATGAACCCTAATCCAGCAGGACTGGAGCGTGTCATAATTTTTGTTTATTATTCAAGGTTGTCAGACAGGTGTGTAGCACTGAACATGAGTGAGACAGCAGGCAGGTGGGAATGTGCTTGATTCTGTATGGAAACAGCCTTCTTAATCACAGCCATAGTGGGCTCATCCAGTGAGTCTGTGTACTCCGCCATCTCACCACTACTTCCGGGTGAGGAACACTGCAAAGAGATGAATTTTGCCACTTAAAATGAAATTTGTCTTCCGTATAAAAACACATGAATAGTATGTACTTTTACAAACCTCTTTAAAATGATTATATCGCAAGACAGATGTTTGTGACCTCAGGTGACCTGTGTGCACGTTATTGATCAAAGAGAGAATAGCAGGAGGGGGACTTAACACACTGCAGCTAAACCCAGTAAAAACACAGACACACATACTCACCCACAGATACACACTCACACATACACATACTCACCCACAGATACACATACTCACCCACAGATACACTCACACGTACACATACTCACTCACACGTACACATACTCACCCACAGATACACATACTCACCCACAGATACACACTCACACGTACACATACTCACCCACAGATACACACTCACACGTACACATACTCACCCACAGATACACACTCACACGTACACACACTCACACATACACATACTCACCCACAGATTCACACACACACACATACTCACCCACAAATACACACTCACAGACACACACACTCACCCACA
>JABFEA020000067.1:17020537-17043627 GCA_019775915.2 Cyphomyrus plagiostoma | reverse complement strand
GATACACACTCACAGACACACATACTCACCCACAGATACACACTCACAGACACACATACTCACCCACAGATACACACTCACAGACACACATACTCACCCACAGATACACACACTCACCCACAGATACACACTCACACATACACATACTCACCCACAGATACACACTCACACATACACATACTCACCCACAGATACACACTCACACGTACACATACTCACCCACAGATACACACTCACAGTTACACATACTCACACACACACATACTCACCCACAGATACACAGTCACACACACACATACTCAGACACATTTGTATTCATATCTTTGTGGGAACCATCCCTTCATTTCTATGGAAAAAACCCAAATCCCAACAATGACAACCTGTCCAGCCCTAACCTTAACTATAAGTAACCAAGAAAAATACAAGACTATTTTAATATCGCAGTCCCAGATTTTTAGAAAACTGAGTTTCCAAACAACAGAGATGGATAGTTCAGGTCCAGAAAGTAAAAAATCCAAACCAAGATTTTGTTTCAACCAGCCAGTTCAGTATAAAGAGTCACAGTGCTCAAATGGTACTCCAAACAACCAACCAAAAAGAATGTATACATTTTTGATCGCATTCACAGATTTTAATAAAACTGATTTTCCCCAAAAAATGTCCCCACAAGGTCAAAATGACAGGATTTTATCATATTTGGTTCCCACAATGTGGCATACATACATGCCCCCCCCCCACCACACACACACACACACACACACATATGCTCATAGTGGACATTGTCTTGTCCCAGAAGAGGGTCCGCCTTAGAGCTCTGTGTGCATTTGCATGTGTAGGGTTGGTAGCACATTCTTGACCCCCTTTCTCTCCCACAGATTGATAAGTATCTCTATGCCATGCGCTTTTCGGATGAGACGCTACTGGATGTAATGGGCCGCTTCAGACGAGAGCTGGAGTCTGGCCTTAAGCGTGACACCAACCCCACGGCTACAATCAAGATGCTGCCCACCTTTGTCCGCTCCATACCCGATGGCTCAGGTCAGTGTGGCCCTATCCCCAACCTACCTCATCCCCTTTGTGTGCATGTGTGAGAAATTGCATTCCCGTTTGAAGCTTACATAATTACAGCCACTCTGAGCCCCCCTCCAGGACACTGTGGAGCACCAGAGGCCCTATTCACACCTGGTATTAACATGCATTCTAGGTGTTCCGAACACAAGTGGACAGTGATAAATATAGGTCTTAACCCAAAATGCATTGAAAACTCAACGAGATCCAATCACTCAAAGTACATTCGGAGGTGGTCTGGGACCAATATGGCCACGTTCTTATAGCAGATTGAATGGGAATATGTCTTGGGCTGTATTGGAGGATCACCTACTCTGCTGACATCCTCATGTGAGCGCAACTACATATGGACTCATTAAAACGTGTGAACGGTATTTGACGTATGATTTTTGTCAGAATGTCTGTCAGTGCACAGTGGGCCTCTGTGTAGTAAATGCATCTTTTTTGCTACAGCACCAAAATATAACTCTGAATCTACTGGGAAGTTGGTTTAATATCAGACTGTCATGACCCATTGGCATGGAAACGTTGTCAAAGTGTGCATCATTGATGTTCTGCACAAATTTGGGAAAAATTTATATTTATGTCAAAGCTGCTCCACACTTTATTAATGTTGGTGATACATGTCAGTAAAAATTAAATGAATGCAAAGTTAAAGCGTGTAGGTAATAATGTGCGTTTAATAGCCAAGATAATCAGTATATTAATAGAAAGCTATAATAGTGTAACTGTGTTGCGTATGCGGGTGAGTGCACGGCTGACAGAGGGAGAGCCAGGCAAGGATGCGGGGAAACACGGGTTTATTCACACACACCACTGACATAGAACAACGTCAATGCCGCGTCTGCCGGAAAAGACGCAGACGCAGACCTAAATACATAAGACAAAGCACAAGACTGGCGTGCGGCGGCGCCACACAGGTGGAAACACTAGGCAATCACAGGAGGTAACGAGGTGGGCGTGGCACACACGGGAGGCTCGAACGGAGCGGGACGCAACAAACTGTTTATATAGTTTTATATTTTTACATTTTGGGGGCTTGAACTCTCAGTCCGAAATTCAATCCCAGTCCAGCTTCTTTTACTTAACTTGCTCCAAGTCAAACATATAATTCAACGTATCAGACAAATTTTAAGATTGCACTACCCCTTTGGGCAAACTATTCCATAATCTAATTACACACTGTGAAAAGAATTTGCTACACCTGCTAAATTGACGTCATAAGCAAATTTAACCAGTCTTCCATATATGTTAGTGTGAATATAATTCATGTAAATTATGAAGAATAATGGTCTTAAAATTGAACCCTGGGGTACCGCACTGTTAACACAGGCCCACTGTGACATATTGCCTCTATAGATGCTGCTTTCTGTCGATTAACCAGTTTTCAATCCAATCTGCTACAGTTCCTACCTGCTACTTTGAGTTTAAGCAGGAATTGTTTGTGTGGGATTACATCGATGGACTTCTGGCAATCTAAATACAGAGGAACCTGCATATAGTGATCACGTCTGTTTGGGTAAAATTGATCACTGTAAGCGGATGATCATTATAACTGATTTTTTGTCTTTATGTCAGATTTCCAACTAATTGACATTTGTATATTTACTACATGAATGTAAGGTAATAGAAAGCACAGCATCACTATTTACTGAATTTTGACTCTTTCAAAATAGAATACAGCTGTTTAAAATACTTTTCAAATTACAGTAATGTATAAATTAAATTACTGAACTGTATAGCTCAGACTCATTATAATACAGTTCAGTATATAAAATATAGCTTATTGTGGTTTCCCTGCTGCATCTTGTTGGCTTGATTTTGGCGGTTTATCATAAGCTTTGAGTCTATATTTTAAATTTTTTTGTATGGTCATGTTTTCTATACATGTAGCATTAGCCTCAGGTAGTTTTTTGTTAAAAAATTACCATAGTTTAATTTTTCCATATGTTGGCATGTATGAAAACCACAAAATGAACACTATATGCAGATTACTTGATTAATAAAAGCAAATTATTTAAACAATATTTATAAAGGAATTAGCTTTTTGATCTGTATAAGTGGTTAATCAGTATAACCGTGATCATTATAAGCAGGTTCTACTGTAAATCACACTGTAGGTCTTCTTTCTAACAATTTCCCTTTCGGCTTCCTTAAAAAACTCAGATCAGTCAGACAGGATCTACCCCTCCTAAACCCATGTTGGCTGTCCCTCAAAATATTATTAGTGTTTAGTAATCCAATCACATTTCCCTGGATTATTGCCTCCACCAGTTATCCAGTTATACAAGTTAAGCTAACTGGTCTATAGTTTGAGGGATTGCTTCTATCTCCCTTTTTGAAAATGGGCATTATACTTGCGTGCTTCCAGCCTGAGGGTAGCCAAGTTATAAATCAGCATATAATATCCCCCATATCCATAACTCAAGAAGATGTTGTCAGGGCTATGAGATTTATTAATTTTATTGAGTCTGACCTTGTAACACATCAGCTTCAGTTATACATATATTGTTGGAGCCGAATTTGAAATATTAGGTATGTTACATACATGTTTTTGAGTAAATACTTGTGCAAAGTAATCATAAAACTCACTAACAATGTCCTCATCATTCTCAATGTTCAGACCAGCACTATTCTGTAGATTGATGACTTTTAGAACCCTTTTGGCATTGAAATATTGGAAAAAAAAACTTTGATTGAACTTAGACTGCAATGCAGCTTTCCTTTCTACATTTCTCTTAGCACATCTAATATTATTTTTCAACTATTATTTTAAATAATGCTGCTTTATCCCAACATCCTTTGTTTCTTTCCATTGATGGTACAGAGCCCTTTTCCTCCTCACTTTCTTCTTAATTTCAGTAGAAAACCATCTTGACTGTATTTTTCCAGTTTGTTTTCTGTATTTACCTCCATGTGTAATTTCTGATTTATCCCATTATAAGTTTTCCTTCCTAAAATTGTATATTTTATTCCTGACTTGCACATACAGTGCATATAAGTTAAAATGCCATGCTATAGCTGGGGGTGGGGAGTAACATTGGGAGGGGACACTATAGTGCCCCATGGCAGACAGGTAGGAATGACTCGCAGTAGCCCGTTTTAGCACACCATGGTGGAATCAGCCCAGTGGCTAAATGTGCTCCAAGATAGCACTCTCTGGCCATCTTCTCTGTTACTGCCTCTAGTGGGTCCAGGGTCAATTCTGTGAAATAGTTGGCCCTCCTGGTATGTTTGTTAAGCCATTTGGTATGGCCTGAACGTCCCCAGCTGGCCTCAGTCATAGTCATTAAGGCCACTACAGTCTAATAGAAAATACACAGCAGCTTGCCATACACAACAAAAGAACTGTGTCTCCTCTTTCACTTGTCTGGTGCGCCTCAGGATCTCTGTGTCTATGCTCAAGATACTGGGCCCCGAGAAACATGGAGGTTTCCATGACAACAGGACCCAGCTGGAATGTAACCCCGGCCACTGCCTCGAGCATTGTGTATGTACAGGGGGGACAACATGAATTGCAAAAGGTCGGGTAATTACCAAAAGCTCTCTGTCTATAGCCTGAGAATGGCCGTCACTGAATTTCAGCGTCATGACGCTGTCTGCCCTCCAAATAGCAGCATGTACAGCATGCAGTCTGAGAACCGAGAACCATCATGGGGCTTAAAAGCCACTAAAACAGGGTCTAGCATCCACTTGGCACATTAGCATGTTACCATTACCTTCCATCACCACAACACCATGAACGGCACAAGAGCGGTTCTATGAAAACAGTAGCCCCCACATCTGCAGCCAGGATGCACGTGTATCTACTTTTCTGTGTTATATATTAACATATAATGGTATGCAAAGTAATTAATGTGGCTTCAGGGCCTGTTATGAGGTGTTCACACAGGAAGAACAAGTGTCCTCCTGTAATTTGGCACATTCTGAATTTTGCATGTTTCTACATGATCTCGCAGGGTTTCATCACTCTAGATCATGCCCCAATGATATTTGTAAGGAGCCTTTTCATTTCACTATTTCACTGTTTCGCAAGCTATTTTAGAAAATAGTGTCTGTGGTTTGGTGAAATTCTGAGTTATTTTGTGAATATTCTGTGAGAATATGTTGTCTTCATGCAGCAGTTTCGTAATCTGTCTTGTCACAGGTTAATCAATGCTTTATATGAAGGGTCTCCCCTTTACTAATATCGGTTACAATGTTCTCTGCAAACGCTATGCTTTTGTAAAGCTTGGTATCAAGTTAAGGGGATTGCATGACATCCCAAATCAAGCATGACTACCCTTTTCACAGGCACAATACTTCTCTGCACTTAAAGTCCCACACTGGTGTTTAGCTTCCCGTAACCTAAGTCGTCTCCCTGGGACCTGGATCTCCAGAAACACAGGAGGCCAGGCTACTGCTGGGACCTGGTCTGGCTGGCTGTGTTTTTTCCTGTGACAAAACATAAATTTTCTAACAAAACGTAAAACCCTGTGCTGTGCATTTTATCACCAAGATTTCTAAATACCGGAACTGCACTGAAAAATCATATTGGTATACCACTTCATAATGTATGTTCAATATGAAGGTATGCAAAAGCCTGATCTCATCCCAGTTGCGAAGTGAGAATTGCATGTGCATAACTTGCGATGTCGATATGAATATTGCACATCACCGAGCCTCATTTAGTATTATTTGTATTGTAACATTGTATTGTTAATTAGTCTATGGAGAAGGAATTCAAGTAAGAATTTCATTGTACGTTATACATATGACACTGCTTTCTTAGTTCAGATTGAATTCAGGAGCAGAAGAAACTTAAAATGGCATTAGATTTTGAAGACACTATACACAATGGAACACAATAATGGTTCAAAGATTGTTTCTCTTGCCTCATTTGTTTTGAATATCTTCTGACTACTCATTCTTTAAAAAAGTCAGATGCTACTTTAATACTAACAGTACCACACATAAACACATCCCGTAACAAAAGGTGACCACACTGCCCACAAGATTGTTGGTGGCAGTGCATCACCTGTACATGTCAAGTTAAATGTCTATGCATACGTGGGTACTGACATATTTCTGGTAAAATCTCAGCCAGCTAAATCCTTTCCGCTATCCATATAATTACTGTTTTCATCAAGTCTCAGAAAAATAAGATTAAGTAACTTTAAGCAATCCGCACCCTTGTACTTATAAGCTTTTTGTAGCTTGTCTGTAACCGGGTCATCATTGTTTGGGAGAAGAACTTTAACAGTAAGCAGTTTATACACTTTTAGCAAGAGAAACAATCATGTCTACACTGCTGTGATTTAGCCAGTGTTGGGCAAGTTACTTTAAAAAAGTAATTAATTACTAATTACTTAATCAATTTTGTATTTAAAATATTTATCTAATTACTGTGTCTGAAAAGTAACTTAATTTGTGTCTGAATACAGACTCATGAGTAACTTAATTACTCAATAAGTAACTTAACAGAATACTCTTAAAATCAGTATAAACCTTGAGTGGACAAACAATAAAAAAAACATTATATAATAATACATTTTTTAGTAAGAAATGTAGTACCTTCTTTAGGTAAGAAACACTGTGAAAAAGTGAAGTGATGGGAATATTTCCATTTCGTAAAATAGCCACTCGCTTCAGCCGAGTGCGACATCTTCCGCTTTAGAATACGACTATGCAGCAAACTGGCGTGAAATCATTTGCACCTGCACTACAACGATTTTAAAGCGGCAGAGTTTACTTTTACCTTTAGAAGATAAATTAATAAAATTTAATAATGATATTCAGCGAGTGTAATTATTTTATTAACGCAAGTACATTATAAGTAACTAATTAAAATACCTAAAAATGAACAGTAATCAGTTATTCTACTTTTTCAGTGGAAACGTAATTTAATTACAGTAACGCGTTAAGTACTTAGTAACGCGTTACACTCAACACTGGATTTAGCTGTGTATTTGGCGGGGTGTGATTATTGCAGAACTGTAAGAAAAAAAAAGATTTTTTGTGTGTTTGTTTTTTAATCCAACAACGCAGTTTAATCCAGTGAAAACAAAATTCATTCGTTGTAACCGACAATGAAAACTCCTTAAACACATACTTATCAATCATATCGATATGGTTAGGAAAAAATTGACAATTAAAAAATGTATTTGTTAATAATATAGATTTTCTGCCCAACTTTAGTAGAAAGCAAATGTCAACATGAAACAAAAAGAGAAATCCCAGACATGGTATTAACTAGCCCTTAGACCAGGAGTGGGCAATGCTATCCACAAAGGGCTGGTGTGTATGCAGGTTTTTGGGATAACCTTTAGGTCGGCTGTTCAAACCCAGGTGTAAGTTCTATTTTCCCAAATCAGTCCACTAATTAGTAATATAATTAGGGAGTCGCAGCAAAAACCCACATACACAATGGCCCTTTCTGGATAAGATTCTGGATAAGACCCCTGCCTTAGACGGTCATTCATGCCAAATGAAGGGGATGAGTTTGTCTTACCACCTTCATAAAGGCCTGAAGCGAAACCCTCCGGAGGTACGTTTCCCATTCAACTGAATGGTTCCAACTATGTAAGTTGTAATGGGACATTTTGGGAAATGTACCCTAGATCTGCAGTTTAGGGCAGAAGTCCATGACATTAAAAAGGCTCAAGAGATTCAAGGTTCAAGAGTGCTTTACTGTCAGCACCTCCACACGCATTGAAATACTGTTCCCCTTGGGCCCCCTGTGGTGCCACACATAAATACAAATACAGAGGTACTTCGGTTCTCGAACTTAATCCATTCTGGACTCCGGATCGAATCCTAAAAAGTTTAAGTTCTGATCCAATTTTTCCCATAACAAATAATGGAAAACTAATTAATTGGTTCCCGGCCCCCCAAAATTACACCTAAATATGTTGTTCTTTTTTTCCTTTAAGCATTTAAACACAAAATGAACATGATAAAACAAGAGCAGCACTTTTTTGTTGATGGCTTCCAAAACAATAAAGATCTTATCCCAACGTTACCCATGTCCTGCTTCAATTGTCCGCTCCTTCTGTGTGCCACGCCCCCTCATTAACCTCGTATGGGATCCCCATGTGATCAGCTGTCTCTGGTTGTTGTCATTAGTCCTCTGTATTAAGTCCGCGTTTCAGTTTGTTTCCCCAGTCCGGTCATTGGATGGATTCGACTGTCTTAAAGCAACGCATTCTGATCCTGACGCAATGCATTATGGTTTTATGCATTGCAACCTCTCACCTGGCTGCACAAACTGGAACCGCCCCCATGACGACACCCCTTTGCCCTTATTGGCTGAAGCGTTTAGTTACATGCCTGACGTTTGTATCCCAGGCAATTCCTATGCATAATCTGTTGTTTCTTCCGAATATCACGTAAAGCAGTGAGTGGTTTGCAGTAAATTTACCTGGTAAAATAAAGTTTAAATAAATGACATAAATGCTGTAATAGTACATGTAAGTTAGTGGTTTATTTATTGTTACCGTCCAGTCTGTGAAGACGGCATTCAAGTAAAAATTGCATTGTAGTATGACTCATTTCCTGGTGCGTACAGTTTATTTTAGGTCAGCCTTCATGGTTCCACTTCTGATATTCAGATCGAGTTCAAGGTCAAACTGGTTTGTTCGACTTTCAAGAAATTCGAGGTCTAGTGAGTTCAAGAACCGAGGTACCACTGTACAATAAATAAATGTGTAACATCAACAATGTACTGCAATAAATACAATATAAATAGTGTACAAAACTATGCTTTATTTTGTGCATGTGTATAGGGTTACCACACATCTAGGTTTCCTCAAACACCCCGTCTTTTTGGGCCCAGGCATCTGGCCGATTTTTCAAAAATCAGTTTAGTATGACCCAATGTTGCAAATTGCAGTGTGCAACCAAGTGAAGAAAAAGACACCAATTTTCAATGTACAGCAGCCACTCAGTACCATATGTGTTCTGGTTCTGGTCTAGGGTCAGGCACAGCAAAAAGTGGAGTGAGATCACAACTTTGGTATTTCTAGGGGGTTTATTATTAGTGGGAACCACTTCAGGAGCCGACAAGGCCAAAATAACAAACAAAAACACCTCTAACTGGAACAAAAGAAATACTTCTTACCTAGCCCAAATAAAAAGAAACAAAAGTACACAAAACTAACTAAATCTCCCTGACCAACTCCAAAACAGTGAGAAAACTTAACCTGAGCAAAATGGCATCGCACTCCCTACTTCCCTGGTTACCCACAGTGAACCCCAATGGGGCTCCTATATATGGCTATGCCAGGTCCCTTCTGGGTTCCCACCTCCTCACAACAGGCAGGCTATGTGGGGCATGCCAGGGGGTCATACTGAGGTGTACCATAGGGGCTGGTTTGGCATGACTCCTTACATGCCCTTGGCCTGCCTGCCTGGGGTCCCCCTGGCACATCAATAGATCGCTGGCCACCTGGTGGCCTCATCTTTACCACATGGCCACTGTTCTCAAAGAGGCTTTCACCAGGTCCGACAGACAGTCCTGATCCCTCAAAAAGTCTAGACCCAGAATGCATGCATCCTGCACATCAGCTATCCAAACCAGGTGCTGTACACTCTTGCCCCCCAACTGCTAAACTCAGTAGTCCCCACCCCCTCGTCGGTGCTAGCTCACCAGTTACTGTGCGAAGCCAGACTGCTGTGTCCTCTAGCTGCATCCATTCTGGTACCACCTCAGGCCGGACCACCGTGACTATAGACCCTTTGTCTACCATGGCCATGCATGGAACCCCTTCGACGCAGACTGGAATGTGGCAGAAGCCTAACACCAAGTTGGGCGAGCGAGCTGCGTGTGCACACAGAGATACGCTGGAGAAAGAGCCCTGATGAACTGGTCGCAGGCTAGCTCACTCTGGTGGCATGTGTGCATAAGCTCACCTAGCTAAGCTTTCTATGTTATTAGCTAGGGATCGCAGAGATTCTCCTATTCTCAATCCTCTTTTTTTTTCTCCAGCCAGCTTCTGGCTCTCCTGCCTCCTCTGGCTCCTCCCACACACTCTCCTCTGGATGGGTGCATGCCCACAGAAAATATCCCTCCCAGCAACCTTTGCACACAATTCTTAAACACGCTACAATACCTTTGATTGTATTTGGGGATACACGGTGCAGTTCACTCATATCCCTTGGTGAGAGATCACCGACTACTTCTCTACGAACACCCTGTGTGGCTGGTGTTGCGAATGCATACGCATATCGGACAACAACAGCCAGGCAGTCAGTCTATTCGTGCATTCCATTTGCCCTCGGAACTCGGATTCCGAGTGGGATTCCGAGTCTTGAAGCCAGAAGAGACAACATGCGCACTCCCGTTTCTCAGAGATCCGAGAAATATCTTGGAAAACACTGAGGATCCTGAGTTCAGAATCCAAGATGTCTGCGCCCTTTATTAACAGAAGGGGAAGTTCTAGTTTTATCCTGTTTAAGCACTACTTCTCATTTGTGGCTCATTAAATCGGTTGCACACACAATACCGTCCAACTTATCTGTGGACATGTTGCTACGGAGTTTTATAAGTTAAGCACCGCATGTAATGTGTTCTTAAGTAATATTGCTAACAATGGCTACCAATTTACTGGGCAAGAAATCGGATTGTCGGATTTACGGTAGTTCGGGCTAATTGTAAGTGAACGAAGATAACTGTGGTACTAAATCCGGCAAGTTGTCCGGCTGAGCAAAAAATCTTGGCTTTTGATATGGGTCCATGGTATTGCACTTGTGTGGCAGATGGAATGCATCCGACTCATATTGGTTTTTCATTATTTCTTATGAGAAAAATTCGATCAGAACTTGAACTTTTTAGGATTCGATCTGGAGTGTTTTTACGGGTTTACGCGCGATATATGGACAGATTATCAGTTGTGAAATTTTTCACAAATCAGGATGTTTAATATGAGACACTTCTGGAGTTGTGAGGACGTCTGGTTTTCACGTGAGAAGTTAATGAAAATAAATGGCCAAAATACATTAAAGGCTGTTTTTACGTAATGTATTTGTATTTTCTGAATTCATACATCAAGACTATCACAAGAAGCCATAATTCACATTTTTTCGTGCATATATACGGTCTTTATGGCCGTTTGCAAAGTGAAAAACGAACCGCAAACTAAGTTTATCGACGTAAACAACGTCATCACAAGCAAGGTATGCAGAAAACTGTGATGCGTCGGTGAAAAATCAGCGATATAACAGGGGTGCGATAGCTTAACTGCATTATAGCGGATGGATCACTGTATAAATATATATAAATGTATATTTTGTATTTATATTCATTCATCCGCATATTTATTCATGTGCATATTTAATGTTATATTTTGTATTTGTATATTTTGTACACCACTACTGCTTCTGAAGTTTGCACACAAGAATTTCACTCACATGTACTGTACCAGTATACCAGCAATGTGATGTGACAATAAAAGTAATTGATTGATTGATTGATTGATGTGGCTCTAAGTTTATTTGGCTACAAGATAATGGCTAATGTGGCTGCAGCAGTCAGTCCTTCCCTGCTGCATGCTTATTCACTTACACTTGTTGCCAGGCTGCACAGAAGCTGGGCGATTGCCCTGAGAGGAGATAGATTTATGATAGCTATTAGTGAGCTGCATTTTATGGGGTAAATGGCCATATATGCTCATCCAATTATATTTGAATTCCAGTTCAGCCAATTAGGCTGCACCTAAAATCAACAGAATATAGAACGGTTGTTTTTATTAATGCATGGTAAGGAACTCTGGTACAGGCAACCCAGCAGGAGAATGGCTGAGTTTCACATTCTCACTTTGGCTGGCTGTCATTCTTCAGTGCTGATGCTAAGACTGTTCAGACTTCAGACGGTCGGCTCTTTAACCAAGTGCTACCCTTAATACTGCCAGCAAGTTAATCTCGATGCAACCAAAGTGAGTTCTTCTTTGGATCTTGTTTTAAGTAGGTTTTAATTTTAATGAGTGTGCGAGCAGCACTGGCCCTGAATGGAATGGCAACAGGATCACCTCTTCTCATGGTGTTTGACTTGGGATAATTTGGTGTTCTAATTGATATTTAATCCTGATAATGTGATTTTCAAAATTACATTTCATTTGGATGCTGAAAAATTCTGATGAATGTGGTTTATTATTCATAGTTTTATTATTCATATTTTTGATGACAGCTCAGTCAGGCATTTAGTGTCTATTTTGGATTAGAAATTATGTCATTATTTGGTTAGAGATTATTTGACAGTATTTTGTGTTGATTTTTATCCAGAAAAGGGAGATTTCATTGCTCTAGACCTGGGAGGGTCCAACTTCCGAATCTTGCGGGTGAAGGTGTCCCATGAGAAGAAGCAGACAGTGCAGATGGAGAGCCAGATATACGAGACCCCAGAAGATATCATCCATGGGAGTGGAACCCGGGTAAGATGGTGGCCACCGAATCCGCCAGTCCAGCATCAGCCAGCAGTTGATCCCCACAGCCCCACAGTGTTGCTGCAATCCAACTCAGCATAATATGCCACCCTGCTCCCTGCAGCTTTTTGACTATGTGGCAGAGTGCCTCGGTGACTTCATGGACAAGCAGAAAATAAAAGACAAGAAGCTTCCAGTCGGACTGACCTTCTCCTTCCCGTGTGCCCAAAGCAAACTGGATGAGGTAAGAACCATGGCAACCTCAAGCTGACAAGGACATTGAGCTGTGTTTTTTAGCGATCGAAAGCATGTACTGCTGTGACACGGGGCGCCAGGGTCAAGTGCTCATTTTCATGTACAAAATACATCCTGTGCCACAAAAATGCAACAAATTTAATGACAAAATCAAGTAATGTCTTGCTACATACTGTCCATGAAAGCAAAAAGACTTCACTTTCTTTCATGCACAGAAATCAAAAGGGATGTTTCATTTTGTGCGCAGAATTGAAATCAGTACTTTGCATTTTTTGGACAGAAGAAAGTCATTTTGTGGAGAAAATGCATTTTGTGAATGATACACAATAATTTTGTGGACAAAATACATTTTATGAATGAAAGTCAGTCATATCGTGACTCTGTGGATTCACAAAATGCATTTAGTCACTTGCTCAGTCATGAAAGGCACCACTAAAAGCAATTTGTCTTTTGCTGAGTCATGAAAGGTACCATAAAATGCATTTTGTCTTTTGCTTAGTGAGGAATTGCCATTCGTCTTTGGCTGAGTTAGGAGAGGTACATAGTAGGCCAAATTTGGTGCTGATCATCAGTAGTGGGCGCTACAGCAGTTGAATGTCTCTAAACCTTCGAAAACAGTGCAACTGACATTTTCCTAATTTCTCTTTGAATATCAAATAGTTAGTCAAAATGCGTTTTACTTTCATTTCCAATCCAGCTATTTTTGCTGTTCAATTTACTGTTGAATCTCTTAGTGATTTTTATAAATTTAATAAAAGATATTTCTATTCCTACTGCTATATAACATTGTCCACCCCACCTAGCCAATTCTAGTAGCAAGTGAGTCAGCACACTGCTCTTATAAATGATTGATGAATTAATGAAAAAAGCTTAAACTTCATGTACTATATGGCCATCAACCACACCCAACCTCTACCTGTTCCATGTCCATTTCAATCAGATAGCTATATCTCAGGAATACTTCAGTCAATCCTCACCAAATTTGACCTTATTCTGTAGTGCTGGCCCACCTTGGCCACTTCAGCTGAAATATGCTTATATCACTTAAAACTTTCCCTTTTTTCTGAGTCAATACTTTTAATTCATTTTACTGCCATTTCACTCATACAAATTTAATTTTAAGAGTTAATTCAAATATACAGGTACACACTATTCCCTACTTTTGAATATTGTGAAAGAAATTGGCCAGTAGGTGAAGTCAGTACTACATTTCACCAGTCACATTCAAAGCTTCAGGCCTTTGCATTTGGATTATTTATCAGTTGTTTTGTTTTTAAAATGATGTATCACATCTTACTCAGAATGTTTCTGCTCTGTTCCCACTTTTCCATGAAGTCTTTCATTAATATTTCATTAATAGTTAGGGGTCCAAAGCCTGTGGATGCAGCACTGTTATATGGAACCTCCCTCCCCCCAGAAAAGAGCAATATTCTGAATATGGAACAAAATCTAAGTTTACACAGCCAACATAAACGAACCTTAACCTGTAAGATCTTGGTCTAAAACATTAGGTAGTAAGGTGTCTATTTCTACCTACTGCTGAGACCATCTGACCGAAACCAGACTTTCAATGCAGAGGAGGTGCTACACTGCAGGCTTCTACATGTCTCCTGACCCATTATGCCTAGACTCGAATTTACCCAACCTATCACAGCAATATTTTCTGCTGTCTGAGTTTTTAATACATCGGCTACCAGTGAGAGTCAGTACTCCATTTTCTGTTTCTATGCTGTGGATGACATTCTGACGCTTTGGACCCTTCAGTCACTGCTTGCAGTTACTAGTCTTAAATTATTTTGCTACTCATAAAGCAATGTGATATAAATTACTTAGATTTTGTATGATAATCCATGCTACTATATGTGAAGATATTCTCCCTTGATGTGGAAATCACCAAGACCTTTGTCTCCTACAGGGCATTTTGCTAACCTGGACAAAACGTTTCAGAGCTAGTGGGGTGGAGGGGATGGATGTGGTGAAGCTCCTCAACAAGGCCATCAAAAAGCAAGGGGTACGGCTTTGCCTTTTCATCAGCAGAGCCTGGTGACTCATCAAGCAGGGAAAATCAGCAGCGGTGGGCTCACAATGTGGTCAATGTGCATTTCACAGGACTATGATGCAGATATCATGGCAGTGGTCAACGACACGGTTGGAACTATGATGACCTGTGGATTTGACGACCAGCGCTGTGAAGTTGGCATTATCATAGGTAATCTGTCCTCTGATAAGCAGCGTTACCTGGAGCAATTTGTTAACAGGCTAAATGCGGCATTAATATGATCCACATCTGAATGTTAAATGAGGTTGTAAGATGGCAGAATTTGCATAAACAAAAGAAACGTTGATGTGAAAATGAGAGTTGTTCTGGCCCTGAAAATGTGACCAGGGACAGGCACCAATGCCTGCTACATGGAGGAGATGAGGCACATCGACCTGGTAGAGGGAGACGAGGGTCGCATGTGTATCAACACCGAGTGGGGAGCTTTCGGCGACGATGGCATGCTAGAGGACATTCGCACTGAGTTTGACCGGGAGATCGACCGGGGCTCCCTCAACCCAGGGAAACAGCTGTAAGGCAGCATGCAGTGTGATCTCTACAGTGTGTTGTCACAAGAAGTCACATAACCTCCATTTGTACAATGCTACTGGATGTTATGTAACATCTATTCAGTGATTCAGCACTTTTTTTTGTAATATTAATTGTCTTATCAGGCACTACCACTGAGTAACTGTTAACATTGTTCTGTTAAAGACGATGCTGCAACTTCTCTTGACAGGTTTGAGAAGATGGTTAGCGGGTTGTACATGGGTGAACTTGTCCGCCTCATCCTGGTCAAGATGGCCAAGGAGGGCATGCTGTTTGAGGGGAGGATAACCCCCGAGCTTCTCACCAAAGGGAAATTTGAAACAAAACATGTCTCTGCTATTGAGAAGTTAGTCTCAATCTTCCATTCACTTGTTTGAATAATTATTGGAGTGACAGGATAAAAAAAAAGCTGTAGATTTGGAATTGGTATGTAGATTTTAGGTATGATTATCTTTGAATATATTAAGATGTCCAGATAATCCATGTCAGGGAGGACACTTTGAGGTAAGACTGGATTTGTAAACTACCATTTGAATTGAAAGGACCTGGATTTCACTTATGCACTGAGTTCTTGCTGTGTGCTGACAGTTCAGTCTTCTGTAATCATGCATGTGTCACTAATGTTACTGTGAAACAATTGGAAATGTCTTTCAATTAAGGAAACAAACCGCTCAAAGCACAAGAAGAACTGCACTACTCTATTTAGCCAAGTACAGGTGCTGTTCAGTTTTAAAGCAGTTTGCAAAACTTGAAATACCCTCTCTGACATGGATCGTCCAGTCTCCCTAATAAGCAGAAAGACTATTTGAGAAATGAAAGGCCGCTCTAGGCATTCTCTATACTCAGGTACTCCAGTTATGAGTCTTATGTAGGTACCCAGTTGAATACTTTAATAGAGTGATCCAGGATAAGTAGAACTACTCTCTGAACTGTATTAGTAATCAGTATTCCACCTGTTAGTCATCCTCATCACCTGATCTATTAACCTTCAGGCTACAAGTCCTTAGACACTACCTTGAGTTATGAGCTAATACCCTTCACTAGGATTACAGTTAATTTTATTTTATTGACTGTGATCCCAAGAAAATGAAACTTAACTAGAACTAGCATTACTGGAACTTTCCCACATTACTTTGGAATTACAGAGATGAGTCTGTTGCTCTGTAGTTTGTAGACTTTGCATAGATTAACAAAGCTACGATGACGTATCTCTCTGCATCCTTGTGGCTCAGGAGCAAGGAGGGCCTGTCCAAGGCCAAGGAGATCCTGACCCGGCTGGGAGTGGAGCCGTCGCATGATGACTGTGTGGCTGTGCAGCATGTGTGCGCTGTGGTCTCATTCCGCTCTGCAAACCTCATTGCGGCCACACTGGGTGCTATCCTCCACCGGCTGAAGGACAACAAGGGCACTCCACGGCTGCGCACCACCGTGGGCATCGATGGCTCCCTCTACAAGATGCATCCACAGTGAGTACCTATAAGATGGCCACAAGGCCACCTTAGGTCATAAGGACCTAGGGCAATAGACATGACTACTTGACCTCTGACCGTATATCACAACCCCCACCTCCCCCTCCCCACCCCAACAAAAGCTATGCCCGACGTCTGCACAAGACTGTACGGCGCCTGGTCCCAGATTCGGACGTGCGTTTCCTGCTGTCAGAGAGTGGGAGTGGCAAGGGTGCTGCCATGGTGACCGCGGTGGCCTATCGGCTGGCCGATCAATCTCGCCAGATTGCCCAGACACTGGCTGAGTTTCGGCTGACGAAGGAGCAGCTGTTGGAGGTCAAGAGGAAGATGAGGATAGAGATAGAGAATGGGCTCGGAAAAAAATCCCATGACACCTCCACCGTCAAGATGCTGCCCACCTTCGTCCGCAGCACGCCTGATGGGACAGGTAATACCTAAACCACTGGGAAATGATGTCCGGCTTACATAAGAAATTTACAAATGAGAGGAAGCCAATTGGCCCATCAGGCTCTTTCAGGGATAGTTCAACTAATAGCTTAAAGTTGTTAAAATCTTAGCTAGTTCTGATTTAAAGGAACCCAACAGTTTAGCCTGCACTACTAAGGAAGACTAATCCATACTCCAGCTATTCCAATTACGCACCGTGTAAAGAAGTGCGTTCTTAATTCCAGTTTAAAACATTCTCCTGCTAGTTTCCACCTATTACCACAAGTTCTTGTATTTAAATTAATACCAAAGTTAATTAATTAGTTGAACAGCATCCAGATCTGTAAGAATATTATATACTTGGATCACGTCCCACCTTAGTCTCCTTTGCTAGTGGCTGAGCAGATTCAGCTCAGCAAACCTCTCGTCATAAGACATTCCTGTAAGACCAGGAATCATTCTGAAAATATTTTGTGTTTTGAATACCTTCCATGGAACCAAATCAGGAAATGCAAGGCGGTCATGATGCGTATGCAGACACACTGCAAGGATCAAGTGTTAACCAGCCCTTATTTGACTTACCAAATCCCTGATAAAGATCACATGACTTCAGAAACTTAAGCCTTGTTTCCACCAATACAGTGCTGTGCTGGTGCTGGACTTTTTCTCAGTCTGGCACTGGTTCCACGCATTTCCACTGAAAAATAATTTTCCTGGGTCAGAACAAATGGCTCCAGCACAAAGCTGGTCCCAGAATGTGGCATCGTAATGTCAGCAAAAATGGGACAGGCTATGGCTTTCAAACCTTCCATATACCTGGAAAAGTCAATCCATAAGCAATATAGTTAGTCTAATAACAGTGGTGCTGGTAGTGAAACAATTTGCCAGCTTATTAACTGAATAAGGTTACATTATTTCTTAATTCTGAGAAAAAGATTATTCTGATGGCCAGATTTAATAATAAACTATAAATGTTTCACAGGTAGAATAAATAAAATATTATGGGGTTTGAGTGGCGAAGAAATCATGAGCCAGATAGCTATGTTCAGTTTGTAGCAGTTTTTAGCATTACTGTATGATCCTTAAAGGACAGCGGTAAAACAGCGAGCGAGAATAAACTAACACACACAGATGAAGGACACTTTATGGAGACAAAACGTCGTAAAATAGCTTAAAATAATATCCACTGTATTTGCTGAACATAAGATTTTTAATGTAAAATTTACGTCAAATTAATTTTCACTAAAACCCTTGTATAATTCACATAAACGACGCTACATCGTGCATTTTAATCTTATGAAAAATGATCTGCTGGACAGATTTAATAAAATGTACAGATGCTCCTCTACTTACGATCTTTCAGCTTACAAACTTTCAAACATACAAACGAAGACATACTGTAAGTCCAAATTGTGTTCATTGGGACCGTTTCCTGTCTGAAACATCAATTTTTTTTCCTGCGTGCCAATCCTGCCTAGTACAACTTCTGGCCGCTTCTCCCACCGTGCAGCAGCATAGCCTGCGTACTCCCAGCATCCTAGTTCTTTGTATTTGCTTATGCCCTTAAAATGCTGTTGAATAACAACTTACGAACATTTCAAGTAACGAACAGCCGTTTAGAACGTAAGTAGAGGAGCGTCTGTATAAATATATTTAACAATCAAATATAAATATGTCACAGGTTGAATAAATAAAATATTGTGGTTCCCAAGTTTAAAGAGATTATGAGGTGGACTACAAAGATCACTTATTAACAGACTCTACTTTTATTGCATGATCCTAAAAAAGAACAGCAATAAAACAGCGAATGAGAATAAAGAATACACTCACACACAGATGGGAAGCATTTACAGAGACAAAAGGCAATATAACACAACCAGTTGTACTCTGGAATTTTTTGGCAAAATAAATACGAAAAACTAAATAAGGATTAACCTTCACTTTACTTCACTTCTGCCTACATAACATTTCTGGCCATTCTTTTTTGCAACCGGTAGAAATGCAGGCTGGTTCTCAAAAGGCACCAAGCGAGAACCAGCCCAGCACTGGCACTAGCTCCATGTTGGTGGAAATGAGGCATTAGAAGATTGTATAGTATATGTGACATGACCTCTTGGCTTTGGGTTTTATGTGGCTGCGGCCTGCTCTCCTGTTTTCAAAAAGAGAGTCATCTATAAACTGAATGACAGGCTTCTCTGTTGATTAATCTGACAATTGTCTAACTGTGATCCCCTCTGTTGTTTCTGACAGAACACGGGGACTTCCTGGCACTGGACCTGGGGGGGACAAACTTCAGGGTTCTGCTGGTGAAGATTCGCAGTGGAAAGAGGCGGACTGTGGAGATGCATAACAAAATCTATGCTATCCCACTAGAGATCATGCAGGGTACTGGGGAAGAGGTAACTAAATGGGAATTCCACACATTTGTGCCCAAATCAAATTCTTTTGGATTTGATTCTTTTTACCAACATGTTGAAACATATAGATATATCAAGATGCTTTTTTATTGGCTCATTGTCAACTTGATGTCAAATTATTGTCCCTTTGGTTTTGTGTCCTAGCTCTTTGATCACATAGTGCACTGCATCTCTGACTTCCTGGACTACATGGGAATGAAGAACGCCCGTTTACCTTTGGGATTCACCTTCTCCTTTCCCTGTAAACAGACCAGCCTGGATGCGGTATGATGATCCTCTCATACCCAGCTAATTTCTGAGCAACCCACAATAACCTGAAGTGGTGTCTCACATTGTTAGCAGGAGAGGAATGACTAAGCTACCTCTACCTGAAATTAATGATGGAAAATATCTCTAGTTGCACCTGTGGACAATATATGGGCAATTACAGTGGTTTACGCTGCTAGTTAACATGAGAATAGCTTATTTTTTTCCATATTTTCCTGCTTCCTTCTTTCTCTGGTACTGAATGATTTCTTCTATCTTAGGGTATCCTAATAAAATGGACTAAAGGTTTCAAGGCAACTGACTGTGAGGGTGAAGATGTTGTGAACCTGCTCCGGGAGGGGATCAAGAGGAGGGAGGTAAGCAGAGATGTCTGAAATCACAGAAAGCTCACCACTGTCTGTGTTTTAGTACATAATGGGAAACATAATGGAATCCCAGCATGGTACTACAGAGAATCCAAAGTTAATTCAACTGTAGACATAGAGGCTATTTTGTGTGCCAGCAGTATTGTGCCTGAAATCACAATTGAATTTATGTTGGAGGCTTGTTGCTATGAAGCTGAGTCTGTAGAGCTTTGTTAAAGGGTGGATAGGGAGTCACGGTCTTAATGATTCTATGAGAAGGATGTGCTGTGTGATATAGAAATCTGGCAAAATAATTCCTCCCCTGATGAAACGCTAAAAGATGACAATTTAAATGCCAGATTACAGCTACCAGTCTCCTCTGAGCTGTACACACACCTATAATTAGGCAATTAATCCTGGTGTGGCATCCAGGTGTGTAATTGTGTCATCTAGACATTGACAATTTAAGAAGTAAAAACTATTGAACTGAATTCAATACCACTTGAAGTACTTTAAATTGAGGTAGACATAAATGGTATTCAGACCATAATCTTTGTACATTACCTATAATTTTAAAATTCAGAATTATGTAAGGATTTAAAACGGAGGAAGTCAATCTCATCCAGAAAAGGCCAGTTTTCACTGCAACTCCCTAATTAGATTACTGATTAGAAGATTGATTGGCTGAAGAGTCCTCATACCTGGGTTTGAACAGCTGATTTAAAGGTTATAGCAAAAACTTGTATACACACTGGCCCTTTGCGGTTAAGATTGACCACATCTGGTTTAAGGTTATGGGAAATGCTAGAAGAACCATGTAACTTGTCCATTCACTGATTCACTGAATTTTGTTTTTGAACTGAAGGAGTTTGACCTGGACGTGGTGGCTGTGGTGAACGACACGGTAGGGACAATGATGACATGTGCTTACGAAGAGCCCACTTGTGAGGTTGGACTCATTGCAGGTCAGTTCTAGCATGTAAAGTCAGATGAGGGGTGGGGTATGGCAAAGATGGATGCCACATCTCATGTCGGTGTGGTTCCAGGCACTGGGAGCAACGCGTGTTATATGGAGGAGATGCGCAACATCGAGACAGTTGAGGGCACCGAAGGCCGCATGTGTGTCAATATGGAGTGGGGCGCCTTTGGGGACAATGGGTGCCTGGATGACATCAGGACGAAGTATGACGAGGCAGTTGATGAGCTCTCACTCAATGCCGGAAAACAGAAGTGAGTAATCCTCATGTTCTCTAGAGTTACTATTTTGAATTGAAGCCACATGTCTTGTATCTTCAACCAGGTCCAGGTCTGGCATTTCACTGCAGGTTGTACTATGTATGATGGAGCATGTGACAAATAATTTTTTTTTTTTTTTTATAAAATTTTTTAGCATGCACATTTCCTGTTTTACACTTTGGCTAAAGCAGTGTGATGAAAGAATTCAGGGAGGACACTTTGAGGTACTTTATTTTTTACAAAGTACTTTACAGCTGAAATTCAGAGCCCCACTCATGATATAATGACTTAGTTCAAATTTGGCACGCTTTACTACATAGCCTTGCTTTATTGCCTAATGCATCACTTTCAATTAGGCCACTACACATCTGTATCTGGTAGTGCAGACATAGTTTGAGATAGTTGGAGTTTAATTTTAAGGTTTGAATACGAGTGTGGCGTTCCAGGAAGCAGGCACGGACCCAGATATGCAAGGAAAGGGGGTTTTATTAAGGAGAGCCGAGATCAAGGATAGCCCGCTCCAGGAAGTAGAGGCGCGGGCTGGAACCGCTGTCCCAGCACAGGAAGCAGGCGCCGAGAGCCAGGGAACTGGGCTCGCAGCGAGCGTGGTTTCCGAAGGGCTAGGCAAGAATCGAAGTTGGGTCACAGGCAGAGGGTTCGTTCGTTGAGAGGTCCGTCCGACGAGAAAAGGCAAGGGAGACAAACCAGGGGAAGGCAGGACGTCAAACACTGGGCTGGGATGGGAAGGCGGGTCACGGACGGGAGCTGGGCTGTGGAACAGACATGAAGGTAAGTCACTAGACAGAGGGAGAACGAGGAAGCGAAAGACACGGAATTGCTCAGTAAGGCGCATGGAAACCAATGGCTCAATACTTCGCAGGGATGGCAAGGTCTTTCTCCCCTTTATCCTGTTGTTTAATGAGACTTGATGCGCTACATCTGGTCGGTCCCGCCCACTGGACCCGGGGTTGTAACAACGAGTTACCACCTGTCCTAAATTTTACAGGATCGTCCTGAATTCCAAAATACATTTTACCCACCCCCTGCCAAATTTATTGTGTGATCAGAATCTTTTATTTTGAGGGAAATCCCATATTTCATCTGATTGAAGGCTGACACCAGGCTGAAATGACCTTTAAACACAATCTTAAATATTACTGAGAGGCACTTATGTAGAACATTGTAAGTCACTTTACCTAACTAATTCTTTCCCTCATTGTAGTATAAATCATGGTCATGTCTTATTAATTTGGATTTTTTGCTATATATATATATATACATATGGGCAGGGCTGGACTGGGACAAAAAAAGGGCCCTGGCATTTTCGCTTAGACCGGCCCACCACAATCGGTCGGACACAACCAACAAGTACACCATCGTTGCGGTCCCTGTAGATATGCATATCTACTGTTCCATTCCCAAAAATCCCTACAAAGCTGAGAACTAAGTGCCATGGACCAGTGTACTCACTCTCTCTTTACTCCCTGGTGGTGATCAAAGGTGGCAGAGGAGTAGGGCCTACACAAAGTGAGGGCATCCTAAAAGAGAGAGAGAGAGAGAGGGACAAGAATTATAACTGAATGAGTAAAATTATCACCGTACAAGTATCTTTAATATATAACAAT
>JABFEA020000067.1:16942582-16954726 GCA_019775915.2 Cyphomyrus plagiostoma | reverse complement strand
TACCGCCCATTTCTATGCAGATGGGCGTGGCTAATTAGCATATGTTCTCAACATTTAGAGTCTACATTTAACATTTAGATTTAACATTTATATTTACATTTAGATTTAACATTTATATTTACATTTAGATTTAACATTTATATTTACATTTAACATTTATATTTGACATATAGACATACCATTTATATTTACATATGATGAACAATTTTGCGAGTAATCTACGCAGCAAAAAAAGCTAAATGTCAGAAAATTGCACTAATTGTTGAAAAAGTGGCAAGTACAAAAATATGTTGTAACTTTACAAATGGCGCCCCATAGCCAGGGAGGTGAGGGCAGCGGATGTGGGAGCGAACCTTAACATATCTGCTTGAGTGTCGGAGATGGAGGAGCTGATCCATCCAGTGCCCTTGCAGGCTACCCGTCGGGCTATTGCGCACCCTAGAGTGTGTTGAGGGTGTGGCCAATCAGGCCACTTGGTTCTCCAATGCCCAGGGCTGCACAGCGGACAGGGAAACAGGTCAGAGTCTGCAAAGAGGGGACTCTGCTGGGCCCAGGCTCTATTCTCCAATGCAGGACATAGGGACCTGCTGCCATCTGGCACTGGGTGTTAGGGTGAGACTGTGTGTCATCAGAGCCAGTGGTTATGGTGGGACGGACTGCTGTTGAGGACTTCTGCTACATTCCAGTATTGGATGCAGGGTGCATTGTTAGGGAACCAGGCCGAGCAATTGGGGGAGATGGTGGAGTGGGGGCAGCAGCAAGAAGGGGACAAGGACCTGCAGCCACAGTGGGTCTGAGATCGTCAGCGATCTTCAGACCATGGGAACCATTTTGTGTTGTCTGCAATGGACTATTTTATGAAATGGCCAAATGCTTATACACTGCCTGATCAGGAAGCAGAGACCATAGCAGACACACTGCTGGAGGGGATGTTCAGCTGGTATTGGAGTCCCAGAGGCCATACACAGTGATAAGGGTCACAATTTTGAGCCATGAGTATTCATCGCTATGTGCGAGAGGCTTGGCATTCGCATGACTTGCACTGCCCCATTGCATCCACAGAGCAATGGGTTAGTGAGTTAGCTGAAGAGGATGGGGGACGTAATCTACAGGGTTCAACTGCCCCTGCTGGAATGGAAGGTAGCTTTACACAGGGACAGATTGGCTCCCTCTAGGGGGAGCTCATCTCTGTCCATTCCTCTGTCTAACCCCCCTAGCTGCTTCCACAGACACTGTGGACGGGGGTGTTGATCCTGCCTTTCCTGAGAGTCCAGTACTGGGAGGCTCTGTAGCCCCAGGTTCACCTAAATTGGCAGATTGGTTGCAACAGGTGTCCAGTCTACCACTCCCCCTAGATCACCAGGACCCTTCCAAGTGCTCCACTCCAGGAACTGACAGTGGCCCACAGTGATCTCAAAGGTGGAGAAGACCACCCAGGAGGCTGCAGGACTTTGTGTGTTCCTTTCGGGGTGAGGAACTCTATGGGGAAGGGGCATTGTAGTGGCTGAAGGTCAGTTTCAGTCAGTTTCTGGGGGTTTCAGAGAAAGTGGAAATGTGGGTACCTGCGGAGTAGTCTAAAGGATAAGTGACGGCCTCTGCACCACCTTTTTATACTGGGGAGGAATTAGGTTGTGGAACATTAATTGTCGTTGTTTGATGTACTTCAGTTTTGTTGGAGTTTGGCGTGGGCTTCAGCCATACAGGGTCCATTAAAGTTATTTCTTTGTGGTATGACCTGTCGTATGTTCATTACATTATGAACATCATCATCGGTTTGAATATTACATGTATGACATTGCTCATATATTGGCAACGATAATCAAATGGTAAAATGTATGGCGACATAGAAACAACCAGCATGGCATATCTGCATGATACAATCATGCGTCTTCACAGATTCACATGACATGCGTTCAGTGCCACTAGGCTTAATAATATATTGCAGACTCTAGGACACTCCCAGACCCCTTTCGGTTGGGTTGAAGTATGCACAGAGAGCAAAGAAACTTTCTTAATTTCATGAGTTTCTAAAGCCTAGTTTATCGTTCACCTCGCTTGAAAAAAATGTCTTACGCATATATTTGCACACTATGTTTCACTATTGCCAATCTATTATAAATCTAAATATTTAATGTATTCATTTTTATTGTTTTTACTGTTTAAAGTTTTACCGTTTATGCGTAAAAATTCACACAACAAAAACACAAATAGCATTTTTATTGACATCACTTATCTACGATTACAAAGTACTGCCTATATATGTATTGATAATTTTTTAAAGTATGAAGCATCCTGGATATTTAGTTATAACTTCCTCAATGATATAATGTTTTGGAAACATCTATCGCATTATGTGTTGTAGTATATAACACATTTACTTCAGGACTGAAATAGTACTTTAGCAGTATGTTACAAGTTGCACATTTAATTCTTTTTTGCACATGCAAGGTCTAGTGGTGGGCAGTGGTGACTTAATGGTTATGGAAGCACACATGTAATTGAAAGATTGCAGGTTTGACTCCCCGACCAGCAGGGCACCACTGAGGTACCCTGAGCAAGGTATGGCCCCCAAGTACTGTTCCCTGGGCGCTGAATTAGCTGCCCCCTGCTATATCACATATGGGTTAAATGCAGAGAACACATTTTGTTGTTGTGCACTTTGTGCTGTGGTGTGTCAACAATGACAACTAACCACTAAAAATACAAAGACTGGAAAAGGCTTTAAAGTGGCGAATTGTTCTGCGCATGCGTAATCCGGAAGGGTCTTGAGAGTGGCCTCTGCAGTTAGACACTACTCACCGGGCTGAAACCTCTGCTCTGCAGTCAGACCCTTCTTGAGTTCACCGTTATGTTTTGCGCCGCTGCGGCACCAATCGAAAGTTGCTTGCAGTCGCCGAAAGGGGGCGCCTCCTCGCCACATACTGTGCCCACGGCATTACGTAGTGCTTTTAAGCCCAGTGTTTTAGACGCCACCCCTTCCCTCGTCGCAAGGAGATCCTATATAAACAAAATCAGTGCCTCTTTAATATCGGGGGTCAGAGTGGTGTTCTGCGTTTTTGCAGAAGCGAAAGCGGAGGAGAGGCCGCGCACGGCATGTAGGCGGAGACGGCTGGACGCGCAAGGCTTACGGCCCGGGGTAAACTCGGCATCGGTGCGATTGCCGGGCGAACTGGCCGCGACCTCCCCCCCCCCCTGATATGCACTCGAATGATGGCGACGCTGGCGGAGCATGACCTAGCATTGGCTGAGGCGGAGGGTAATAAGGAGAAGGAGCAGGTTTTCGGGGTGCTCAGGCTACAGGAGGAGAAACCGGCCGACAAATGCGCCGCCACCACCGTTGCATCCAAACCGCCGGACGGTCGCTGGCAGGCGCCCATATTCGCCCTGGCCAGGAAGGCGTCGGAGACATTCTCCGGGAGCATGCACGTACTTCCCAAGGTGGTGGAGCAGAAGACATCCGCTTTGGCGGATGAGTGGGGTGCAAAGGGTAAGCCGGCATCTCTGAATGCGTGCTGTACTTATCATTGGAAATATTATTATTGCAGTCATTGTTATAATTGATAACGGGGGCGCCGGTGAGCTGCGAATTACGGGAGCAGCTGACTTCCGGACGCGGCACCACCGCAGTGCAGCCTTTGCTCCCGACGCCAGAAAGCTTTAGGTAACAGTACTGGAAGTTCCCCTTTCGTTTTAATGATTTTTTTTCCCACGAACGGGGAAACGCCTTTAATCAGTGCATCCGCATTCAGTGTGTTTTAGCTGTCCCCCAGCACTACGGTACACTCCCATATCCTTGCGCGGCCATGTCGACATCTCCAGCATTTAATCTAAAATGTAGACATTATGTATCTACAACGACCCGGTACTAATGTGTTCGGGGGGGTCGAAAAGCACCCGAAACCTGCTGCGCGCTCGGCAGATGGAGCAGGGTGTCCTGATTGGCCTTGCGCACCACCTGCAGTCCTTGATCCTAGCACCACCGCATCCCATAATAATCCATAGACAAGCAGAATTTCAGGCTAAATATTCGACATTTATCTGTAAATGTATAATGTTTGTGTCTGATTTGCATTACTAAAATAAATACCTTACTATACTCAGGTGTTTTTGCATATTTATTGTAGATTATTAATAGAGCTGAAGTCTTCGTTCCTTGTCAGAAAGCTTGTTTCCTTTTGCCATCGTGCTTCACAAGACCGGGCGATTTCTGTTATTCAGATTCCTGGTACAGCGTCGTAAACCTGTCTTGCAGGTCGCTCCCTGCCATTTCTGTAATGTCCTACTGGAAATCAGATGAAGTCTTTTCATAGGTTCATGTGTCTGTCTGTCAGTCCGTCAGTCAGTCAGCAAGCAATATTGCCGTGATGGAAGTTGCCGAAACTTAATTCAGATCATAATTTTTGTAAATGGGCGTAAACATGTTTTGTGAGTGTCTTTTGTGTGTGATTTTGCTGTTTGTAGTTTTGCAGTGTATGTTTGTATGAGTCATCTTTTTTCCATCTGACAAGTAAACCTTGGGGGGCATGGATTTGAGGTGCTGTAATAAAAACACTTTTACTATGGTTTGTGAATGTCATCATGTTTAAGCATACTAAACGTGGGTAACACCTATTTTTCTGTGGATTGGGTGTTAATGTCCCTTCCTGGGCCTGAGAAAGTTGACATATAAGAAATGTATTGTGCTGTCATTAGTGTTCTCTGTGGCAGCTGGTGAATATGCTTGATGGGCATTCGTTGTGTAATAATGTTTAGATGTACCAAAAAAATAAAGGAATGTAGAATATTCCCCCCTCTCACCGAGAGCATTTGTTGCTGCCCTGTACCTCAACAACTTCCCCCTTCAGTGTTTACACCCCCAGCCAACTCTCCCACTCTCTTCTGTCCCTTATAAACACCTCCACAGTAACCGCTAAAGTGACCAGTGCAGGGAGCCGCTGTGGCTGATTTTATGAGCCTCACTTTCTTTCAGGTGCCATATAAATTGTGCCCTCCCCTCCATCAAGAAGATCCAGGAGACAATATTAAATAAACACCTTAATGTTTTTGTCTGTATTTCATCACAATTTTTGTGTTTGGCTAACACTATCTCCAGGTTGAGACAAAGGTCAGTAGATAAAGTCAGTCTCTGCTGAGTTGTGCATGGTAATCTCTGTAACCTTCTACATGTGTGTCTAATCCATTAACTTACTTGTGTAATCATTAAACCGTTACTGGTGGATGCATGTAGAATAAAATGGCCGATAAGGCAAGCACACACATACTGTATGCAATACATGTGTTCAAGGCCCACGGAAAATGTGTATTATATTAACATAATTTTTTGAGAAAGGTTTGTGTAGTAATTGACAGTAATTGATGAAATTGATAGTGTAATAATGACCCTTGTGTGTGTCTGTGATCCCATGATTCTCTGGCACCTTCTTGCAATGGCGTCTCTGACATCTGAGTGAAGCTATGGCCTAGGGGGGCAGTGAGGGCAAAAACCTCAGGGTCGCAGGGGGGATGTGGTGTGAGCTGTCATTTGAGTCATGGTTTCCCCCCCCCCAGTGCTGAGGGACCCCATGGCCATGGAGAGAGCCAACCTGCTGAACATGGCAAAACTGAGCATCAAGGGCCTCATCGAATCGGCCCTTAGCTTCGGACGCACGCTCGACTCGGACTACCCGCCCCTGCAGCAATTCTTTGTTGTCATGGAGCACTGCCTGAAACACGGCCTCAAAGGTGATATACCTTGCTGCCTGGAACACACATGTGTCTGTTACTGTCTTTGTTTTAATCACATCTTCTATCTAAAGATGAGGATAGATTGGGCAATTTTTCGAGCATTGTTGCCGAGCAACTGCCAACCAGGTGAGACAATGGGCAACTCATCTGGATCTGGGTGATGGTGAAAACTTGCCCACTGCCGATCAAAGTTTTTCAAGTAGAAATTTATGGCGCAGTATCAATGAGAAAGTGTCCGATCAGCATTTCCCAGCAACACTGGTCAAAAAGTTGCCGTAAGATGACCAGCCTTCCCACACCCAGCAGGATTGTAAGTGAGCCTCTGTTACTGGCTGCTGTTGTTAGGGTCCTCCTGGCTTGCTCAGTCTCATTTGTGACGGGCTGTTGCTGTTCGTCCCCCCCATTTTGTCTTCACAGTTAGGAAGTCCTTCCTGGGATATAGCAAGTCTCTCTGGGGCCCCCTAGAGGTGGTGGAGCGGCTGTGTCCTGAGGCGGCTGAGATCGCCGCCAGTGTGCGCGACCTGCCGGGACTCAAGTGTGTAGCTCCTGCATAGTTACCATGGATACTGAAATTGCTGGTCTGTTTAGTGCTTGTCCTGTGTGGGTGGTTGGGTGGCTGGATTTTCAGAGATGCTAAGCCCACATGTAGCAGATGGGCGCACAGGGTCTGAAAACAGAAACACAGGCAGCATATATCAGACATGCTGGCTGGTGGCGGTTCTTCATTCAGAAAGGGGAAGTGCCTCTAGATCAGTGCCCTCTCTCACTGCAGCTCCACAGGATCTTTCTGATAAAACTGCACCATATAGAGAGATGCTTGGGCTTCATTATAATATCAAGGATACCATTATCAAGTCTCAGACATGACTAATGCAGCTGGCACCTTGGATGGAGCTATTCCATCTTAATGATGGATAAGCTGAAACTGTTATCCTGAACGATACAGTCTCAGTGCTCTGCTCTCCTGCGCTCCTCTGATCAGCTGCTTAACTTGCACTACCATTCAAAAGCTTGGGCTCACTTAGAAATTTTCTTGCTTTTGAAAAAAGGCAAGTTTTTTTATCTATTAAAATAACTGATCAGAAAGGCCGTGTAGACATTTTTAATGTTATAATTGACTATTATAGCTGGAAATGACTTTTTTTTTTTTAATGGCCTCTGTACTCCCATGTAGATATTCCCATTATCGGCAAGAATTAGTCCTGTGTTCCAGTGGAATATTGTGTTTGCTACTGCAAGTTTATAAATTTTAAAGGGTAATTGATCATTAGATAACTCTTTGGCAATTATGTTAGCACATATGAAAATAATTGTGTTGGTTAAAGAAGCAGTAAACCTGGCCCCCTTTGGACTGAGTAGCTGGAGCATCAGTGATTGTGGGTTTGATTACAAGTTTAAAATGGTAAAAACAAAGAACTTTCTCCTCAAACTTGTTCTGAAAAAATGAAAGCTATTTCGTGTGAGAAATTGCCAGGAAACTGAAAATCTCATACAATGGTGTGTAGTTCTGCCTTCACAGAGCAGTGAAAACCAGCTCTAACCACAGTAGAAAGAGGAGAGGGAGGCCCTGGTGCACAACTAAGGGAAAGTATAAATATATTAGTGTGTGTAGTTTTGAGAAGCAGACACCTCATAGGTCTTCATTAAATGGTACATGCAAAAGATCAGCATATGTCAATAGTGCAGAGGCAACTTCGTGGATGACGTCCTTCTAGGCAGAATTGCAAAGAAAAAGCTGTATTTCAGAATGGTAGATAAAAAGAAAAGACAGATGGACAAATGAACGCACACTAGACAAAGGAAGAAGTGCTATGGGCAGACGAATCTAAGTTTGAGATGTTCAGACTCAGGTTTGTACAGGATAATAGGGATCTTGAAGGTAGGCTATCTCTCCATTTTGCAACACCATGCCATCTCCTGTGGATGGTGCTTAACTGGAGCCATTTTCATCTTACGACTGGACAATGACCCAAACACAACACCAAACTCAAAAATTATTTCTAACTTTGTCAGTGACTTTCCTGTTTTAGCTATATTTTCTATTCAAATTCATTTGATACATATTTTCATGGAAAAAACAAGGAAATTTGTAAGTGACCCCAAATTTTTGACCAGTAGTGTAACTCACTGAGGAGTGTAGTGTGTCCTGGGCTTTGTGAAATAGAGGTTGTTTTTCAGCCTCACCAGGTCTGTTAAGCCAATCAGGGGTGCATTTCCCATCCAATCATGGAAGTTATAATTATCAATGCATTGTACTCTGTTAGTCCAAACTAAATAACATCCAAAGTACGAGCGTTTTCCAAAACTGATGTACTTTATTAGCACCATGTTACTTCGAACTACTGTGGTTCGAACTACAATGGTTCTAGAAGTGATTGGTCTGACTCTCATGGCCCATTAATCTGCTCATGTCTTATTTGCTTTCCCCATGTTTTTTCCTGTTAAACATTGTGTGTATATAAGCGCTGAGTGATAAATCGGTTCAGCATTGTCATCGCCGTGTGTGCGTGTGCAATACTCATATTGCATCGGTTGGCACGGTTTTGTGATGACGCAACTCGCCACACCACCACAAACTTACTAGATACTCTATTGTTATGTAAGCTTTATTTGGCAATAGTTTATTTTGGGGAATTTCATCTCCTTTTTGGTTTTATAAATATCGCAGTATTACTCAATGTGATGTTGTGATGTTATAATCATGCAGCCATATTTATCTATGTAATGAATTCTACCATACAACAAAAACCAGGTGGGTAAACAACTTCCTCTCCAGCCATACTCATGAGCAGAGAAGTACATCAAAAGTGCTCTTACAACTACATTTTCAAAGCCCTTCACGGTATTGATGTTTGTACAGCAAAATTTAATATTTTCACCTTACTAACATGGTGACTACCCTCCCTCAACTGTATTTTCCACCATTGATGACATAGTCACTTGGAAGTAAACTTGTAGCTACAGTTTGAGAGCTGTAGTTCGAACTACACAACTTAATGCCAGTGTTTGCACATGTTCATTCGAACTATGATTTTGGGAAACACCTGCCTCATACATGCATAACTATGTCAGCAACTATATTTTGGGAAAAGCACCCCAGGTTGAGTGGTTTGGGTCTTGTGGGCAGGGTGTCTTTCTTGGAAAGTCATGGGGGGGTATGTCAATGTCTCCAGGACACCTCTGGGCCGCGCGCGTGCCTGGCTCCGGCTCGCCCTCATGCAGAAGAAGCTGGCTGACTACCTTCGCTGCCTCATCACCCGGAAGGACCTGCTGAGGTACGTGTACCCTGTTGCTCTTGCCGCCTTGTAATCCCATTGGTTAGACGCAGGCCAATCAGAAACACTGTTGTTGATACACTTCCAAACAGCCCAGAGGTTCATATGGAATGTTCCAGTGTGACTCTTCAAAGTTTTGGGAATCAACAGAGTGGCTAATGTCCACATGGAGACGCTGCTCTCCAGTTTTTGAGTTGAGTGTGTCAATGCAATGTCAGACAGCCTTCCTGTTAACATCCTGCTGGTCCATGCAGTGACTTCTATGAGAGCTCCGCTGTGATGCTGGAGGAGGAGGGCGCGGTCATCGTTGGCCTGCTGGTGGGACTCAACGTAATCGATGCCAATCTGTGTGTGAAGGGTGAGGACCTGGACACACAGGTAAGTGGCTCCCTCTGTCACTCGCTCTCTCAAATTCTGAGCACCAGCATCAATGGCTGGTTGTTCTTCAGGCCAGCTGACCCACAGAAGGATTGGGCCTTGGACATGACAGTGCAGTCACCTGGAATTAATAGTTAATTTACACCAAGCTAAAGAAAGCTCTTGGTCTCTAGGAACCTTACGCAGTGTTCCAAATTATGCAAATACAAATTTCATATGTTTTTCTTTAATAGTTCATTTAAATAAAGATTTCTTATTTCTATTAGAATTATCTTGTCATATGAATGTTTTAGAAGCCAAACCACTGACTGACAACAGCTGTTTTTAATGTTTTATTTTAAAAAATGCATTATTCCAAATGATATATTTTGCAATATTGCATGATATATTTTGTTATAGTTATCGTCACATGACCAGCACTTAAGTTGCATCTCGTCTCCATCACGTGAAAAAGGTTCGTTGACGAAGATATTTCGTCAAAAATTTCGTTGAAGCAAACAACACTATTCTCAACAGGGTTGAGTTTAGGGGATGTTGGTGGCCATACCATGATATTTTCTTGCTCAATCTTCATATCCACCAAAGAATCCGTTTTTTTTTTTTTTTTTTTTTTTGCATCATGTGATGGTGCATTGTCTTGCATAGAAATTATTTTTTTCCTGAAATGCTGGTCTTCTTTCTATTCCATGGCACGAAATGGTCAATAAGGTACTCTATATAGTTTGTGGAAGAAAAGGGATGTGCCATCTTAATTTCCAATATTCCAACCCAAATCATTCATCCATCACCTCTTTGCTGACGTTGCAGCCAAGTTGGGATATATATATTATTAGTGCTGTCAAACGATTAAAATTTTTAATCAGATTAATCACAGGGTTTCTGTGGATTAATTTTGATTTAATCATGATTAAATATCATTCATTTTTAATCTACATTAATCACGAGCAAACAAACTCAAGAAAAAAGGGAATATATATCAACTTAACATGTTTATTGAACATATTGAACATCAGTCTGATGCATTCCATCCACCACAGAAGTCCGGCCAAGCTAAAAATCTTGCTTTTTGATATGGGTCCATGGTATTGGACAACTTGTCAGATTTAAGGTACCTCAGTTTAAATGGTCTTTATATTATATTATGGTCTATATATTATAAGTGAACAATTAACCCGAACTACCGTAAATCCGACATAATCCAACTAATCATGAAATCCAATTCTAGCCCGGTTAATTGCCATTGTTAGCAATATCACTTGATAACACATTAGGCGCGGTGCTTCATTTATAAAACTCCGTAGCAATATGCCCACTGATAAGTTGGACGGTATAGCGTGTGCGACCGATTTAAAGAGCCACAAATGAGAAGTAGTGCTTAAACAGAATAAAACTACAACTTTCCCATCTGTTGATAAAGGGCGCAGCCATCTTGGATTCTGAACTCGGGATCCTCTGTGCTTCTCTGAGATACTGCCGCAATCCGAGTCGGATTCAGAGTTTTGAAGCCGGAAGTGACGACATGCGCGCTCCTGTTTCTCAGAGATCTGAGAAATATCTCGGACAGCACAGAGGATCTCTGAAAAACGGGAGCACGCATGTCGTCACTTCCGGTTTCAAAACTGGAATCCGACTCGGAATACGAGTTCTGAGAGCAAATGGAATGCAACAAAACTGCCCGAAATGGGTTGACAGAGACATTTCAGGGATTTTGAGTCATTCTGCGCTGCAGATGGGTTAATTGCGTTAAAAATTTTAATCGGATTAATCATGATGATGGATATATCCCAAGTCATCCATTGCTTTTTTTCATGCAACTTGCGTTGTCTTACACAATTGTGTGCACTTTTAGTGGGTTTTTCCTTGCTCAAAATATTAACTCCCTTACTATGCCAAACGTACAATTATGTCAAATACAGTAAGTAACTTTATTGATAATTTTTGACAAAAGTAATGTCGAATCCCACTGAACTTGAAAGCATTATGGATTGTTTAGCGTCTACGCTTAGTTCCACCATAGATAAAATTGCTCCGATAAAAATTTAAAAGATCAGAGAAAATAAAACTATAATGACCACATGCGTACTTTAAAACAGGAGACACGGAAATTAGAACTTAAGTGGTGTCACAATAAACTAGTGGTGTTCGAACTACCATGGAAAGAGGCTATGGGTAGCTATAAAAAGGCTCTAAGTGCCACTAAATCAGAGTATCGCAGCTAATTGAAATAAACAAAAATAACCCAAGATTCCTATTTAATATGGTGTCCAAGCTGACAAATAACCAGACTACTACTCAGTGTGCCCGCATTATTTTCCAATGATGACTTCATGCATTTTTTTAACCAAAAAAATGGTAAATTAGACAGAACATTTTGAATATTCCAATAACTACATTCTCTGTGCTAATGCTGCAACCGTTCTATTTGAATCATTGGTTAACCACGGTAAATCAGAACTGATGTCCTTAATCTTCAAATTCATCTGTTTATATGCTAGACCAGGGGTATTCAACTAAAATTTAAGGAGGTCCAGTTTGAGAATTTCTTGAAGCAATGGTTTGGGAAAATGTCTAACTATTTAGTGTAATTATATTTAAGTAGCCTATTAGTTGTGTCAACATTGCATTTAAATCAATGCCTGACTGTCATATGAAATTCAGTACAATTCAAATTCTTTTTGACTATTTACTGTCACGTGACATAGAACTCATATATATATATATGTGTATATATGTATATATGTATGTGTATGTATGTATGTGTATATGT
>JABFEA020000067.1:16884933-16902575 GCA_019775915.2 Cyphomyrus plagiostoma | reverse complement strand
ACCCGGAGGAAACCCCACGACGACACGGGGAGAACATGCAAACTCCACACACATGAGACCAGAACCTGGGTCCCAGAAGTGTGAGGCAACAGTGCTAACCACTGAACCACCATGCCGCCCCAGCTTTCAATATTAGAATACGAAAGACAGTTTCGTTTTGCACTGAAACATTATTACAAAAGCTGTTGGGAATAAAATAGGCCATTTTTTGTAAAAAAAATCTTGATTAGAAACATATTTCAGCGGCACTTGAGGTCAATTTGTACACAAGCGACAAGACTTTTGTCAGGGACTGTACTGTATATGGGTTACATAGACCAGTGGCCAAAACACCCCAAGGATCAAACTAGGCTCATATTTACCAGGCTTATTTGTGATTTTTTGTAGTCAGTCAGTCATAGGTGACTGTGTGTATCAGTCAGGTGGTGGGAAAATGGACTGTTTTTACACATAAACCTCACTAACAATGAAATTCCCCTATTAAATGACAGTATCCATGTTGTTTCTGACAAAATGTGACTTGAGAAAAAAGTCACAAATATATCTGCACACATATCACTTTATTTACTTATGTGGCCTCACTTGTATTGCCTTAGTTACTGTGCTGTGTCACATACTTTAAAGTGGCATGTAACCCAGAAGTTTTGGGGTAACTTTTGGGAATGAGACTTTATTAAATAAGGTGAAATTCCTGTATGTTAGTGTTAGAAATCTAATGCTTAGCAAGAAAACAATTTGTGATAAATAGTCTAATGTGGCTATTGTTCAAGGACCAAATGTCAACAACCTGGTATTGCAGATGGTGGATTTGTTCACCTGGAAGGGCATGTTCACACATCCTCCATTGTGGTAATGCCACATCCCAAACGCCTTCTGCACTCCTCAGCTTGCGGCAGTAATACTTTCTGTGGACAGCTACAGTAGTACATTGCACCAAAGCCGTTACTAGAACCAAACATAATCACTTAGAGCTTTATTGAATTGAAGATACTTGGATACAACAAAGGCATCTGTAATGGAGTATATTTGAAATACAAAGTATAGCAATATGCTGTTTTATATACACTCCTGTGGAAAAAGAGGCCAAACCCAAATTGCACATTAAACTCTGGCCCATTTTTGTGTATATACATAGTAACTGTCTACTTGGATAATATCAAGGATCTCTCATGTTTAAGATGTTGCCCCCCACCACCAACAATGTTGAGGTGTCTATGCCATGTTGGTGTACCTAGAATGATTACATACGAAATTTGGCCACAGCCTCACGAACAACTGTCAAAATAAACAGGAGACTGTTTATATCCATGTTTATTGGTTCAGGAAAAATGGCATGAACAATCTTCATTTAGCTTCTGCTCAACCAACAGTGACACCTTGAAAAAAGTACCAAAATATATATTCAAAAAAATACCTTGTATATAAACCTACCTATTGAACGGTGCAGGTCTTCGAACTAGAGGACATAGTCAGGTGTCTTATGATTAAAACTACATCCAATTAAGCTCTAGACAGAACAAATATATTCAGGCTGAAGGTAACACTGCCTCCAAGATGACAGAAACAAAAGACGGTGGACAGTCCTTTCAACAAGGAGGAACCAAAAACAAGCCAGTGAGACCATTAAACCCTCCTGTTCCTCAGATGCAAGAGAAACCTCAGGACCATCATGGATCTCCTCCCTCCTGCATTCAAGGGACAGTCATCTTCCCCTCATCTTTGAATGCGTGCTGGGAAACTAACCCTAAAGGGAAGACGAGTCTCAGTCCTGGATTTGAGTCAAAAACAAAGATGTCTTTTTTTCTGGAATTTTCATGATGAGAAAATACAGGAGAAAAAGGGAAAACAAAGACGGGACCTCAAATAAAAAAAAAAAAAAAGTATTTGAAAGTGGCAACGTGTTGGTGTTAAAAGGGAAAAAAAGCACAAAATGTCACATTACAACTCAAGGGGAAAAAATTCCTCATTTGACAAGTATGAAAAAATTATGTACAGAGTACAGGCATGGATGGTTGCAAAACACACTCAGGGCTCATATACACTACTTCAGTCCGGTCAACAGGGAGCTTAAAGATACAGGCTCATACATCCAAAACTGCTCTTGAATGAATTGGGGGAAGGGGAAAGGGGGGGGATGGGAAATTTACATTTACACAAAGCATGACTGCACCTCCGCTCACCAGAGAACAGTCTTGTGCCGAATCTGGTTTCCAGTAGGGAGTAAGTGCGCATATAATTGTTTGTTGGAGGGACCAGGCCGGCCACTATTCCTGCTTTGCCTTTTTGTTTTCAGCACCATTTTTCTCTGGGCCATCATCCTCCGGCTTGCGCTTCTGGCTCTGCTCAACCAAGCCACTGGCCTCATGTGCCCTGAATGTCACCACAATGCAGGTCATGTTGTCACAGCCCGTGCCATCCCCTGACGTGTCCGGCGCCAGACACTGGTCCAACAGCTGGGGATGGGGGTCATACAGGGGTCAGTATGCACACACCATGGTCCCACCAAATCGGTGGTCAGAAGGTGCAACACACAGAAAATGAAGCTTCAAAAAAAGTCAAGGCACCATTCAGCAGATTCACTGAATATCCCAATCACTATTGGTTTAATATCAGTGTTTTACCTACCATTATGTTAGCCCCCCCCCCCCCCACCAAAGGTCAAGTTAATTTTATTCTCTATATAGTGCCAGATCACAACAGAAGTAATTTAAAGGTTACCTTTCCTATAGAACAGATCTATCCATTGTCCTTTTATTAAACAAACTAAATAGGCTATATGTTAAGATAACAGACACGTGCACGCATACACTGGTGATTATACTCCCACCAGCGGACAGAGCACGCGTCGGAAAATGTTGCGTCAACCACCTGAAAAGCAGACAAAAATATCTGCTCTTTAAATGTATTTGCAGATCAAGACATATGCAATATACTACAAGGAGACCATCTTGCAGCCTGCATGCGGAAATGGGCCAGATGTTTGACTTCCCATATCTAGAAATGTTCTTCCAGAAGCACAGAAAGATACATTGCAGTAACAAAAGCTGCATACTTTGTGAATAATTGTCATAAAAAGAAATGTTCTGATGTTTAGTTCAGTTGTTATATTGACTGCTGTCATTAAAAGAAACAGGAACATCATGAATCCTGTCAGAGTCCATCTGTCCTTGGCCGTCTGCACCCCCCCACCCCCCCGAAGCTGTAAACCTAAGGGAAAATACTGAATACAGTTTGACAGTACACAATCCTACCCACAAATTCCCCCCAAAAAATAATTTACCCCATTATCTATAAGATGGTGTTGCCTTACCTCTTCCACAATAGATGACAATGCCCTGACCTTGCCACTCTCATTGGGTTTTATCCTCTCACTGACAAAGTTCACCACTTCTTGGCTGCTCATCACGTTCCTAAGGGCAATGGTCACATGACTTAAGGAAGACAGAGCAGCTGATGGCCCAGGCTTGAAAAAACACTGGGCCAATCCCTGACACTCAATGCAGTCTCCTTTATAAAAACGATATGGACAATGGAGCACATACCAGATTCCGTCACACGCGATGACCATGAAATCATGTTCTTCATTTAGTGTGAGTACTTTGACGTCGGGCTTGGCGGAGATCATTTGGTCTTCTGGGGAAAGAGTCTTGTTCCTTTTGTAAAAGTGATCCCCTAGAAACCACAGGTTGCCAAAGAGTCAGTGTGAAATAAATACATAACCCGTAATGGCATCTATCTTGAATTATGTCCATATATGTTTTGAGAGGTTAATGAACTTGAGTTGTAAGTGGATAAAATTTCTCACCCACTGCTGTGGATATTGGGGGGTAATTCTAGCATTTTCTAGAACTTATGTGGATGAAAAAAAACGATACCCTAGTACCCTGGGTGTATGGATAAATCCCACACTGTAATGTTACCTATGGCCCTGGAGAGGTTCAGGCCCCCGTTGACACGGCCATCCATGGTGACCTTCCCACCAGCGTTCTTGATGCGAGCCAGCTCCAGCTCATCCTCAGGCTTGTGGTCGTAGGACATGTCCACAGCCGTGCCCTTCTCAGAGAGCACGCAGCGCGAGTCACCTGCGTTGGCCACGATCAGCTGCTTTCCCCGGATCAGGGCCACCACTGCAGTAGTGCCACTGTCAGAGCCGGGCTGAAAGAACAGGGATCCATTTAGTTTACAAGGATTGGAACATGGGAAAGGGCCTTTCCAAGTCTCTGAGATCAGAGGACTTCCCCAATTCCTTTGGCCAGAGAAGGAAAGCACCCAGATTCCAGACTGACATCAGAGCCAGACACAGAGGTCTCCTAAATATCAAACAATCACCTCTTCTTTCCCATCCATGCCAGGCAGACACATCTCTTCCTCATCAAGCTCCTCCGTGTCACCTTCCTCATCTCCTTCACTGCTGTATTCCCCTTCATCATCCTCGCTGCAATCCTGAAAGGATTCACTCCAAGCTCGTCTTTGTGTCATGGTGACAGGGGTGTGTGAGACTCAATTTCATTTGTTAGCTTTTCTGTACATTACACCCCCCTGCATAGGACCCTGTCCTCACCTCCTCCTCACTGCCCCCGTCTTCAGACTCATCCTCTGCTTCCTCAGACTCATCACTATCCTCAAAGAACTTTGACTTGGTCCCTGACTGGACCTGGGTGCTGGAGGATGAGCAGGAAGGTCCAGGCTCACCCTCCACCTTGGAGGCCTTCTCCCCTGGGGCCTCCCCAGTTACGCCTCTCCGGCAGGCACGCATCTTGGTGGACACGCTGCTCCCATCTGTACACTCAGGCCTCTCCTTGCCGCCGCTGCTGCCGTCCACCGCCACCACCCCCGAGCTTTCAGACTCAGCCTCGCCGTTCACACCCTTCTCAGGGGAGGGCCTCTCACCATCCCCTGCCTCCTTCTTGCCACCTGGGCAAGCCTTCTTCCCGTACCTCACGGAGTTCAGGTTCTGGCCATAACGCACCAGCAGCTCCTCGATGGTCATCGTTGCCTCTTCGTGCAAGAGGGCAGCCTCCTCATTGTCCACTGGGGTGAGAGGGGAGTAAACAGGATGCCTTACAGCCATGACGTCTGCACCATGAATCAAGCATTAATTTTTTTCAAGGTCAATTAAAAAAGGGCCTGCATTGTCCTAGTTCTAGTTTCAATAGAGATTGTGTGCTTGCACTCACGCCTGCTGATGATACCCATCAGCGTTTAATGAAATAGTATTAGTCTAATAAATATAAAAATAAAGCCAGATTTAATCCCCGCTGCAACACTTATGAAAATGTGGATTGTTCCCACTGGTGTATTGTGTTCACTGCAAGTAGGTACTTTTCCCTTAACTTAAAACTACAGAGCAGGGCTTAACCTTTGCCGAATGATTGACAAACACTGGTGCCAACTTCGAAGTACTGAGAAAAGAACTAGTGGAGGAAAAGTTTAGCAGATGGAATTGTCTCTCCATATTTCTAGACTGGAGAATTTGATCGATAACTGAAGTACTTCTGCTTAACATTGCTGGTGCACAGGGTGAAACTTCCCAGCGCTCATTAGCAGGATAAAAATTACATCTTTCTTATTCTGTGAAACCAAAAAATTGATTATGCTAGCCAGATTTGATAAAAGTATAAAAAAAGGTTGTACAAGTAAAATCAAATTCACTGTCAGTCAGGCAAAAATAAATTGCTCATCATTAATCATATCCACTGCTCTATCACAGAACACTTCTCAGGATCCGTTCGTTTTCATCATTTATCACCATAAACTTGGTGGTGTTGCATTTAAAATAGAGATACCTTAAGTATTTTTCCTTTTGGTTATGGTCTTTTGTGCAACTGTTAGGGGAACTTTAAGGGATTCCTTAAATACAAGACTAAGATTAGGGGAAAAACATAAGTATTTAAGTGAACACTTAAAGGAAACATTAATTCTGACTAAGGAAAATCTTAACCCAAAGTGTTTTATGCAACCGGCCCCAGCCCTTTAGAGGAGCATTCTCTATCTGTGTGATTACCATCATCTTCTTCAGCCACCCTGTCTTTGGCCGTGTCCTCCTGGGGTCGACCAGCGATCTGGGATAGCTCCTTAATCACTTCCTCTGTGGTGATCTTGTTGTCAATGGCCAGGAATGCATCTTCCAGGGCCTAAATCACAAACACCTGCTATGAGATACTGACCTCACTGCCTGTTGTAATGCTGCCCTCTGTGTTGAGAGCAGGCACCCATTAGAGTTAACAGCCTGCACCTGCAGAGCCATTCTGACTAGGTAAGTCCTGCTGAATTTGGGAACTGCTCCTTCATCCCACACTAGCACTTTATCCAAAAGTATCCCAAGCCTGCTGCTAAAAGGAGGATGTATGAAACATGACAGGTGATACATTAAGCCCATTTAAGGCCGACTACAGGAAGCTAAGTGCTACGGCCATTATGCTGTGTTCCATTTGAACATGAAAACTCCAAGTTCCTAGTCAGAAACTGCAACTGGAATGCCCCCTTAAGTCTGAATTCCAACTAGTGAACTCTGAGGAATTAACACCCCCAACCTCAGAATTCAAGATGGCTGAACCCTTTATCAATAGAAGTTAAAGCTGTAGTTTTATACTGTTTATCAGCACTTACGTCTAGCAGGATAACTTTCTCAGCCAGGCAGCTTGTCGGATTTAAGGTAGTCTGGGTTAAATGTAAGTCAACGAAAATAAAAGCTATTTAAACCAGGGTAAATTAAATCATACTAGTTACTTTGAAACAGGTCATTGGTATTGCTAAATGGCTTTCCGATTTGCTGTACTGAGATGTCGCTAACTTAGGGACATGATTTCATTCGAGGTCCGAGTTCTGACCTCCAAGGTAAATGGAATGCAGCGTTAGCCTCAGGACGTTCACCACGACAGCCACACACCCAGGTCACATGACTACGTCTAACCCACCTTCTGCAGCTTGCCATCTTTGTACGTCTTCTGGTCCTTTATGATGTTGGGCAGGTATTTTGAGCAGTAAAGAGCAACCTCTTCACCTTCAAAGACATGAATTGTTGCCTTGACATGAGTTTCTTTTCATTTAAACAAGTCTGACTTCACAGCCGCCTCATTAACTGCAAACAAAAAAACCCAGGCATACAAAAAGCAGTCTTCATCTTATCTATTCAGTGTATCCAGTATTAATGACCACATATAATGAACACAGGTCACTTTTGCAGAATAATCACAGTTCTGTCAGTTTACAGGAGTCATATTTTGTATTAAATAACAGCACTAGGATTCACATACCTCCATGTCCATCATAAACCGCAAACATAGCAGTTTCCTCATCGAGGTCTGGGATGCAATTATGGGCGTCCTGGAAACAAACCAACTTAGCAGAAAGAATGGCGGAGGGAAAAGAAACGCTAAAGCCTATTTTCATTACAACGCTACAGACCAGGATAATCACTCAATTTTTAGCAAAATGTATGATTCTGAAAAATCATATAAAGCCCTGGGGTTTCACAGGTCCTGTGGCTCCTCTACCGAAAAACTGACAGAACTACTTAAGTTGTCGGGTAAGTTTCACACTAAACATCTGACTGTTTCAAACAAGGTTAACATAAAGCACAATACAGACACACACTAACACTTCAGTAGTATAACCAAACACTCGTTTTGCATAAAAGTTTATATACTAAATCGAAACTAATTATTTCAGCTAAACTCTATACCCAGTAACGGTGACATCTTTTCAGATCATTTGGAGAAAATTACAGCTAATGCTTACCTCCATGGACACTCGCCAGCCTTGCATGGCCGCGAAGCCGTAGCTCATGCTTTTGTTACCGCCATCGGCGGTGGATTTAACCGTGTTCGGTTGGGACAGATAAGCCCCCATGATGGAGTTGGAATCAGACCGCTAGTTTCGGGGAGTGCAATCGCTGGCCGGAGTCAAAGTAATCACACAAAATGTATATCACCGAGTTCAGCTGCTTCCTCCAAGGTCGTTTTCAGTCATTGCACTCCTGTCACCCCGTAACGTTCAGCTTTCTGATGGCACGGTCGATATGGAAGCACCACGGAGTTAAATTAACACAGACAGCAGCTTTGTATCTTAAAAAGCGGCGGCAAGCGGGACGTCTTCCAGAACAGAAGGTGCTGCAATTACGTTGCTTAAACGTAAATCCGCCCAAACTAACTCACTCCAAAGGCTTAAGATTTAGTCTAAAATTGCACTTAGTTAAAAAATGTGCCACTAGTAATTAAAAGCACTGTAAATAAAGAGGAAAAAGTCGAGCACGTGTACTCCAGAACACAACCAACTGCCTCTGAAAGTGAACCGGGGGCGTAAAGGAAGCGGAAGCGGGTTCATTGAAGAACCGGCGCATGGCTATTTACACCGGAAGGAGATGTACGATTTCACTAGCGCGCCAAAACATGACCCGAGTGACATTTGAAAAAAGGCGACTGCGTATCGCTATAGGCCTACTGGAATATTAGAAAAAAATATGAACATGCATTATCCACGTCTCCATTTCTAGTATATGTAATTTTAATAATGTATATACGACAGAAGTGTTCCACCCATTTGGTTCCTATTGGCGCTGCATTTTTCTCGCGAGTTTATAGCGAAATCTCGTTATCCGGCCTCGCTTTGCATCATGGAAAATGGCGGTCCAATGGGTGTCAGACTGATCCGTAGGCGTGACGGCTAATGCTAACGCTAAGGTTAGTACTTTATTAATACCAGGCGCTATCTACCCGTCACAGTCCGGACAATTAATTTCATATACCTGCAGTGAAATATATTTAGACTAGAATCAGACGATTTACTTTTAAAAAAGAAATGTTAACTTGCGGATCTACTATGTTTTATTAGGTAGCTTTAGGTAGAAATCGTTCGTATTTGTTTTGATTGACCCGTAAATCACTACCTTAAGTAACCAAAAAGAAAAACTTTCCATGCTTAAGCATATTAAATAAAATAACTGTATAGTTATGACAAATGCCCCAGTTAATTTTCTCTCATTTTAGCCAGAGCTAGCTATACTGTTTCTGGTAAGCTGACGAAACGTTCGCTTGTATTATTATTATACAGCTCCAAGCTAATGTAAACGTTTTAAGTCCTAATGTTTTGGCTTAATGTCACTGCCATATGTTCATTTCTACTCGAGTTGAATTAGCTAACTTGTTGCTGGTTATTGTTGGTGCACGTGTCTAAATAAATCAAGCAAGACACAAAACGCATACGCAGCATAAATTAGTACATACTCCTTAGGTATGAATTCAATTCTTGTGACAGGATTGACTGGCATCTGGATACTTTTTAGTGGTATGTGCTACGTGATCATTTTCGGCAGTGTTCTGTCGACGTGATATGAATGTATTTTAAATATCTATTAACTAATTCGCTCCAGTGATTAAAAGTGTATAGAAACGTGGGTCGTTAGTCAACTATTTGTTAAACAGCACTGATGCTGTGTTTGAAGTGTAAAGGTTTAAAGCACTGTCGTTCGTATTATCGTATCCTTTGCCAGGTTGTGGTTTTTAATGTCTGGATAGTTGTCAGCTGTTGAGGGTTTTAAGGCGATATTTACTACACGAGATCAGTTTTGTGTTACTCTCTGCTTGTTCTACCCAATAAGGTCAAACATGTTTTCCATTTCATTGTGTTACACCTCTGACTTGACGTGACTTTAGTGCGTGGTACTTTCGTTTTAGTCTTTAAGTGGGTGGCAGCCCTCTTGAGCCATGAAGTGGTCCTGCTGCTGGTCTGTGCTGCTCTGGCTGTCCCTGACGAGTGGCTTCCTTCATACGACTGAGGATGACAGCACTCCTGATGACTGGGTCCTGCTCCACGTGGTGCAGGGTCACATTGGCTCTGGGAACTACAGCTACCTCCGGCTTAACCACGATGGCCGAATTGTCCTGCGCCTCCAGAGCCTCAAGGGGGATGCTGACATCTACGTGTCTGATAAGACACTGCGGCCCAGCTTTGACACATACAAACTGCAGTCAACCACCTGTGGGCCAGATATGATCGTGGTGCCTGTGGACTTTGCACGGCCAGTTGGCATTGGTATTTATGGGCATCCGTCGCACCAGGAGAGTGAGTTTGAAATGAAGGTCTTTTATGACCAGGTTGTCTCAGAGGACCCATTTCACAAAGGCTCTTATTTCTCAGAAGAGGTGAACAAACAGGAGAAGAACATTCATGTCCCAGAGGACGGCTTCCAGGAGGAGGAGTCAATCCTCTGGACTATTCTAATTGGCATTCTTAAAATAATACTTGAAATCCTTTTTTGAAGGCCCTTCTTTGGATGTTCACACCTACCGAATCAGCAATACTGTGAAATTACCAATGTGCAAGTAAACTAAAAACAGCTGTGCACTACACTCACCAGCAGCAGACATTTAAAAGGGCAAAAACGGCTCTTTAGAAATGAGATGAGAAGGACCTTTTGCATTGCATATATTTTCTTAAGTGAGACTTTCTGGCAAAGAATTTCAACAGGTGATTGTTGCCAGAGTTTGATTCTTCTGCCATATAAACCATCTGACTTGACAATCTCTCTGTTAGATGAAGATTAAATCAGGTTATCAATGGTATGGTTGCAAAGACCTTATTTCCTAACAGAATGTCACTTCCACTGCCATCACTGATCTTGTCAAGTTTTTATTCTTTGAATGATACAATGCAGAAATCAGTGTGTCATCAGTATTTTGGAGGATGAACACAACAGAGTGCCTTCTAACATCAGTATTCATGGTGAATGAACATTCATAATTTAGGGTTATGCTTGTCAACAAAGACACAGGCTGGTCACTTGAACTATGAGTTTTTGGTAAACGGTGCTTGTTGTCATTTGTGGAAGTACAAATTGCATAGCCTAACATTAAAAATTGAATAGAGCAGCTTTAGGCCACAGTCAGGAGAACAGTGACTGACAGGGACAGCTGCTGTCAGAAGTGCCAGTGTATTGGGGGTAAGAGCTGTCAGTCTGAGAATTACCTGTCGAGCAAAACTCTTATTGCAGATTGTTGGAAACTTTTTGTTTTTGTGAAACTGTCCTTATAATGGGTAGTGTTGAGTAGATTAACAATGAGGCTTAGAAAGGTTAAATTTGGCTGTTACCATTGATTCAAGTTATAATGTTGGTGAGAGTATGGGCAGGGGGTTTAAAATAAGGTCTTTTGTTTACTCAGGGTCATGAAATATTCTTTGTTTTTTCTCTATTGTCATCTTACATAAATGGTTTGTAATGGTTCTATGTGTTTATAAAGAATATGCATTTAAATGCATTTACCAAAAAAAAAAACAAATGTCAAACATTGCAAAAAGTAACTATTAACCATATGACCTTAATGTCTAATTCTACATTAGGAATAACTCCATTTCTGAAAATTGTGATGTTTGCACCAATATGAGTTTCTTACTGTGTAGAAAGGTACTGGGAAAAATACCCCAAAATGAAACAGTGTTGAATGTAAATAACAATATAAGCTGTAATATTACCAAATAAATGTTATAATTTTTTTCAGCATATACCGAAACACTATGTGCATATTTTGTTAATACCACCATGTAATCTAATTTTGCATCAGTCAGCTCAGCTGGCAATTGTTCCAGAATCATCTTTGTAGACCACCAGTGTGTGGGACTAGGCTTCTCCTTTTACTGGTTAGAAAAAAATGACAGTATGTTCCATTTTGACTACCATAGAAACTATGCTAAACAAACTTTTTTAAATACACCAACATGCTAAATGATGTAAATTGACACCGTATCTTCATCCTGTCTTAAAAACATTTTATCCATTTTCAAGAAATGCGTCCTCATGCTTAACCAATACGACGCATGGTGACAAAGCGGAGTGGAAGCTTCTGCGCTTCTTCAGAGCGCACCCACGTGTACACCCCAGCACGCATGTGCATATCCATTCGTTTGTTATTTAATAATAATTTATATCAACGCGGGAAACACTTATTATAATAATAAATAAGAGCAGTTTTGGCCTACACGGCGCAGTGGTAGCGAGTGGTTAACCAGGATTTGTGGCAAGTGCGGTTCAGAGAGAACCCTGAGAATCGGTCCGCGTCTTTGATGGGCGCGTCGCTGCCAATATGGCTGCGCTTCTGCCCTCCAGAGCCTGCGACAGCAGCCCAGCCACGCCGGGAGCGCACTCCCTGAAGGTAAGTATCTGCATAGGACTTAACAATGGAAAGCCGAAAGCAGCTTCAAAACGCTGGCCGGGTGTTTTTTTTGGGGGGGGACTCGAGGTGAGTTTGTGGTAGTCCGCGGGGTTCTTCCACTTCGTGCTCGGGGACGCTGAGCGACCCACGATTCTGCACGGAGTCCGTTAGCTGAACAGCTAGCCTGGGTCTGAAAGGAAGGTTCCGGCGTATGGCTTGAGTGAGCGCCGTTACCTTTTGTCCCGCCGGGGTACCACAAGCAAACAGCGGTAATGGGAGTTTTTCGCCCCTTTATCGCCAACAGCAGCACGTAAAAGTATCCATAACCTCCCCCGTAAGATAACGACGTGGCTTCACGGAGCAGCTGCAGGTACGAGTAGTCTCCACTGTGTTTACCACCGGGAGGGTCTATCGAATGAGGACTACCGAAACCGGATAATTCTGTACTTTTTAAAATTTAGTCGGTCATTTTCCCGCCTTGATGCCTGTGTACGTCGTTGCGTCCAGCCGTTCCACCGTAATACGGCGGTTAGACGGTCCCTTGGTGAACCTGGAGATTTTTCAGGTGTACCAATGAGTGGTTTGCAGCTATCAGGCTAACGAAAGCGGCAGCATTGTCCCTGGATAACCCAGTCAACGCAGGAAAAAGACGAGCAAAATAGCACCGTAAGGCTGCTGCTGCAGGGCCTGATATGTTAAAAGAGAGAACCTACGAACGACGTAGCGCTAAGAAGGTTTCTAGAAACCGGGCCCAGAAACTTAACCGATGTTTTTGTAGTCCGGTTAGTTCAGCTGCACCCCTTGACCCAAATGTCCTTGTGACGGATGAAGCATAATATTTAGGTGAATAAAATCCCATTAAATGTTGAAAACTTAATCATTTGGGTCACAAGTCCCTTAACCCCTTAAACCCTATCTATTTTTGAGCGTTTTCTACTCCTTTGATTTTAGGATATCTGCAAATTATGTACATGAGTTAGTCACGTATGCTGTATGTTTTTGTTTTCAGCACAATTCAGTGCTAAGCAGAAATGTCATAATTTTATATATAAATGCCAATATATTCTTGGTATCATCCTTTTATTAGGGAAAATTACTTGAGTCTATTGAAAGTTCTCAATTTTTTGTCTCATCTAATATAAATATTTGCAGACGCTACAAATAATTTCTTTACACGCGAGAGATGTTCCAGTTACACAGTGGGTGAGTTATATTTCAACCGTTTTGACGGAACTAGACGTCAAACATAACTTCTGGGAATAAATATGAAAATATTGAGTAATTGTGTCCCTAATTGAAGGGGGAAAATATTTATAATTAGTTGGAGGTGACTAAAGCATGCAGTGGTCAAATTGGAAAATATTTCAAGGGGGGTATAAATTAATCTCATTTTAATTTGGATCAATTAGATTATAGAGATTATTGAGGATGGTGGGGTTATTTTATTGTTGTATTTCTTCAAGACCTTTGATAGAGTGGAGTATCTGTTTCTTTTGGGTGCCCCTGAACTTTTTGGATTTGGGAATTGTTTTGTTAATATAGTTTCAGTGTTGTATAAATATATAATAAGTGTGATAATAAGTGTGATGTCATTGCAGTGCGGGACGACTAATTGATTTCATGTAATACAAGGTATATTTGTCAAGGAGATCCTATTAGCACCCATCCGCTTTATTTTAGCTTCTGCGTTATCAGTATGTAGTAAAACACATGATGATGTTCAGCCATTAAATGGTTTGGGAATGTCTGTGGTTATTGCATAATTAGCAGATGACACCACTTTACTTTTAAAAGACCCCACCTTAGCATCAAAGATTTTACCTGCTCTTTTCTCAGAGGCTTCAGGGTTGATCTTAAATTTTAATCTTAAAAAATGTGAAATCATAACCATTCAAGAGCATTCAGATGAAACAATATATAAGCTCCCAGTTAGAAGTATAGTTAAATATTTGGGTATATATGTAAGAGTATTAATCAAAAGGAAAATTTGAACTTTAATGGAACTGCGCAAATGAAGAGAGGATTGTAAACAGCTGGCCGCAAAGAGACATCGATATTTGGGTGAATTTTGCTGACAATAATGGAAAGTCTTCCACAGTTAGTTTCCCCTATATATTTTTTAGCAGTGCCTAATCATCTTATTAATCAATTGAACAAACTTCATTATAAGTTTGTATGGAACAATAAGTCATCTGATAAGGAAAAAATGTTTTGGTTAAAACAATAGAGGATGGTGGGCTGAATGTGATAGATTTTAAGGAAATTAATAGATTTATCAAATTAAAATCATTACAAACGTTCTTAAAACATGAACATAGTTTGTGATTTATTCTCCCATGTCATGTATTTCAGCTGGTTGGAGGTATTCATTTTCTTTTCGTTTTGTGATTTTGAACCCATGAGACTAACTTTTAAATGATCTAATTATCCTAAACAGATGTAACTATGTTGAAAAATATTGTATTCACATAATCTCCCTCCCCACATTAGTCGTCTTTGGAACAATGGATATATTTTATCGATGAGATAAGGAATATGCACTGATGCACTGCTGTCACATCCATCACACAACAAACCACCTCAGGAATGAGAACCTGAGTGCAGCCATGCCGTGGGCGATGCCTCAGCACCACACTAGTCCAAATGGGACAGTGTGAGGTTTTCCTGGTGGCTGGAGTGTCAGTCATGCTGCCAACCATGCTACCACTCCTGGCCCTGGTATTTCCCTGAGAAGAGGTGTGGCTCATCAGAAGCCAGGTAGGATTGAAAACCGATTGGATAGTAGCTCTCCAGGACCAGAGTTGGAGACCCCTGTTCTAGGTGCTGGCAGAGATTCCAAGCATCAAGGCCACCAGTCCACCCTGGAAGAGTAAGATTATATTTTATAAAGATTGGCTGGAAAGGAATATTTAGTCTGTTGTTCATTTAATGGTTCATAATGGAGATTTGGTAGACCACAATCAATTTGTTCTAAAATATAATGTTAATTGTTCAGTTAAGATATCTTGAACTTGTTTGAGTTATTCCTGTTCCTTTTCTAAGGTTGGTTAAAAGAGTTTTACAACATTTGACTTTTATCCTGAAAACTGGGTTAGGGTTGCTAAATTCTGGAAAAAATGTCGTGATTGTTTTGCTTAGAATTGAGATCACAATTTTCTGTAATGTTTTTCCGTAAATTTAAACATTTATTACACTTGTTAAACTGCAAAAGAAAATACTACAAAACATGAATGTGTGCCAAACATATGATTGACCCAGGACCAGAACATCAACTTCTGACAACAGAAAGGAAACGCTCAGTTGGCCGTTCAATTAGGGTAACCAAAACAGCCATACCAAAAGTTCTACTAACAAAGGTGCCAGTGGGATATTTTTTTTGGTACTTTTGGGTAGGACTTGAAAGTTATGCAAATAGCCAGCCTCTGAAACACAAGTGTCGTCTTGAAACAGTTATGAACTGAGAAAACAAGGATAAATGAGGTAATTTGTTATTGTTGCTATAATAATGATAATAATAAAAAATAATAATATATCATCATTATTATTATTGTTATTAGTGGACAAATGAAGTGACCCAAGCTTTAACTGGAATCTGGTTGGAAGAATCTGAGATCAGGATAGCATAAAAAGAATTAAAGTATTTTGTGTAATATAGTAGGACAGCATGGTATTGGAAAATTTTTAAGTATTGCAATGTGATTTTGTTGTAATAAATATTTTGGTATTTATGAAACAAAAAAGGAGTTCAACAAACATCTTAAAAACCCATCTAGGAGTGATTTAAACAACAAGGATGAAAATTATTATGATTGTCTCTGAGAATGCATGCAGCACTCATGCAAAAGCAGCGGCGGTAAACTTTAAACTGATTTTTTTTCGGGTATAATAATTAAAATATCAAAACTATTTTTTTTTCCTGACAAAGTAAAAATGTGTTAGCGAACTTTAGCAAACTCCCTGCACTATAATGTCCATATACAGAACTGAAAGTAAGAAAAAGCCTGATCTTAATCTAGCTGACTGGCAAAGTAAGAATTGCAAGTGCCTCACATGCGATGTTGGCATCAATATCGCACATCGGCCAGCCCTATAATATACTACAGCCATTTTTCAAATTCAGTACTAAATACCCCACTAAGTGCTGTGATGTCATTCAGTTCCGGTACTGGTTTTTACGCCAACACCTTGAAGTACCGTACTTTTGGTAGTTTCTTTAAGTACCAAAACTAAGGTACCTGGTGTAGTGGGAGAGAGAATGCAGAACAATGAAATGGTTGAGACTCTCTTGAGGAAATAGGTGGGTTTGTTTTGATCTACAATGCAGAAGAAGCATTGTAATTTAGAAATGAGATCACAGAGAGGTGTGAATCGAGAGCATTTTTTTTTTCTTTTACAATTAATTGTGCAGCCCTTCTTTCACTCACCACCCATAGGAGGGGCCATAGGGGGCGGGTGCAATGTGAGCTGTGCAGTGGCCGAAGGCGGGGACCTTGGCGATCCGATCCTCGGCTGCAGAAGCTAGCTTTTGGGACATGGAATGTCACCTCTGTTATGGGGAAGGAGGCTGAGCTGGTGCGCGAGATTGTCTAGCCGGAACTTCACATAGTTGGGCTCACCTCGACGCATGGCTTAGGCTCTGGAACCAGTCTCCTCGAAGGAGGCCGGACCCTCTTCCACTCTGGAGTTGCTCACGAGGAGAGGCGCTAAGCGGGGGTGGGCATACTCATTGCCCCCTGCCTGGGCGCCAGTACATTGAGATTTACCGCAGTGGACGAGAGGATAGCCTCCCTTCGCCTTTGGGTGGGGGACGGGTCCTGACTAGGGCTGCACGATTTGGGAAAAATGTCACATTGCGATTATTAAGGTCAAAATTGCGGTTTACGATTGCGATACGATAAAGAAGTGGTATGACTCAACTTGCTTGTTATCAAGGAAAATCCACACACAGATTACTAATAATGCTGAAATTTGTATTTCTCAACTGAGATACAGTATACAGCGCAATCTAGCAACAACTAGAAATGAATAATGTTTTCAAATTAAAACAAAATTGTACAAAATTAAATAACAGTAACATCTTTACATTACTGAATTAAATTACATTAAATTAACTTTAAAATAAAATGAAAAAGTCAAAAGTACAGATAAATAAAACAAATATCCATTTTTATATTCTTACATTTTGTCCCAAAACAGGGACATTTAAGCAGGATGTGACATATACTTTGTATATTTCTTTTGAAAAGAAAACTGGATATCAATAAAACTTAAACCTCTGTAACTCTTGTTGTTATTTTAAATGACCAACTGGTACATTAAAATTCTCTTTCTAAAACATTCTATTTAGCAACTGAAAGGTTCTTTGCCAAAAAAACAAGCATGTCAACCTTGTCTGGTTTCAGACAGGAGCGATGATCTGTTACAATATTACCACTAGTGCTAAAAGCTCTCTCTGATGCAGAGCTTGTTGCTTGTATGCACAGATATTTCTGTGCT
>JABFEA020000067.1:16863426-16873890 GCA_019775915.2 Cyphomyrus plagiostoma | reverse complement strand
GTGTGTGTGTGTGTGGGTGTGTGTGTGTGTGTGTGTGTGTGTGTGTGTGTGTGTTTGTGTGTGTTTTTTTTTTTTTTTTTTTTTTTTCTTTCTTTAATCTCAGGTCCAAGGTCAGGTTCCTATACATCATGTATATATCGTTTTGATACGTTTTAGAGCTGTGATTTGAACTGTTTTGTTAATAAAGATTTTACAAACCGATCGCTGCCTTTCTCTTCTGTCCTGTGACCCCCCCCGAAATTGTATCCCTGAAGTACTTGACCATACTTGTTCTCGCATACACATTTTACATTGTCTTCCATTGCGGAAGACCAGATCCAGTGCTAAGAACAAAAGCACAGAGGATGGTAAAAATCTCTGAATGTCATTCTTGCCCCATTCCTATTGTAAATGTATCTGTTGCATCCCCTCCAGATGAGAAAAAGCCGATGATTCATTGCATCTCAGGTTCGTTCTTGGGAGGCAAGTTAGCAAAAACACTTTTGCTGGGACCACAAGTACAATCTTTGCATTCTCAGTATTGAGAGAAACCTTTCTGTGGGAATCCTTAGTTATCTTGGGGAGAGGCAATGGTTTGGTTTCTCTTCAGATTTGCCACTAGATGGCATCCTTGTTAATGGTATTTTTTTCCCTCAATGTACAGCTTGGACTATATGCCATCTTCGTGGGAGACCGCCCTTATTTAAATTGTCTTTACCGCCCCTTTTATTATCATGTTCATGATGTGACGGTATGTGGGTATTTTCTGACATTTCACCCTCTATTTGAAGCTTAGGCTTTGTGTTCACAGTACCTTGGTTCACCTGCATTAAGTGTGTGTTGTTTTTATGTTTGATAATTAACCAGGAAGCTTTTGCTGCAGGATATTAGCGCGTGTTTACTGTCCTCTGGAGGTGGGTGTTGGACGATGTTTTACAAAGGTCCCAACAGGGCATTTAGCCGAGGTGCGGCAGCTTTTCAGGGAATGATTGTTTGATTCATTTTTTGTGGTTCTACAAATTTTAGAAAGCACATGTGCTCCAGATTTATAGGGCGAAAGAGGATGCAGTCATTTAGAGGAAGTAAGAGGGATCCTGTTTTCATAGTCAGTCACGCCCAGCCAGACAGTGAAGGTGTAAGCAGGGAGAGTGAGTCCTGTGCAGTGCCTCGCTCCTGGAGTGGCCCGGACAGCTGTCTGGCATCCCCTGCAGGTAAATGCAAATATGGCTCAATCTCCCATGTGTGAATTATTAAAGCGCAGCCTGCGTCGATAATTGAAAGTTAGGAGGAGCGTTTAATGGTCACAGTGCACCCGTGGTGGCCCCTGCTGCCAGCCTGTGGTAGTGCGGACGTACTTCACATCACCTCATACATATTTTAGCATGGGATTTTGCGTCCAGGTGCCTGCCTCACATCTGTTGCTGTGCTGACAATGGGGGCAGCCTTAGTGGTGCCCAAGCATTTCCCAAATGCTTCTTCAGATGAGTAGGAGGGCTGGGGTGGCTCACATGGGACCCACATGGAATCCATGCTGGATGATTGGGGTCTGGAGGCGTCTTTTCACCAGGGGTCTCTGATCTTCCCATGGGAAACGGTATAAATAGTGTTCCAAAATGATAGCTGTATAGTGACCATTTCCTTGAGACATCAGGGAGGTTGGCTTCTTGGGCAGGGTCCTTTTTGACCCATAGAAATGTTTTTTTTTATTATTTTTTATAAAATGACTGGCTTGTTTAATTTTTTTCCCAATCCATTCTCTGTTCACTAATTATGTGCGAGCCAGTAGCTCTTCCAGGCCCAGGTTATTTTTGTGGGCCCTTGTTAGGAAGACCAAATGATGTGTAAGCAGAGGTACTGTTTGCTAATGGAACAGATCTTGTACATTTTCACATCCTTTTTTCCCAAGCCATTCATTGATGGATGGATCACTTGCTTTTTTATTTTTGATTTCTTATGCTGTTGTTGAATGATTGTAATAGTACTATATTTAGTTTGTTCTGTATATTTTGCGATTTTTTTTTTTGTTTTTTCTTTTTTTTGTTTTTTTTTTTTTTTTTTTTTTTTTTTTTTTTTTTTTTTTTTTTTTGTGAAGCTTGCTTATTCCTTGTTTGGTTTTTGCTGGGTAATCTCTCTGAGGTTCACCTGTAATCACACTGTCCTTTATCCGTTTGTTCTTTTTGAACTCTTTATCATTCTCCTTCTCGTGATCTCTTCTGCCTTTGTTTCATGGTTACTGTGATAGCTACTATTCTAACACTTTTCCTACTGTGACGTATAATAAACGTTGACTAAAAGTCAGCTTGTCTCTGATGGGTGTTTTGCACAGCTGCTAAAGGAGGGACAGGTCCTGAATATGACGACAAAATTCTTCTTACAGGGAAAACAGCTGCATGTTTGGGGATTGACAACAAGGTTGATGTGTCCTTGAGGTCCAAGGCCTCTATAATTGCTGATTATTCTTCACTAGAAAGCAGGAAACCTCCAAAGGGCGTAGCATATGCTGAGCACAGGAAAGTGCTCTCCTGTGAATTGAAGCGTAATGTGTGGGGGTTGCCCCCACACTCTTAATTGGTTGGGGGGGGGGTTGGCATGTGGTGTATTGGTGTTATCATTGGGGCCTGTAGAACCCGGCTCAGAAGGTGCACAATCTGTTCCTGACACCGGTCACCTAAGTTCCTGCACTGCTAAATGAGGTTTCCATAGGATGACAATAAGCTTGCCAGAGCACTAATGCACCTGAAGCCCCGTGCACAGAGCTGTGACATGAGGAAAAATGTGCCCCAGCCCCACCCAAGCCCATCTTCACTATTGTTTCCTCACACCAACATTATGTGGGAAGAAAAAAATGTTTTTAAAACAAACTGTAAATGTGACTCATATTGGTTTAATTGCATAGCAAATATGCATGACTAATTCAATTTTATTTGTATAGCTCATTTTCACATCACACTGTCTCAAACCGCTTTATATTGTCCCTGCCCAAAACCCCACTGAGCAAGCCAGAGGTAACTGTGGCAAAGAAAAACTTCGGAAGAAATTTTAAGTGGAACTAGACTCAAAGGGGGAGCCCATCCTCCAGGTCAGGGCCCAGCAGAGGAAATCAAATGTGCAAGATTTCACAATTCATACTGTCCCAATTTTAAGATTGGAGTCTCAAAGCAGGGGGCAGGCAGGTGATGGCAGGTAGGTTCTGGTGCTGCTTCTGATGGCAGAGGAACAGTAGCACAGCAGCAGGGCATACAGGAGAGACATCACAGGCAGAAAGGTGAGCAAATGCGAAAGATGCCACAGGCAGTGGAGATGTCCTAGATGGCAGGATAGGAAGAATATTTTGACAACACCCCAGGATGTGTAAGGGAAACAATTAAAAGGCTCATTAGGCTGACGCTAATTAGCCTTATGTAGGGCCACGTTTTGGGTGGCCTGCTAAGGGGACGTGATCACGTGAGGATGCTGTGAACTTTTTGATGCAGAAGAAGGCCGGAAAAGTCAACCATTTTCCCTGGACTCCGTGAAACGCACCACTAGAGTCTTCCCAACCTGGATGCCAGAAGGAGGGCATGCGAGCTGCTGCAGGTTGGGGGTGGGAGGAGGTGAAGCTGGGGGCTCCCATTCATTTTACAGCTCCATCTGAAGCTCCCAGAGGCCCTCTCTTCAAATGTCTGGGCTGGGGTGAGTGAAGACAACATATGGGCATCCCCCCCACCACTCCAACCCCTTTCTTGTGGCTCTGGCTTGGGAGCGACTGATGTGCTTGGGGAGACAACTCTTACCTTTGACCCCTGGGGTTGCTGCATGCCCCAGCTCCCACAAGGAGATAATGGAATCTGCAGGAAGGCAAATGCCTCCACCCCCTTCTTTGAGCATGGGGGGGGGGGAGGCAGACAGACCACTAGGTGGTAAGGGGCTTGTTTGGGCCCCAGAATGCTCACGTTTCATGCCGGATGCCATTGCTGGGATTCTATCCAAGGTGACACTGTGCACAGGAAACGAAAAAAAAAATCAGATATTTCACAATTTCAGGCACAAACCACATCCCTCCCCATTGTGACCCCATTTTGCCGGATGCAGAGTCACCTAACCCGCAGCCCCTTATTCATCCGTTCTGAGCTTGTTTCCGTCGCATACTGGCCGTCACTTGCCGCCAAACAGATGTTCAGCTGACGCTGCTTCTCACGCCTGTCTCTGCCCATGGCGTAATTCAAGCAGTTAATACTGACGGCGGCAGCAGCGCTGTGGGGGCAGACAGGGGCAACATCCTGCCCCTTTCCCACGAATCAGGCCCCTGAACCCGAAGGTTCCAAGTCGGTTCAGGAACAACCACACTGAAGACTGTTGTCCTATTTGCTCATTCAGACCAGGAAAGATCCTTTGAGCGGCACAAGGAAGCCGGAACAGCCCTGCAATATAAGGTGAGAGCCATCATCAGGAGCTAAGTGAAACCCAATGCCTGTCACTCCCCAATCCATGCTTCATCCATTCTGACTGTGGTGATGGGAGTGATAAAAACAGCTCTCCAATCACATGGAACCCTGGTGGGGTGCACATAACCGGAAGCATTTCCAGAGATTTCCCCAATTCATTAAAACATTATGTGGGTGCCAGCCATGCTGTGCCGGAAAACTTACAAGAGATAGCCAGTGATCAAGCACATATTTTGTTATTGGCTTGTCAAAAGTCTGAATAGGGAAATATCGTTTGGTACATTATAATTACAGTCATCTCTCCAGTCATTTCAGAATTTGAAATTCACAGTTTCAGTTATTCACAAGTTGTGTGTGAACAATTAAATGGGAATATTTTTGGATGATGTATAAGCCAAAAATTATAGACCGTTGAAGGGACCTGTCAAAAAAATTAAAACGGTCATACTTTGGCATGCATACCCAAAACTGAGCACTTGATAATTTCATATCTACACCATATACTTTTGCATGCCCAGTACGCTCTAGCCATCACTTTGGTACTCAGTGGAGAACATATTGAAATAATAAACAAAAACATATTTGCACTCCAATTTTCACAATTGCAGCCTGCTGTGGTGAAAGACAGGATAACAGCAGCAAGAAATTATGCTCCAGAACATAACCAAGCTGCTTAAGTCATAATGTTTGAATCAAGTACTATCGCTGAGGCCAAATTGAGTATAAGTCAATATGCTGCACTGTTGTGTGTTTCTGTATAAAAAAAGAGAAAAAAACAGAATTCTTCTACCACTTTCCATGCAATGAGAACTAAAAGGGAAGGATGGAGCGGGAGATCGACTGGCGGATCGGTGTGGTGTCCGCAGTGATGCGGGCACTGCATCAGTCTGTCATGGTGAAGAAGGAGCTGAGCCAAAAGGCAAAGCTCTCGATTTACCCAGGACACGCTGGAGAAACTATGTCTCCCAATACAAAATTCATGGTTTAGTGCAAGTTTCAGTTTTGGATTCATGGTTCAATGCAATTTCCACACAGGGAGAGCAGAATTTGTTATTAAAACTCACTACAGAGGCAATGCATCCCTCAATCTGTGTGAATAAAAAGACATGCTTAGTATGTTGTAAAAAATATATTACATTTAAAATTGAAAAAGGTAACAAAAATCATCAGGAACTAAATCCTATGTTCTCTATCACTGAGTATGGTCTCTGTGGTATATGCAGCTGAGAACAATGGGAAGACAGGTGGGTAGATGGAAAGGGAGGGAAGGTGCGTGGGAGAATGGAAAGGTAATTTAAAGGAAGGCAGGTGGATGGAAAGGGTGAGAAGGCAGGAAGGAATATGGAAAAGGTGGAGGATGGAAGGGGAGAAAAGACAGATGAGAGGATGGAAAGGGTGGAAGATAGAAAGGGAAGGCGGGCAGAGGAATGGAAAGGATGGGAAAGTGGGCAGAAGGATGGAAATGGAGGGAAGGCAGGTGGGAGGATGGAAATGATGGGAAGATGAGTGGATGGAAGGGAGGGAAGGAGTGGGAGAGGATGGAAAGGAAGAAAAGATGGGTAGGCATGAGTGTGGAAAGTGGCCCAGATATAGACAAATGACAAAAAAAACACACACACACGGATTTCGCGAAGCATTTGCTAAGTCCCCGATTGCACAAGCCGTCATTTTAAAGCCAAATTCATCTTGGCCAATGACAGCTGCTGAATGGTAAAGCAAGTTTGCCTATCCGCTGTGCAAATTAGTGGTACTAAAAGTCAAAGGATTACAGCATTTTATCGGGAAAGAAAGGCAATAATGTCAACAGGATTGGGAAATACAATTCCCCCAGGTTAGGAATCTGTGAGAAGTAAGCTAGGACTCTGCCAGGAAAGGGGGCGGGAGTTGGGTGCCAGGAATAGTAGATGGGGACTCACTGAGATGAGAAGGAAGAAAAATTCACCCTTCTTCTCCATGTGATGTGGACATGGGGGTCACAGGTCACCCCCAAATCATTGTAGGCAGTGTAAGAGCCAAGGGTTACCAGGTGCCCTGTCACTGACCCGCCATTTCCGCGACTATCATTTGGAAGCTCAAGCAGAAAATCTTCTCGATGAGAACCCACAGTGCAAGGATACGGTCGAGGGTAGACTAATTAGGCGTAAAACCAGACTGTTCCGGTCGCTGACAGACAAGCAAATGATCATGGATCCTATCAACGATGACCTTAGCAAGGACCTTACCCAGCACTGAAAGCAGTGTTATTCCCCTGTAGTTATCGCAATCCAGGCGATCACCCTTTTCCAAATAGGGACTACAAGTCCCATTTTCCAGTCAGTTGGGATGACGCCTGACTCCCAAATGGAAGCAAAGATTGCCTGCAATGCCAGGAGGACAGCCTTACCACCAGCCTGGAGAAGTTCACCCCAGATACCACAGATCCCTGCGGCCTTCCCTATTCCCATCTGATTCACCACCCGTGCAATCTCGGTGAGACTGGGTAGTTTACAGCTGATCAGAGGGTCACCTTCGTGAACTGTGAAGCCAGAGATGTCCAACATCCTAGCTGGAGGGTCAGCATTAAACAATTGCTCAAAGTAGCCAGCCTAGCGGGTGACATCTGCATTGTCGTCCATAAGGATTGTTCCAGCACTCATCCTGACTGTAAGTTTCTGAAGAACACATTCAGATTCAGATTCCTTCTGGGAACACCGGCAACAGCAACACAACCCTCAGCAACCTTCAGAGTCTTATCACAGAAGGTCTCCCACATCACATTAGAGTCAGCAGTCACATCCAAGCCTGCAAGTTCTTCACAGAAATTGCTTGCAAACTCATCAGAAACAGCTTGATCTTGGAGTCTATTGGATCTAAGCTGAATCTTCTGAGTAGCAACAACAAGTCTGTGGTCAGAATTCACAAACTGGGCACTTCTGTAGACCCTGCAGTTCTGTAGGAACCTCCAGCGTCTGCCCACAAGGATGTGATCGATCTCCTTCGCCGCACGACCAGTAATGGAGTACCAAGTCCAACGATCCAGCAACTCGCAGCCCCTGACCTTTCGCGAAGTCAAGGAACATAGAGCCACTTTCACCATGGTCTCCAGACCCATGGGGACAATCCTCCATGGGCACCCTTCAACCACCGAGCGAAGTTGCGAGAAAATGTTTCCCTCAATGAGACATCACTCACCGCGGTCAGAGCATATATTGAGGCAACAGACTAGACACCCAAGGAGTGCCTTAACCTAAGTTACATAATACGCTCTTTGAAAGGAGTGACATCAGACACCGTCGATAGGAGCTGATCCGCTATGGCAACAGCTGCTCCCTGAGTATGGCAGCCATCAGACCGATCAGACCAAGCGTAGGTATACGCACCTACAGAGATCTGACCACTCCTCAGTCTGCATACCTCAGAGAGTGCTGCCACATTAAATGTGGACTTTATGAAGCTCCCCCGACAGCAGAGGAAGATGGTCATCCTGCCGGAGAGACAAGACGTTCCATGCGCCTACCTGGATGGGTCACCTCATATTGGGCTCCAAGTGCCCCTATGCAGCAGGCGATGCCTCAGCACCGCACCAGCTCCGATCCCCCTATTAGCTCTCTGATGGTTACGACTCACCCAGGAATAACATTCTGAGGGACAACCAACATGGATTTAGGAGAGGTAGTTCCTGTTTGACTAATCTACTTGAGTTCTTTGAGGAAGCTACAAGAGAAATGTGATCTACTTAGATTTCCAGAAGGCCTTTGATGTTGTTCCCCACAAATAGCTCTTGCTTATCTTCTTGCTGCTGCAGAAATTTAAAAAACTGTAGCAGTTTAGATCAAAAACTGGTCAACAGTCAGGAAGCAGCGGGTAGTTGTTAGAGATACAATGTCGCAGTGAGCCTGAGTTCATAGTGGGGTACCGCAGGGTTCAATTTTAGGACTATTATTGTTCCTAATTAATGATATTGACACCAATACATACAGTAAACTGGTTAAATTTGCAGATGGCACCAAGGTGGGTAGTGTAGCAAATACTGAACTAGCAGCACAGAGCCTACAATGGGATTTTGATTTCATTAGTGACTGGGCTGATACCTGGCAGATGACATTTAACATATAAATGTAAGGTAATCCATGCAGGGAGCAGAAATATAAAGTACAGATATTTTATAGGTTCTACTGAAATAAAGGTAGCTGATTATGAGAAAGACCTCTGTGTGTATGTTGATGCTTCCATGTTCTACTCTCACCAGTGTGGGGAAGCAATTCAAGAGAGCCAAGGGAGGTAATGCTACGATTATACAATTTCTTGGTAAGACCCCACCTAGAATATTGTGTACAGGTTTGGTCACCATACCTTAAAAAGCTTAAATAAACTATTTTAGAAATACTTCTCTGCTGGTGTGTTACATTCCGATTGGAAGCATGCTAACATAACACCCATAATCAAAAAGAGGATGGAAGTAATCCATCAAAATCCAATTAGATTAACTTGCATAAGCTTGTTTGGGCAAAACAGGAAAAACTGGGGAGTTGTTAAAATCTTGCTCTGAAAGTCTAAAGTCTTGCTCTGATTTAAAGGAACCCAGGGTTTTTGCATGCACTACACTAAAAGGAAGATTATTCCATATTCTAACTGCATGCTGTGTAAAGAAGTGCTTTCACAAATCCAGTTTAAAATGTACTCTCGCTAATTTCAACCTATGGCTACAAGTTCTTGTGTTTGAACTAATATTGAAGTAGCCATGTGGCTGAACAGCATCCAGACCTGTTATAATCTTATAGACCTGGATCATGTCCCACCTTAGTCTCCTTTGCTTGGCGCTGAACAGATTCAGCTCAGTTAACCTCTCCTCATAAGGCATTCCACTAAGACCGGGAATCATTCTTGTAGTCATACGCTGAACCCTTTCTAAGCCATCGATGTTCTACTTCTAAACCTTTCTAAGATTAATGGAAACGAGAAGTCATTTTAACATCAGTTCAAGCACAACTTTAACCATTAAATGGTCTTGCTGCACAGGGGGGGAATGCACGTGGTATATATCAAAGAAATCAGCGATATTGCTCAATCTCAAAATTTCTGACTTTCCTCTCATAAATTTACACCCCCAAACATGTTTTATTTCTTTTTATATACAATGGCCCTAACATGCCATCGTAGTGGAACAGAGCCCCTTTCCTTCTGACTTTATTCTTAATTTAAGTAGTAAACCACCTTGGTTGCAGTTTCCTAGATTTAATTTTGCTAGAAACTGATATGAAGTCCTCTTGTGCTTGCAATAATGTGCTTTTAAAAAGCTCCAACAGTTTTGTTATTTAACTCCATCCAGTTTACAGTTTCAGTGTCAGACCTTTAATGTTAGCCTTCCTAACACTGTATATTTCTTGTTTCTTGTTCTTTGTATATTTGTTTTGGACTTTATTCTTTGGACACTAAAATTAACCTCATATTTAACCATGTTATGATCACTACTGTCAAGTGGTTCTAAAACCTCTAAATTTTCAATCCTATCTTGGTTATTAGAGAAAACAAGATTGAGAAAGGCTTCTCTCCTGGTAGGGATTTTAATGATCTGAGTAAAAACGCAATCCTGTGCAAAGTCCACCATCTCAAGTTCATTTATAGCAGAGCCAGAGACTATGTCCCACCGTATCCCAGGTGAATTAAAATCACCCATAACTACCACATCATTTTTATTACTCATAATCCTGATATCGTTGTATAACATTCTGCTTTCCTCTGCAACTACATGAAGTGCTCCATAACAAACACCAACAAATTTGCCATTTGAGTTACTAGCATCTAGTTTGTACTTTTTTTTTTTACATTGAGTTGCTTGTTTGTGGGTCTTTCTGTCTTGAGCAAATGAAATGCATACTCAATTGGGTTGAGATCTGGTGGTTGACTTGGCCATTGCAGAATATTCCACTTTTTTGCTTTAAAAAACTCCTGGGTTGCTTTTGCAGTATGTTTTGGATCATTGTCCATCTGTACTGTGAAACGCTGTCCAATCAACTTTGCTGCATTTGGCTGAATCTGAGCAGAAAGTATATCCCTATACACTTCAGAATTCATCCGGCTG
>JABFEA020000067.1:16842515-16863326 GCA_019775915.2 Cyphomyrus plagiostoma | reverse complement strand
GTGTTTTTTGGCAAAGTCAATTCTGGCCTTTCTATTTTTGAGGCTGATTAATGGTTTGCACCTTGTGGTGAATCCTTGGTATTTACTCTCATGAAGTCTCCTCTTTATGGTAGACTTAGATACTGATACACCTACTTCCTGTAGAGTGTTCTTCACTTGAGTGGATGTTGAAGGGGTCTTTCTTCACCATGGAAAGGATTCTGCGATCATCCACCACTGTTGTCTTCCGTTGATGTCCAGGCCTTTTTGAGTTCCCAAGCTCACCAGTGAACTCAGAATGTACCAAACTGTTGATTTAGCCACTCCTAACATTTCTGCTATCTCTCTGATTGATTTTTTCTTTTTTTTCCAGCCTCAGGATAGTCTATTTCACCTCCTTTGAGAGCTCCTTTGACCGCATGTTGTGTGTTCACATCAACAGCTTCCAAATGCAAACGCTACACCTGGAATCAACTCCAGACCTTTTAACTGCTTAATCGATGACAGGTTAATGAGGGAAGAGCCCGTGCAGCCTTGTTTTTTTTTTTTTCCGCCTTCTGAGTCAATTGCCCAATTACTTTTGGTCCCTTGAAAAAGAGGCTGCTACGTCTTAAAGAGCTGTAATTCCTACACCATTGCTCCAATTTGGATGTGAATACTCTCAAATTACAGCTGAGAGTATGAACTTTAAGCCCATATTGATTATATAATTGTATTCTGAATAAGTTTTTGTAAACAGCTAAAATAACAAAACTTGTGTCACTGTCCAAATATTTTTGGGCTTAACTGTACATCACTGCTGCTAAAACAAAAATAGTAACAGAACCATGCACAAAGTCTTTCAAGAAAGCAGAGATGATCATGCAAGATGACCTCCTCCCAGCAAAACTCAACTTCTTTCTAATGACAGACCCATGCTGCCATTCATGTGCAATGATCTCACAGATGTGCTGAGGAGTTCAATGGAGAAGTTTATCGAGTCGAGTGTCATGAAGAATGCAACTATCTCTGTAAAGCTTACCACATGGATGTGACCAAACTGAAAGACAGATTTTTTACAGAGCAAGCCTTAGAGGAAGATATGAAGAACTCAGGAGCTGAGAACCTGAGGTTTCAGTTCAGGCAAAATTGCAAACATTTTTTTCTGAAGATGGGGTCTAAGCATTTTGAAAAGGCATTTAGTTAAATATCCTCTGGTGAGAAGCCTGTGGGTTCTGGATCCAGGGGTGCTACTCAACAACAAAGAGTTGAGCGCCCAAAAACTCACCACTATTCTCCGATTCCTTGTGGAAACTGGCCGCATTGAGGAAAAATCCTGTGATGACGTTCTTAGGGACCTTGGGCATTTTTATGACCACAAACATAAATTCCTTCAGAATGTTCAGCCCACAAAGTGAAAGGTTGGATGAATTTTACCATGAACTTTTATTCAACAAAGCAGAGTTTCCCCATCTATCCGAGTTAATAAAATATATCCTAGTCCTCTCACATGGTCAAGCTACTGTTGAGAGCGGATTTTCAGTTAACAAGGAGGTGATGGTGGAGAACCTCAAAGAGCATTCACTGATTCCTCAGCAGATCATTCATGACCATGTACACTTTACTAGTGGGCTGCACAACATACAAGCTACATGAAGGAATTGCTGCTTTCTGCGTCTGCCGCCAGGTAGAGGCACTATATGTATCTTGATGATAAAAGATGTCAAAAGCAAGACCAACAAAAAGATCAGAAAAGGAAAGCATTGATGGATGAGGTAACAGAGATGAAGGTGAAAAAGAAGAGGATAGAAGAAGATGTGAGGGTCCTCATGAAATCTGCTGACAGCAATGCAGAAAAAGCTGAATCAGAGAGCAAACTCTACCTCATTTCAAAGTCAAACAGACTAAGGAGATCAGCAAAAGAAAAAGAGAAAAATATTAAGGCAGATTTTAATCTAACAGAGAAGATGAAGGAACTGCATATATACTTTGCACTGGGTGATACTTTGTGTTGCTTTATGCATTTTCCACAGTTTTTTTCCCAGCAGAATGTGATAAAGCATAAAGTCAGGATAAGTTGATTTGCTGCGATTTGCACAATGAGTTAATGTGATATATTTTTGCACTATTTTGGCTTACCTACCTCACTTAAGATGTATGTTCTTGTTCTTACATTTCCATTGAAGGATTGGTTAAAAGTTATTTGCAGTATTTTTGTCTAATTGATTTATATTAACTCAGCCATAATTAACAAACAAGGTCTACTAAAGTTGTCACATTCTGAAACATAAAAGTTATCATCGATCCATCCATCCATCCATCCATTAACCTATGCTTATTAATTACCAGGCTCCGGGCCTGTCCTAGGTTATGAAGCCTGATGGAGGACCTCACCCTGGGATGGACTAAAAGTTATCATTTCCTTTAATTTTTTATCCTTCTGTTAATAGAAAACAGTTTTGTTTAAAATGCGTAACTGCCATTTTGAGTATGCATTAATTTTTATCATGTATGCAGTTTAAACCATACTTGTAACTACCACAAAACAAGGTTGAATTTGACCGTGAAAAAAATGTATGAACCTGTCTGATGAAATAAAAGCCTCTAAATCATGAATTTTGTTTCTAATACTCCTAACTTTTAAGTACAGAAAGCAAAGGGTAGGCCTTTTACAGGGTCACTTTCATTATTATTTGGGGCTTTCCATCTCCCCTGACCTATATTTTTAACTAACCTCCCTGCCCCCCAGTCAGTAGTTTAAACTCTCCACAACTACTCTACATGATACACCTCCCCAATACACTTGTTCCCCTCGAGTTCAGATGCAACCCATCTGGTTTGAACAGGTCCCACCTGTTCCAGAAGGTCCTACAGTGCCCCATAAACCTGAACCCCTCTTTCCTACCCTTCTAGCCACATATTTAATCCCCTTATCTCAGTTAACTCAGCATGGCTTGTGCGCGGCATGGGAAGCATTCCTGAGAATACCACCATGGATGTTCTGCTTCTAAGCTTATCTGTGACTTCTATACATTTTTCTTGCAGAACAGCCCTCCTACCCTTGCTTATGTTGTTGGTGGCAACATGCACCACAACTGCTAGATCCACTCTGGCTGGGGCCAAAAGCCTGTGCATATGATCCGGAAGGTCCAATACCTGGGGGCCAGGCAGGCAAGACACCATACAGGACCCTCTATAACGCATGCACACAGAACTGTCTATATCTCTAATAACAATCCCCCACTACCACAACCTCCCTCTTCTTGGGGGAGAGGGCTCCTTGGTGCCCAAGGGCCCATTTGCCTCCCCAGTCTCTTCAGGCTCTAAAGCTGGAAGCACCTGAAAACAGTTTGACACAGTCAGATCAGGTGATGCCATCTCTGTAAAGTGTGTACGCCCTTTCTTATGTATATGACCTACAGTCACCCAGCTCTTTTTCATTCTCCTCCCTCCCTGCTTGTGGCATACACACTATCTCCCTAAAAGGCATATTAACTATCTCTTCTAACTCTGGGTTGTGTCGGATGAGAGCCAGTTGGTCCTCAATGTCACGAACCTTGACCATGAATGAGTCCACCAGCTGATATCACTCACAGACTGACGCAAGAATCCAGTAGGGCAGACATGTTGCAAACACAACTTTGAGTTGGTCCCATAATTAACTTATCTCACTATGACCCTGGCCTCTTCCTACCAGCCTATCATATTTAAATACAGTATTTAACTTTTTGTTGATTTAATTACCATATAGTTAATACAGTAAAACAATAACTTAACTGTTACGTTATAACAGAACTTTTTAATTATCCAATAGGGTCTGAGAGATAAAACCTTTAAAACCATGTAAAATTAAAATAAAGCGAAGTTGCTCTTGTGAGGCCATAAAAAACGCTGGCTACTGCCAGAACGGGAAAAAATGAAAAATGTCCTGTGAAGTTATTCGGATAGAAAGCACTGCTCATGCTGTTTATTAACACGGACAGACAAGCATGCAATTAAACAGCCACACACGTAAACTAGACAAGCACACAAAAACACAAATATATTCCCAAACAATCGCTGGAACAGGCACACAACATAAGTGTACACCGCTCTCTCACACCAAGTGCAGCAACCCCAGTGCCCGAGCGCCCCCTATGGGCCAGCTGCCACTGCTCATTTGGTTTTAAAGCTATTAACCCCTTAGTGTATTGCCCCAATTGTCATGTCTTGCTCGTCCTGGCCACCATGTTAGCCACACCCCTCCTGTCTTCCTTCCTGGCGTGGTCGTAGAAAGCTATGCCTGGTGCTTCCTTGTTACCTCTTGTTCCTGCCCCTCATGTTAATTATCTTCAGCTGTCTCTTTTTATCACTGATTGTCTGTATATATACGTGCCTCCCTATCCTTTGCCTCTCAGTTCTGACATTTTCACCTGTCTTTGCGGTCTTTATGAATAAAAGTCCGTCCGGCGTGTGGGGTTTTTCCATCACACCCTGCATTTGCCTATTGTCATCGTGACACCAGTGGAATATATTGTGGATACAATGTAATTATCAATAACTATTATTTCACAAGACATGTCTGTGTCATTTGGTTTTAGAGCTATTAACCCATTAGTATATTTCCCCATTTACTGGATTGGGCTGCTGTGATGTTCACTGTTGAAGGGGCTGAGTTTGGGCTTTTTTCAGAGGAAGCAGGAGAGGAAGGCCCCACCCTACTCACTGCACCCCTGGAAGGACTCTGAGCCAAAGGGTTCAGGGGGTCCTTGCTGTTGCTGGAGGGGGGGGGGTGTATGCTTTAAAGGGAGCTGTTTTATTTATGTGTCTGAAACTCCCCTTAAAGTGGAGGCTTTTGCTGGAGTGATGAATAACTATTACGTAACCTGTGGCAGTGACTGTGATGGTGTGCTTGCAGGCTTGGGCAGCATGCAGTACCTCTGAGACCAGCGCCTCTAGTAAGGTTAGGAGGGATATCACCACTTGGTAGAGCCCCTCAGCCATGTGCGGCCCTCCAGAGAGGAGAGAGAGCTCCAGAGAGTCCTGTAAGTTCCTGCAAGTCTTTAAATACCCTGATTGGTGGTCCATTCCACCAATATTCTCGTCATCTATTCATCCGGTTAACATTCCTACACATCTCCATTCTCCTGTTGAACATTTATACCCATCTCCATTCATTTCGTCAAACATTCCCACACATATACATGTATTTGAGGAACATTCACACACATCTCTACATCTCTATTCATCTGGTGAACATTTGCACACATTGCCATTTCATTCCATTCATCTTATACATATCCATTGATTTCTCTGAAGACTTCCCACCTGCTCCCTGCTTGTCTGCATGAAAGTTGCTACTTCAGAATCTGTTGATTAAGCAGAATGGTGTGGGTGGCACTTTAGGAAGCCACGAGTGCTGCTGTTTTACCAGCATTTCCTTCAGGGTGTTGAAATGGTTAAGCTGAGAGCTGCGGCAGTTGGATAGTGTGGGCTCAGGATATGGAGCAAACAAAAGGCCACCCTCTACTCACTCAAACGGGAAATGGGCACGGATTCCAAGTAAACCGTTGTGTTCCTGGCTAATCGCCCCCCCCCCCCCCCACACACACACACACACAGGCAATCCCAGAAAGGAGATCACCAGAATCCTGGCTCCAGTCATATCCAGTAATATCAGCATAGGGTTTGAGAGCTCAGCCAGGGCCACCGTGTGCTGCCTTCCAGCCCTTAGGTGCCACAACTGCTCTTTCAGATGGTAGCTTCCTGTCAGTTAATCAGAGGAACAGGATCCAAAGATCAAGAAGAACTCCATATGTTGGCCAAAAGTAATGTACTTCAGCTACATCTCAGAATCAATGCACACGGCTACAGATTTTGAACCAATGTGTCTTGTTCCCTTGTGATGTAAACTTGGAAGATCAGCTGGTAGAATCACTGTCTAGTGAAGAATCCTGGGTTTTTTGATGACACAGAGAGAAGCTGCCTTCTGGCTGTTTATGTTTGATGATGGTCCCATGATTTAAATTGCACGATTTTGTGTCTGAGATATGATTGGAGGATGGTTTGTAGGGTAGATAATATCACACTGCTATGGTCTGATCCCGTCTGTGCCTCCTATGCTAATCAATAAAGAGGTTATAGATACAATCCTGCCACACAGACAATCTCCAAACAAACTCCTTGTTATGCTGGCATTCCCTCCCTTTGTCCGTTATCGCTCCTCAGGTCCCCTTCCTTGGTGTTGAGTGATAGGAACAGGACCAGCTCCTGTGCCTCATAATCATTCAGGTTTGATTCAGACAGAGAGCCAGCAAATCAAATGTTGGGGCAGTAATGTGACCTCTTATTGTGCACCGTGACCCCCGTCCTTTGTCAGGCCCACAGAGGCCCACAGAGCTTTTATCCCTTTTTCTCCTGGAAGGACCTGGCAGTAGTAACACATCTGGCTCACTGCCCCCCCATAGCCATGCTGAAGCTCCCTTCGTGTTACTGTGATGATGATGAATCCAATAGTTCATACCTGTAGCTTGCTGGCCACTCCTTCAATTTCCCATATGGCAAGTTGAAGATGCACCCGCCTCACAATGTTTTTGTGGAATTTCACCCCATTAACTCATTTCCGTTCAAGCAACATATCCGTTCACTGTGGAGAATTTGGCCTGACCCTCACAAGCCTGTACAGGACGTCTCAGCAGTGTGATTAGCCACACGTGGTGTCGTCTGGGGTCACATTGTTGTCAGATTTATGCTAACAGGCTCACATGGGGCTTCCTGAGCAGGACAGGAACAGCTCCAAGAGCCCCTGACCCCACAGAGTAGAGCAGGTCTGCTGTGGTCCACCCAGTATGCATAGTAAGCGCCGTAGCATGCATATACGGCTCAGCGAATGCCAAGCGACACCCCAATAACAGCCCTGCAGAGAGTCACACAATGAACATTAACGTACTCATCTCGTCTGCGTCGATCTTCTGAAAGGAAGATGAACAACAAAAGAGACCTCCAAATACTTTTTGTTAGACATGGTTTGCATGGTTTTTCAATCATTATTGGTAAACTTGATTAGGTAAATCCGCTTACCTGATTTCAGAGTAAAACACTTACGTGTAAGTATTTCTTCAGCTGACCCCCCTTTTCCAAATCATCTGGTTGTTGAGAATTAAATGGAGTTGGATTGGGGGGAGGGTTGTGTCATCTTAGCAGAAAGACAGGTGACCAGTGAGCATTACCAGCCATTACTGGGGCACATTCAGCAAACAGAGCACACAGATGAAGGAATCGCTGCAAACCCCCGAGGCAAGGCCTTCCCTGAAGAAAAGGCGAGTGGAGGATCCATAGGGCAATCCCACCAAGTGGTAGTTCTCCCAGCAGGCATGCATGAGCCAATAGCTTCTTTGTGCCACACAATCTTGAACATTCTATTTGTTTTCTTGCCCTGTTCCCCCTAGTGGAACCCACCTCCCATTTCGGGAGCTGCCGTTGTGCCTCCCGGTCATCCCAAATGCCTGGAGCACAATTGCATGTTTAACAGATGCATTGTCACTGTAACTGAGCAGAAATATGTTCAGAAAAAACATGCTGTATGCACACTGTGTGGGTGACAGGGGAATGCAGTGATGGTTGAGGTCTGTTTACTTTAGCGCCCGTCTTTCCCTCCTTCCCAGCCAGCGATGCAGGGTGGGCCGCGGAGGCCTTCCTGTCAGCCCCGATGTGCTTCCTGACTCAGCGCTCCGAACAACACGGCCTACTGAGAACTGGAGCTGCCTGACCCTGCCAAGCGGAGCACCCCCTGACTCAGGCTGCTGAGGGGCTCTGTGGAAAGCAGAGAAAATTCCCTTCATGTAAAAAAAAGTGCCCATAGGCAATCTGGGAGCCGATTTATTTTCCAAATCGTTCTTTCATCACTCTTTATCACATCCTTTAATTTCAAATAAATCATGTACTTCTGACCAGATGACCTCATGAAATATTTTTGCATGCATCATTTCTGCATTTACTGTGGTGTTCACATCTTTACTGGAAAATCAGGTAAGTTCAGAATCAGGTGCCAACCAAGAATTGGCCGGCATTTACACCACATTTTGACTCAGCAGTTGGCACCATCACATTATTGGTGCGGAGTGTAGCTGAGTAGGCGGAGTTTAGAGAACACCAGCAAAATGGCACACCACATTGTTTAGCTGCAGATATTCGTAAGATTGTACATGACCAGCAATTTGGTTTGAAACTCCTTTGTTGTCCAACTATTTCTTGGTTCTCAACATGAACCGTTTTTTTTTTTTGGTGGGAATGCGTAGAACCATTCGAAAATAGGTTCAGAAACCAGTTCTCTGTCAGTGGAAAAATGCTATAAAACACCTGCAGATCTTCTATAGTTCCCCCTCTTGGTGAACATCTTTTACTTGTTCAATTGCCCTGTTTTGGTGGTCCGATAATGAAGTGCATGGCTTCCTACTGGCCAGAAAGCAGAACTCTCTTCACAAAAAGTACCTTCTTCATCAGCAGCTCTCCGTTATTCCATCTCCAGCCTGATTTCAGGAGCGCCACCAGCACCACTTGTTATTGGCCGGGACGCAAATGGATTTTCCAGAGCTAGTGCCCCTCTGCGACTCAGGTCATGTGATATCTCTCCTGCTGGCTGATACGTGAGGCACCTTCACACATATTTGCAGGAAAACGATTCAGAGAAAAATGCACAGAGCAGAGCAGAGACAAGCCTTGGGTTGGAGCAAAACCACTTCTTGATACATGTGCTGAGCCCTCTGTGTGCAAGTATGAAGTGAGTAAATCCACCTATATGGCTGTAGTGTGGGGGGGTGGACAAGTAATTGATACTTTGTAATTGGTACTTTATTGATCCCCGTGGGGAAATTGTCAACTTGCTCTTTGCGGAGTAAGTTGTCCACGAGGGGCAGCCACCTGTGGCAGCGCCCAGGGAGCTGGGGGTTAGGGGTCTTGCTCAAGGACGTGCTGGGTTTGAACCGGCAGCCTTATAATTACAGGCACACAGGCTTAGCCCACTGTGCGAAGCGCTGCTCCCCAGTCTTGGGGGGGGGCTGTACCACGTCTGAGTCCCTCCCATTATGCTGCACAGCCTCCCCTTCAAAGGCCTGAGGGACATCAGCACACAGTGTAAGGAAGCCCTGATACCAGTGACAGCTGGTGCTCGCTAACAAGGCATGAAAATTTCCAAACAGTTTCCAGGGAGTTTTCCTACACAATATTTAAGCAGAGGAGAAAGCCAAGAATGCCTCAACGTCTATCTGTGATAGCTGTTATTTTTGTCTTTTTCACCAGCAGCAGATCCTTAAAGCCATAGTCAGAGGAGAGATGCATACATTTATTCATCCGTTCATCTATATTGCAGAAGGTACAGGGCACAGTACTGGGAAATTTCCTGAGTGGGACCTTGTGGAAATGTTCAAATATACGTTATCTTATTGTATTCTCCAGATCAGGAAAGCATATGGTTTTGGGACTGGTCTGCTGCCACAGACAATTTCTTGCTAGAGTGATAACTCAAAAAGTACTTTCTATAGGTTTGCAGACACATTTTATGGGTGACTATCTGGTAGGCATGTAATGATGAACCAAGAATCAGTGAAAAATCAATGTAAATGTATGACGATTTAAACCGGCTGATTTGGAAAATGAATCACTACTTTAGGAGTACTTCACAGTACTTTAACAGAAAAATTGGTGTAATATTAGATTTGATTTCATGACGTGAGTTCGACGTCAGATGTCAGATGTGTATATATCGACATCGGTGCGGTGGGGTAGTGATTAGCGCTGTTGCCTCACAGTAAGAAGATCCTGACTTCGGTCCTGGGTTCTTTCTGTGTGGAGTTCGCACACTATCCCTGTTTTTGCCAGGGGCTTCAATTTCCTCCCACGGTCCAAACACATGCAGGATAGGTTGATTGGTGAGTCTAAATTGGCCTGTGAGTGTGTGTGCCCTGTGGTGTGTCGGTGACTGCCCGGGGTTGGTTCCCATAATAGACTCCGGTCCCCCTGTGACCCCAGTTGGGATTAAGCAGGATTAATCTATTAAAAAAAATAGATGGACATCATTTTAGCTTTCTGGTAATCACAAACAAAAATGGTGAGAAAAGCACAGACATGAGAAAAACTGTATGCAAACATTGTAAAAGACTGATAACATATACAAATAGCGCAATGAGCATGCTTCAGCATGTCCACCAGCACCACAGCTGAGCAAAGATTATTAAAAGGGCAAACCATGCTAAAAAGCTACACGTGCAAGCCTTAGTATATTTATTTCAAGATTTTTTTATTTGTTTATTTTGTTTTGGGATTTTTTAAAGCAGTATTTTATTCAATTTCAGTTGCATTGTTAAGAAGATGACACATTTTGCACAGTTTAGAAAGATAAATAAAGGAATATTTTTTATTTGTCTGCAGCTCATTCTGCTAAAAGAATCGTGAGAAAATCGTATCATGAGCTCAGAATTGTGAATCGTATCAAATCATGAGTTGAGTGTACCGTTATATCCCTACTATGTGGATATTTTCAAATATTGAAACAGATCACCCCCAAAACTGAAGCAAGATTGCTTAGTGGCAGCAATGGAGAGGGTGGCTGCAGAAGACACATGGTTTTGTGAATACTGTAACTCTAAAAGTATTTGTTGAATCTTTTTTAAATATCCCTGGTACATTGTATATCTGGTATCCTTTTCATTTTGTGACAAATCGCACCAGCCAGCAATATTCTAGCATCCTATACAAGATTTTATTTAGCCCCCACCCACCAAAACAAATTTAGTCAATTCATTTATATTAAAAACATTTCAGTAGCACAGGGTTCCTGACTGCTAACTAGCTATTTTGCATCTGTTTCATAAGAAAAGTAGTAAAATATTAAAACTAGCATCAATAACCATAATGCAGAATTATTCAAATTATGGTCCTCAGGAACCAAGCACCACTGAAGTTTGAGCCTTCCTTTACCTATCAACCAACAAAGCCTCTTAGGCTAATCAGAATCAATAATTATTAAACTAACTACTTGGGAGAACTGAAAACAAGGCCTGTATTTTGAATGGAGGGCTGGAGTTGATGCCTGCGTTAATGTCACAAAAATGTAACCAGATGTATTTCTTTTGATTTTTTTCACTTGCTCTTTTGCACCCCTTAATCAAATGGCACCTACAGGGCGGGCCAGCCCTGGTCAGAGATGCAGATCTGGTGAACCTGATCATCTTGAGACAAGTCAAGCTTTTAATAAAGTTTTTTGGAAAAATGGAGAGAGTGTTTGGGCCACTAGAGATTGTAGAGGGTATAGTGGGAGTAGGGATTAGATGGGAGCACGGGGTGACAAGGCCATCTCGGAGTTACATTGTCATTGTTCAGACAGCATCTAGGTAATGTACTGCTTTTCAGTCTTAGTAATGGCAGAACACAAAGATATAATCTAAACATGTGGATCGATTTGTTATTCTGACTTCCCTGGGCCAGCACCCATAATAATTTGCATTCCTGTTTTTATTTATACAATATTTATATTTAGAAGGAGTCCCTTTGGTATGTTTGCTGGCACCCTTGGGTTTGTGGAGATCATGACCTCATCCTTCTTCCTCCTTGTCACCGCACACCCGACACCCACCTCCCCTGCAGTACATGTTTCAGGACAGGTTTATGCCAACACAAACATCTGAAGATGTTCCCTTTTTTCCTTTTACTCAAGGTAGAGGGTAGGGTTGATGTTCGTTCTACCCACGAGCCAATCAACTGGCTTGCTGAGGTGGCCAAGTGCTTCCTGTCACTATTATGATTCTCATCCAATGTGAGATATTGTCATGGCCACATTTTTTGATAATGATACAAGTATTGGTTTTCACAAAGTTTGCTGCTTCAGTGTTTGTAGATTTTTTTCTCAAATGTTTCTGTGGTACACTGAAGTATACTTGCAAGCATTTCACAAGTATCAAAGGCTTTTATTGACAATTACATTAAGTTTATGCAAAGAGTCAATATTTGCTGATGGCAGTGCATTCTTGCATAATCAACACTTGCCCCTTGAGGATTTACCACAAGTTCTCAATGGAATTAAGGTCTGGGGAGTTTCCTGGCCCTGGACCCAAAATCTTGATGTTTTTATTCCCCATGCCGCTAAGTTATCGCTTTTGCCATATGGTGTGGTGCTCCATCATGCTGGAAAAGGCATTGTTCATCACCAAACTGTTCTTGGATGGTTGGGAGAAGTTGCTCTCAGAAGATGTTTTGGTACCATTCTTTATTCATGGCTGTGTTCTTAGCAAAACTGTGAGAGAGCCTACTAAGAAGCCCACTAAGTAGCAACCCCATACATGAATGGTCTCAGGATGCTCTGTTGGCATGACTGAGGACTGATGGTAGTGCTCACCTTTTCTTCTCTGGAGAATAATTTTTACCCCCAAAAATTGGAAAGGGGATTCATCAGAGAAAATTACCCCAGTCGTCAGCAGTCCAATCCCCTGTACATTTTGCAGAATATCAGTTTGTCCCTGAAGTTTTTCTCAGAGAGAAGTGGCTTCTTTGCTGCCCTTCCTGACACCAGGCCATTCTCCAAAAGTCTTTGCCTCACTGTGTGTGCAGATGCACATACCTCCTTGCTGCCATTCCTGAGCAAGCTTTGCACTGGTGGTCCCCCGATCCTGCACCGGAATCAACTTTAGAAGACATTCCCGGTGCTTGCTGGACTTTCTTGGGCACCTTGAAGCTTTCTACACAACAATTGAATCACTCTCCTGGAAGTTCTTGATGGTCTGATAAATGTTTGATTTAGGGATTTAGGTGCTATCTTACTAGCTGCAATAGTCTTGCCTGTGAAACCCTTTTTGTGCAAAGCAATGATGACTGCATGCGTTTCCTTGCAGGTAACTGTGGTTAACAAAGGAAGAACAATGATTTCAAGCACCACCCTCCTTTAAAAGCATCCTGTCTGCTATTCTAACTCAATCAGCATGACAGAGTGATCTCTAGCCTTGTCCTCATCAACACTCTCACCTGTGTTAACAAGAGAATCACTGAAATGATGTCAGCAGGTCCTTTTGTGGCAGAGTTGAAATGCAGTGGAATTTTTTTTGGGTGTTTTGGGATTAAATTCATTTTCATGGCAAAGAGGGACTTTGCAATTAATTGCAATTCATCTGATCACTCTCCATAAAATTCTGGAGTATACGTAAATTGCCTTACTGAAAACCTGAGGCAGCAGACTTTGTGAAAACTAATATTGTCATTCTAAAAACTTTTGGCCATGACTGTACATAGAAGAAGGTCATTGTTTTAACATGGTTGATAGTGTCCCATCTGGGGGGATGTTTGCGTTTTTTCCCTCTAGCCCATCTCCCTCCCAGCCGCCTCTCCATCTCCCCCTATTCATATTCATGTGAAAGCGAACCCTCTCCTTGGCTTATTTACATATTTGGAAGGGCTGACGGGGGGAGCCCCTGCCATGACGAGATGCCAGCACAACCCGGCAGTTACTGGTTACCAGGGGCCAGCCTGGGGCCATGCTGCTGGTCCCCAGAGTGGGCAGGGTCTGCCATCTGTCCAGCGGGCCATGAGGTTGCAACCATATTGCAGGCAGACTGGAGATAGAGAATTATGGACAGGGGGCGGGGCACAGGAGTCACCCAGACCTGGGTGGACAAAGCACAGAGAGTAGAGGGGTCTGGGGGTGGGGTAGGGGGGGCGGTTGAAAAGGCTGGGGAGCAGGAAGCCAGCGCTTTTGCCCTCGGTGGCATTTGCCCTTGGTGGTGGTATACAGGGGCACGCTCTGTGTGGAAAAGGGGGGGCAGTTATCATCAGCCCCCCACCCCCCATGTGTGAGTTATTGTGAGAGAGGCAGGCGTCTCATGTGCATGTGAAGAACCAGGGCCTTTGGGATGGACGGGTGCGTGCTGCCACAGGGCTAAAGGGAGAGATAAGTCAGCACTGTCCCCAAGTAGGCACCCCCACTGGCAGGAGGGAGTAATGGTGCTGCTTTTCAGCTCTTCCTCAAACATATAGGCCACTGTCATCCATGCTCAGATACATCCTGAGATGTGAAGCATTCGCTCTGAAAAACCACAGAAATTCCTTGGAAAATCTCCACTGAGGTTTTTATTACAGCACCATATAAGACCGGAGCCCCAAACAATGGCCCCGGAGTTGGAAAGGGGGTGTTGCTTGCTTCCTCCCTTGTCCTTTTGTCTGACCTCAGAAATATTTATTCAGCGCTCAGAAAGTGACAATCGTCAGTTTAGCCCATCTGCCATGCAGCCCGATTGTCATGTGCAGAGAAAGGAGCTTTCAGCATGGCGTCATTAATCACGCATCAGTCTGGCAGCCATTCCCACAGGCCGCGCCGGCCCGTCGCTAAGGAGTCCACACACGATGGCAAGGGACAGAGGATGCTATCATCGAGCACCGTGTCTCTTACCTCAAAACACAGCTGGAAGGGGGGACCCTGCATTCCAGGCCTGATAGCGAAGCTTAACTTCTGGAGCCTCAGTTAATGATTTCATAACCTCTGACGACTGTGGGGGATTCATGCAAGTCAGCCTAATGTTCCCACTCTCCAATCGCACACACAGAGGTGAATGGCAGCAAGTGGCACTCAATTAGCATCAGCAGGGTTGCCAACTTTGGTCAGCTGGCTGGCACGAGATTTTTCATTTACACATATGTACACACATTTATATGTATGTAACAGTTTTTTTACCTTGTAAACGTTATTGGACATTTTGGGATTTGCAAACTACCCCAACGCTTTTAATGTAGCTAATTTTATGTTTATAATGGAATAAGACAGATTTGCTGTAAAATTTCTTGAGTGAGCATGTGAATCAGAAAGTGTGATTGTCATGTTAAATGTATGACAGTTGGCAACCACGTATAACAGAAAGCGTTCATCTAGCCTTGAGCGAGCGAAAGACAGCAGAACTTTGCACAGGTTCCTCAGGTCACATCACCCCTAGCAACAAGCCTATGGTAAATGTTTTATTTAAAGCTGTAAAATTATTTTTGAAGATGTTTGGAAACTGTCCAGTAAAATCTATTCCAAATATTTCCATGGCTGTGTCCTTACCAAGCCATCTTTTTATATTTTAAGTTTGCTGTATATATTGAAATAGGAAGTACAAAGAGCGGTTATTCATGTACAGTTTGGCTAAAAGGTGCTATTAAAGTTAGCTGTTCTAGACTAGTGTGTCTTTGTAATTGCCCCAAAAGTAGGGCATACTGTTAAATAAACTTAGTTGTATGGTAAGACTGCCTTAATATTTAGCTTTTTGTGACTACCTTAAAGATGCATGCAGTCAGTGGGTCTCAAAGGTCAGACCATAGAAAAGGACAATGATCTCTTCGTCTCAGTACTACTTGTCTGAAATTTGACTTTTTTGTGGTACAAACCTGGTCCACACTCAGACAAAGGCCATGTTCACACCTGATATTAACATGTGTCCTGGGTGATCCGATCGCAAGTGGACAGCGATAAATACGTCCGTTCATACCTGACATTAACATACACCTCGGCATATGTCTCAACTGGCTATTTATATTCAGATCTCACTTTCCCACATCTTATTTAAATAAGCATGTAAATCACTTCCGTATGCAGAATTTGCCAAATATTTAAAGAAGGAGAAGAATAAATCAAAAGCTATTGGTCATATTCTGGGTGTAAAAAAACCCATAATACTCAAAATGAAATAAATAAATATATCAGTAAATAAATAAATATTTCAAGTATTAATGTGTCATATTATTTTTAAATAATTCTGTAAAGGGTATTATATTTCTTAATAACGTTTATCTTCTACATGTAATCTTTAAATTGTATTTCATAATAATGTGTTTTCATTCAACAGTCATTATTATAAAATATTTCACAGAATGCAAATGTGATTTATTAATTCAAACTATATTTCACAATAAAGTTCAACTTTATTTTAATGTTGTAGGCATGCATTTTTATACTGCATGAACACGATACAAATGTGCATCTTAAGAAAGTCCTTCAGTACTTAGGTTAATACTTTTCTATTCAGGGGCAAAGGGTTCAGCCTGTAATGCATTATGTTGGTTGCCATATGATAATATTTTGGCTTTTATTCATAACCAATAAAGCTCAAAATCTGTGAAAATTTCAAGAAAGGGGTTCATTGTTTTGTCTGATACGCTGAATTATATGTCTGACTTGGAGCAAGTAAAATAAAATGACCTACATAGTCAGGGTTGGAGTTGGACTGAATTTCTGACTGGGAGTTCAAGCCCCCAGACAGCCCAATATAAAACTTTATAAACTTTATTAAAAATATCTGTTAACATATTATCTTGTCCTGGGCTATTCAAATTGTGGTCTTTGGGAGCCAAGTACTGCTGAATATCCAACCTTCCTTCACCTGTGAGCCGGGTGTGAAGCCTCTGACCAAACAGAATCAGTAATTATTAAACTAACTACCTGGGAGAACTGAAAAAATGGCCTGGATTTGGAATTGAAGGCCAGATTTGAATAGGGGGCATCTAGGCTATTTAACACACATTCTTGCATACACTCTTTGATTTTGCATGACAGCAAACTCACTGTCATGTTTCACCAATATTAACAAACCCTGGAGCAGCTTTGACATAAATAAGGTCAAAGTGCACATTAAATATATGATAAATTCCAAACATCTTTAATGAATCTTCTTACACAATTTATTTTTCCCAAATTTGTGCGGAACATTAATGATGCTCATTTCAACAACATTTCCGTGCAAATTGGTCGCAACCCAGGACACATCCATGTTCACATTGCTGTAAGAATGTGACCATACTGTCATGGCTGAAAATATTGACACCCCTGCATTTATGTCAGAAAATACACCACGTCTCACAGAAAATTGTTGTAATTACAAATGCTTTGGTATTGTCATATTTATTTCTCTTGTTGGTACTGGAAGAACACAAAAAAGCAGAGGGAAAAAAAAGAAATCTGAGACATTCCACACAAAACATATTTTTGGCCATGACTGTGTGTCCCAGACCACCTCCAAATGTGGTTTGAATGATCAGATCTCAATGCCTTTTCAATGTGTTTTGGGTGCATTCACACCTGTATTTAGTACTGTCCACTTGTGATTGGATGACTTAGGGCATATGTTAATAGCAGGTGTGAACAGGGCCACCATCTCCTTCTGCTCCTTACTTCCTGGAATGTTCCTTTCCTTCTCTCTCGTTAGCATAACAAAAAAAGAAACGATGAGGAAGTACAAGAAAGCTGGTCGAAACCAGCTTAAAATCATAGCCTGTTTAAAAGACAAAGGCAGTATGGAGACCCAATCATTCTGCGCCCCCCATGTGTGGGGTGTGTGCGTGTCCCATCCTCTGCCCCATGCTCAGTGCCGGCCAGGAGGCATCTGCCGCTCAGAGTACTGACAACAACATCTGCTGCCATTCCCTACTTTCCCAGCATGCCGCTGAGTAGGGCTTCTCCCAAAGGTGGCCTTTGTGTGTACCATTGTCAAGCCCAGCATTATCTGCCAGCTTGGTTCCCACGACAACAAGGAAGTTCCTTCTAACGTGAGGGGAGAGGCAGCCGCTGCAACAGACTGGCATACTGGGACATAGGAGGAGTCCACGGATTGTGAGGGGGGTTGAAGGGTCCAGCGATTAGGGGAGCACGCGTTTCTCCCAAGAGAGGGTGGACCTCCTCGACCCCATCTGGGCACCATGGGGGTGTCTGCGTGGGCCCAGCTGCCAGTTCCCCAGAGGGCTGCTTCCTAATGCAGATATTGTAGTGTGCAGCATCACAGCAGAAAATCTCACCACGGAGGGGGGCAGCTGTCAGTAATGAACTCCAGTGTGGCCGGGTCCCACCTATGCATAACATCATACTCAGAGACCTGGGTGAGATGCAGGTTTCACAAGTTGGACCATTCTACTGTGCTGCTGCTTCACTCCTTCCTGACAGTGACGCTGGCAAATTGGCTTTACTCAGATCATCATCACTGTGTAATTTTCATGCATTCCAGCATGAAAACATGGATTCTGATACAGTTAGGAGTTTATTGTTGATATGAAGCAAAAGCACACATGTGGTTGAAACGTGTGTAAGAAATCTGGAAGAAATTGGAAGAAGTAATTGGAAATACAGTGGTACCTCAGTTCTTGAACTCATTAGATCTCAAATTTCTTAAAAGTTGAACCAACCAGTTCAGAAAAAAATTACCTCGTACTCGATCTGAATCTCAGAAGTCAAACCGTGAACGCTGACCTAAGATAACTTGTATTCGCGGGGAAATGAGCCACGTGGCAAGTCTCTTAGCGGAAACAAAGGGTAACACTTTAGTCTCAGCCTCGCATTCGCTGTGATAGCATCGTGCATGTTTACACTATAGCTGAATACATATATTTAGACAGTAAAAATACATTTAGACAATAATAGACAGTAACAGTAAGTATTATTATATAATAAAATACATTTTGAAATAAAGATTCCTTAGTTATTCTAATATTAATAATAAACCATTAATACATTTAATTATAATAATATTGTCATGCTGAGCAGGAATGAATGGAGATAAAGGCGCAGACGTCAGGGTATCAGGGAATACGGGGTTTAATTACAGGTAAGGCAGGCAAAACCCAGATGGACAATACAATGACCGGACTGGGGAAACAAACTGAAACACGGACGAAATACAGAGGGCTAATGAAAACAACCAGAAACTGGTGATCACATGGGGATTCCACATGGGGTTAACAGTCAAGGGGACGTGGCACACGGAAGGAGCGGATGATCGGGGCAGGACACATTGTTTTATTTTACACATTGTTTGGATACATTTATTTTCTTACTTTACAAATTACTGTTTTGATAAATCTGCTTAGATGTGTTTAGTACAGTATATGCTCTTCTTGTTTTATCCGGTTCATTTTGTGTTTAAATGCTAAAAAAACATATTTAGGTGTAATTTTTTTGGGGCTGGGAACCAATTAATTAGTTTTCCATAATTTCTTATGGGGAAAATTTGATCAGTTCTGAATGGATTAAGTTTAAGTTCGGTACCACTGTATATAAAAATCATACACACGTGTGTGTTTATATATGTGCACTCGGTGGCCAGGTTATTAGATATACCTCGTTAAGGCAATCAACAAATTGTGTGTGGGTGACCACACATGCAACACACAGACTAGGTTGACAGAGTGAAATAATGGCTGACAAACAAAAAAGTTTAATTGTATTTATTTGATGAATTTCTTGTGTGACCCTACTGGCAAGTGTACATGCTGCAAGCTAATTAAAAACATCATGAATGCAAATGGTTAAAGAAACATGCCAATCTCCCCTGGTTCCCAGTGAGGCCTGTGGCGTGGACCTGACCGGGCCTGGAATCTCCAGGTGCTGTCCTGACCGGAGTAAAATCTCTTGGTGGGACTTCATCTGAATGTAGGCTTGATTTCTATTGAGGTTTGTGAGTCACTCATTTTCAGGTCCAAAGAAGTAGATCAGAGTGCCCTAGGAAAAAGGTGACAAATGTCAGTGTTGGTGACAGCAGTGAGCCCACAGCCTGGGAGGTCAGCCTGGGCCGGTCCAGAAACCACATAGCTGATTGATGAACTAACCGTGCGTTCACACCGCACGCGGCGAGAGCGTCAAAGTGGCCGGTTTCACATAAATAATGTTAATTAAAGACCAAGATTAGTAAATGTCTCCTATACTATTGAAATTAGACTAGCACTTAACCTTGAACATAAAAATTACACACCACATAAATGGCTTTTAATTGAAAGAAAACATGTAACTCCAAAAAAGTTCTTTCCATCGATCAATTTCTTACTTTCACATTCAATATATTTCATGAGGTTAACTTATACCCTCCTTGTGGTCAGTCTGCACAAGATTAACAAGCTTGTTTGATTTGCGGACCCTTTAAATACACGATAAGCATTCAATCTACGTCAGGGCTTCAGAGCGTCGAAAAATCTTTGTACAGCGTCGTTGGCAGGCCGGCCAGGGCAAATTTTGACGCTCTCGCCGCGTGCGGTGTGAACGCAGGGTAATAGTCTAAGAAGTCCCAGTCAACCAAATCGCTGGGTTCTTGGCACTGCCACTGCCAGTCAGGGGCATGGGGGGGCGATCCTGACAGCATTGCCTTTAGCATTGCTGTTCTTAGCAGGGCTAACAAACAGCCCTTTTCTAGGGCCTGGGGGCTGTGCATGAATTGGGGGTGGGGGGTGGGGGGGGCAGGCACAGTCGTACCCCATTATGACTATGCTCTGTCATACTACACACCTATGGAGAGAGTGAATAAGTGAGTAAAGTCGGGGGAACGTCTAAGTGGAACTTTAAATGGGGTCAAAGATAAATCAGGGGAAGGGCCAGTCAGAAATTGGAGGCGACAGAGACTCATTGTGAAGGCAGATGATTGGCTGCATGGTGGTGGGGGGTTGGAGGCAGACCTTGGAGCCTGTGTCCTATTGGCCGGCTGCGTCTGTTCCTAGGGAAGGGATTCCCTCTGCAGATATGAGTTTGCTGTATGGTGTGTGTAAGAATTTCCTGACGTGCTGCACTGTACGACACAACATACCTCTACGCAGTGGGAATTGGTGCGCAGTTGCAGTTTTGATGAATAAATCATTGCCACCTATGTCCAGGTTATGGTGATTTACGTTTTGGTAGGATGCTTGGTTATGTTTTGTCAGGGTGACTTCACATAGGCTAATTTGTCAGCAAATGGTAAACTTTAGTGGGTGGAAAATCAGGGTAGTTTACAGCGTCGTTTCCATTATTTTGCCAGGGAGCCAGTTGTAAGTGATGTATACACTCACCTAAAGGATTATTAGGAACACCATACTAATACGGTGTTTGACCCCCTTTCACCTTCAGAACTGCCT
>JABFEA020000067.1:16801709-16817258 GCA_019775915.2 Cyphomyrus plagiostoma | reverse complement strand
CCCCCCTCCCCCCCACCGCTGCGGGTCACCTCTTATATGCAGGCTGCTTTGTCATAGCAAGAATAATTCTGGGTTTCCTTTTCTAGGGCACAGTCTATATTAAGTAACATAGGACAACAAAATTATAACCTGGGGGCTAGTCCAGTCCCCCCCCCAAAACTGGCGCCCACGGCGTCTTGTGGATTTTTTTGTCAATTAGGGGGAAAGCTTAGAAATTGTATCCATCTGTGTGCTCTCTCTCCCTCTTTCTCTCTCTCTTTCGCTCTTCCTCTTATACAAAAACACACATACTCATACACATACAGCCACCCCCATAGCATATAAATAAGGTTGGACCAAGATATCTGATTGGTTGGACCCACCTCCTCAACAACCTGATTGGTTATCTCTGTGAACCAATCATCTTTCCATCTGTTCTCAGAACATTTTGTGTAAATAAAATTCCCATGAGCGGTCATAGGCATGTGGGGGAGATGATGGTGAAGCCAATTGCACTCTGTCCTTGTCCCTCTGTCTCCCTGCGATTGTGTATACTGGATACCCCCACTGTGTCATTTAAACTGTTTCTCCATATTTTGAGCATCTTCAGGGGAGGCAGCCAGTGGCAGAGGAAGATGACCCCCAGTCTTGGGGCATGGGGCCCAGACTGGAGTCCTGCACATCCCAGGTGGGGATTGAGCTGGAGGGGTTGAGGCGGGCTCTGGGTGTGGTCTGTGAGCTTGAGGAGGAGTTGAGTGGAGTCTGTGACAGGGGGTGGGGTTTACACCACAGATGGGGAGGAGACATCAAACATGCAGCTTCGGTTGGGGCATTGACCTGAGGGTGGGTCTGGCTAGGTGCATCACAACTCCCAATGTGACCACAGGAGGCATCAGAGAGTAAACGGAACCACAGAAAGTGTGTGATGCAGAGTGGAATGGGGTGGGGCATAACGGGGCAGTGGAGTTGCTTGGACTCTTGGAATCTGCGTTTACAAGGCTGCCTTTCGCTTTTGTTTCGCAAGTTTATACACTGAACCTCACCGCTCAGGGGGCCAATTTGGCTGGCTATAGTAGTGTAGTAGTATTTACTGATGATAGCATGTGTTTGGTAAACTAACACCATCGTTAGACACTCATCAGGGGGGATATCTGCCTGTCTGCACATTCCCGCCACTGCATTGTCTGGCTCTCCACAGCTTAGTACACCACTGTTACTGCCTCCTGAACCTCAGACTACACTCCATCCCTGTTTCACATCCTACAACTTTCTTCGATGTTCCAATGCTTGTGTACATTTCACCTCCCCCCCAATGGAAGATGCTTATTTCTGGCTTTGCTGAATGTCTGAGAATGTATCTTTGTTTTGTGCCCCCCAATCCCCTTTTGGTTTCTGTTTAATTGTAGGTGGCTCCAGCATCAAAGTGCCCCGCCCTAACTGCCGCAGACACTCAGCTCTGTGTGGGGGAGGTGGACCTGGAGGGGTGGCCTGTGTTGAATAGAGACGCTGAAAACCAGCAACCACAAAGGGCCCCGTGGGACTGAGGAGGCACATGGAGGGTTTGGGTTACCCACAAGCCCCGGCCCCACTCCACCCCACCCTGTTAACCTGCCAGCCATGTGAATCCACAAGTACTTTAGTGATTTGGGGAGGAAACTTTACAACCTGGGGGCCATAGGCACTGACTGGGCCCACAGACCAGGTCTAATCACTGCGCAGCTTTATAGACTGTGCCTACTGACCAGGCCTGGCCTACTTATTGGGCTCACAGCCTGTGCATTTTTTATGAAATAATGAAGACACACTGCTTTTCTGCAGCCTGTGGATGTGTTTCCCTGTGTGCAGGGTATACTTACCATGGCGTCACGGGGTGGTAAAGGGGTTCGTACTGAGAGACAGACTCAAAGCTTACAGGCCGCCACTGATCAGAAGGATGTTGAATGACACATTTTCCCCCACATGCATGTCTAGCAAGGCCTCCATTACACAGTTAATTATGGTGTACTCCGTCTTCTCTTAATGGTATATATAGCTGGTGCCTGGAGGCTCTGTGGTCAAGCCAAGCTGGGGTGGGTGGGGGGGGGGGGCATGGCACCCACCCAACACGGGGCTGTGTGCCCTGACTCGCATGGTGGAGGGGTAACAGGGCAGGGCTGCTCTGTGTGATTGAGGGGGTGGATTACATTGGTTTGGAGTAGCGTGCTTATGTGGTTAATGCAGGGAGGGGACCCAGCACGGTGGCACAGGCTGGTGGAGGGAGGTTTGATTCCCACACCTTCTCTGCATTTACACTGTATTTCTACATGTTGTTCATTTTCATTCTTGTGGTTTTAAACACTGACATGTGAGGGACTGCAGCTGAAAATAACACAGCTAAATAAAACCCCGAAACTCCTCCTGTGTAAACTGTTTGCTGTTGCAAAGACCTGTACCTTTAACAACTGTACTTTTAAGGGCAACTTGTTTTTTTATTTAAATTTTTTGATTGGTGGTGTTAATATGACTGGTTCCGAGGTTAGTATAACAGCCTGTGCTATTTGATAAATCAGAAATAATTGAAATAACAATTGAATACTTCAAATATTGTTTCACGTCCAACAATGTAAGGAATGACCCAGAGTGCAGGCTGTACAGGGGTAATCCCTCACGGGGACGTTTTATTGGCTTAATCAGGCAGACGGCAAACGTTAACGGGCAACAATGAACAGACAAGGGATACTGAGCTAAAATTTGCTTATAAACAAGGCTAAAGAGGAGCAAACACAAGGCAGCTGTGAACGATCAACAGGAGGGCAGCAACAAGAGGTAAGACTGACGAGTGATAGATGTGGCTGATTTGGAGGCACACCCAAATTAAAACATGGGAATAAGACAGGCAGAGCAGGCTGGACTTAACATACTGAATGTATTGTTTTGACATAAGGTACTTTCACACAAAAGTTCTGGAACCTGGTCCATGGTTACAAGTTTTGAACTTTTTAAGTTCCTGGCCACTTTAGTTGCCTTCATATTTCTCTACAGACCTGGGACCTTTATACTAAATAAGCATGGGAGATGCAAAAAGGTTGTAGAATGAACTTAACACAAAATTCAAAGCTATACCATCACCCCAAAACAAGTGAATGCAATCAAAAGGGGACAGGCCTTTTATTCAAATTTTATTCACATGAACTATGACATGATTATTGCAGAAATATGGAGATGCAAGCAAAACATTTATTCATTAAATGTATCTGAAGTACAAAAATAATTTCCTTTGCTCAGTTTTTGCTCTGCTATTTATATCCCTTTTCTCCAGGCTTCCATGTAACTTCCAAGTTAGTGGTGGTGCTTGTGGTCAACCAATCAGCAAGCTATCACTGTTAGCTCCCCCAAAGTAGTTCCTATTTAAATGAAAAGTACCCAGTTTGGAGTAGGTACTAAAAAAGTGTTCCAGAACTGCCTCTGAGGAGCTGTGGTGTAAGCGTTTGCAGAGGATTTGTAGCAGATTTATACTTGTCATGGCTGTGGATGCTGAAACATCCGAATGGAAAAGGCAGGAACAGCTCAGAGAAGGAAAGGGGGTAGAGGGTGCGTGGGCAGAGCTGAGGGCGGGTACCCGTCCATGTAATCCTCATACACCCCCTTCCACAGTGTTTGGTGCTCCCAGCTGACAAATTCAAAGGTGGATGGGGGTACCGCGCTCTACCGCCTCCATTTAGCCATTGCGCCATGTGCACTATGGGCAAGGAATGCTTCACAGCTGGAATTTCACTTCGCTGTTAGGGTGAAATGCTGTTAGACCTGGGGGGCAGAACAGCCTGTGGTGTGGACCATGATATGCACCAGCATCCTGGTGAAGGTAGAAGGAATTAGCAGATTCAACACAAGTGTACAAATATATACCAGCAGCTGGGGCAAATCTGACCCTGGGGTCACAAAATCTGCCCTCTTAAAGTCAAAGGGCTACCTGGCTGGGACAGTACATTAGGGATCTAGAAGAGGGGTTGGTGTCCTGGGGTAGGGCAGAAGGGGTAGGGCTTCTGGCTGTGGGGCTCACGCTAGGATGGGTCTACCAGGGTTTAGGAAGAGTGGAGAGTTGTGGAGGAGGCCACACATGCACAACCCCTCACTCAGAGGCGTCTTGCCATGGCCCAATTGAAAGCAGCAGTACCTACCTGGCTTCTGCAGACTGATCAAGTTTTTACATGGTTTGGACTGTGATGTGTCTCTGTGTTTGAGCAGCTTGGTCCAGGGACCTCCTCCACAACTCTCGTCACATTAATTGTTTGGCTGGAGTAGCGATATGCTTATCAGCCTCCGGGTTTATCTCCCTCTGCGACGTATCACAGAGCCGCCGGCGAGGAGGAAATGTAAGGTTATGTGGTGACTCCCACCCCCTGCCCCCTCCCCACATGCAGCCTCCATCTGCAGCCGTGCTTAGTGCTTATTGGAACATATGCTGTCTCTTACTCGTTTGCCATCTGTTCTCTCAACTTACGGAGTGTTCCTGTTGCCAGGGCGACAGGCCCTTTCAGTGCACCAGGGCCGCAGACATTTCCTGCTTGGGATCCTTTGTTTTTCTCCCTCCCCCCCCCCTCCTTTTTTGGAAGTTGTACACAGGAATGGCTTCAGCCCTCACCCACACCGTGCTCTCCAGCAGTGCCCTTGGCTCCAACACCCTCCTGCCTTGTGAGCTACTGCCTCTCTCTTGTTGGTGTTTGTGTTGACGTTGTTTTCCTGGTCCCTCATTGCACATACAGCTACCAGCTGACACAGCACTGAAGTCTATCAAAAGTCTGTTTCGGGTTTTCAGTGACTTTGTGTTGTCAAGTGCATCCCAATGGAGGAGTTTAGGAGATCTATTTTGCAATTCTCTGTGTCCTTTAGTCATCACAAGCTCATTATGAGTTGGCAGGTGTGGTGGGGTTTCGAGTCCTGCCCTTGTCTTTAACAGGCTGCAGATTTAGACTCACTGGAGGACCTGCTCTTTCAATGCAGAAAGCCTCTATTTGCTAATATGACACTTTCCATCTGTAACAGTTACAGTACATTTACATTTATTTATTTAGCAGAAGCTTTTGTGAGGCTAACAGTACATAACAAGCATTCACCTGTGAAGGATTCAACTGAATGCAGCTAGGCTGAGCTTCTAATAAATGACCAGTGACAAGTACAAGTTAGCATCAGAGCAAGACCTCTGTGATGTGTCACAAAGGAAGAACCTATTCAAACTAAAGATGAGTGTGGAAATACAAGAGTGTCTTAAGATACGCAGGAGGTTCCTAATGGCATTTATCCACTGCCACCAAGAACCTAGTTGTACCCAAACCAAACTACATAGAAACAGTTTTCCATTGTAGATTATGTGAGCCATACCCAACTCGTCATAACCTTGCCATAAATCAGTTCGTGATTTTTTTTCACTGTTACATATTCCATGGTCAACTGTTAGTGGTATTATTGCAAAGTAGAAGTGTTTAGGAACCACAGAATTGCAGCTATGACGTGGCATACCACGTAAAGCAACAGAGTGGGGTTGTTGAGTGTTGAGGTGCCTAGTGCATAAAAGTTGCCAATGCTTTGTTGATTGCAGAGGTTTACACTTCCTCTGGCATTAACCCCAGTGCAAAACCTGTACCAGTAGCTTCATGGAATGAACTTCCCTGGCCATGCAACTGCATGCAAGCCTCACATCACCAAGCACAATGCCAAGCATCAGATGGAGTAGATGTCAGATGGTGTAAAGCACACTGCCACTACACTTTGGAGTAGTGGAAACATTTTCTGTGGAGTAAGGAATCGTGCTGCTCTGTCGGACAGTCTGATGGACGAGTTTGGGTTTGGCAGATGCCAGAAGGATTACCTGTCTGACTGTTTTGTATCAGCTATATAGTTTGGTGGAGGAGGGATAATGGTATGGGTTTTTTTAGGGGCTGGGCTAGGCCTTTTAGTTTCAGTGAAGGGAACTCTTAATGCTTCAGCATACCAAGACATTTTGGACATTTCTGTGTTTACAACTTTGTGGGAACGGTTTGAGGAAAATTTTTAGTTCTAGCGTAACTGTGCATCACTACACAAAGCAAAGTACACAGTTGGGTGAGGCTGGTGTGGAAGAACTTGACTGGTCCTTACAGAGACCTGACCTTAACCTCATTAAACACCTTTGGGATGAACAGAGATTGCAAGCCAGGCCTTCACATCCAACATCAGTGCCTCACAAAAGCTCTTCTAGATGAATGGGAAAAAATTCCTAGGGACTGTTGGAGTTGTACTCCGCTGGGTCCGTCGATGAGAAGAGATTCACAGCTGAGACGAGGAGTAGTTGCAAGCCACGGGTTTATTCTGTAACAGGTTGCAAGCTGGGAGCGTCTGTCTGACACACATTCAGCATGTACAGGAAGAGGCTCAACCATATGTAATCAGTTAGTACTTGTCCTTGTGGAAGGCTAAAGATAAGTAAGGGCCGCTTACGTTGTCTTTCTGCTCCATCTATTGGTCTTCATTGGATCACCCACCCCTGCCGGCGCCAGTATGTTCTTGTTTCAATTTAGTTAGAGCCTTATAGAATTATTCCCTCAGGACACACTCCAAAATCTTGTGGAAAGCCTTCCCAGAACAGTGGCAGCTGTTATATCGCCAAAGGGAGGACCAGCTGTATATGCCTATGTATTTAGAATGGGATGTTGTAGATGTTCCTGTAGCTGTAATGACCATGTCCATACTGTGTGTATCTCTTGAGTATTAGCCTTCTTCATAGCGTGTACTGTTAGTTTTCCTCACTGCCACCCCAGAGTATGAGGGCAGGTATTTTGTGGGAGGGTGGGGAAGTGTGCCTGGGGTCAGGGGTGGGCTGTTTGTGGGACATGGCATGTGGGGGTGTCATCTTTCCAAGTCCAAAACAGCCAATGATCCAGGGAAAGCGATACACAAGCAGAAAGACAAAAAGACAAAGGGAACAAGTGGAGCTGGGTGGAGGTGCGGTTGCAGGAAAATAGGACACCATGGCCTGCTGCTGCTCGCCACCCGTCCATCGAACCGGTCGTTGGGGTATCTCTTCCGGCACTACTGTGTTTAACTGACATTGTATTCAAAGGTGGACTATTAAGAATTAATGTGCCATACCTGCTGCTTTACTCTGCCCGCCCCCCCTAAATCCCAGTGTGTGGCACCCTTATATCACAGGGTAACATAGACTACTGTATCACAGCTGCCCTCCTGAGGGGGGGGGGGGTGGATGGTTGATCCTGCTGATTATGTTGTGGTTTTTCCTTCCTTGCCAAATCATAAGTCAGAAGCCGCTCGTGTAGATTCAAATTCAGTCTTTATTGCAACAATGAGGTTACAGCCAAGGCAAGACACTTGCAAGTGTGTCCAATGCTGTTTTACACTAATTTCTATACATATTCTTATCGTTTAACAATATCTTGTCACTTAAGCATTATCATTCCTTCAACCACTCACCATCATTGTTTGATAACTCCCTTACGCCTAGGTGATAAGTTTGTCAATCATTTCTTTTACTGTATGGTTCCATGGCCAAACATAATTGTGGCACAACCATCTCTAGTCCAAACCATGTAAAAACTTGATCAGTCTGCCGAAGCCAGGTAGGTACTGCTGCTTTCAATTGGGCCATGGCAAGACGCCTCTGAGTGGGGGGTTGTGCATGTGTGGCCTCCTCCACAACCCTTCACTCTTCTTAAACCCTGGTATACCCATCCTAGCCTGAGCCCCACAGCCAGAAAATACTCAGCCGTGAACTCAAGCAAATCTCTTCCCTTCAGTAGCAAACCTTGGCAGCTTCAGCTTGTTACACATTGTCTAACTAGAGGGTGGATAATATATTTGTCCTTCAACATAGTGAGAAACTATCACACTAATAAAGATGGATATTCATACATTCAGGGCTAACATAAAGTAGCTAACAGAAACTTTGAGACTAACATAAGGTGCAAATACATACTCAGTTGATTACATTGTGTTGATTACATTATGATGATTACATTATAATGAATACATCATGAGTATTTGGCATGCTTTTTTTTATATCATAATGATTATGTACTACCTCTCCTGGAGCCGACACCTTATCCTGGTGGAGGGGTTTGCGTGTTTCAATGATCCAAGGAGCTAAGTTGCCCGGGGCTTTATGCCCCTGGTAGGGTCACCCAAGGCAAACAGGTCCTGGGTGAGGAACCAGACCAAGCGCGGCTCACAAGACCACCTATGATGAATAAAATATTGGATCCACGATTTCCCTTGCCCAGTCGTGGGTCACCGGGGCCCCCCCTGGAGCCAGGCCAGGGGGTGGGGCTCGATAGTGAGCGCCTGGTGGCCAGGCCTGCACCCATGGGGCCTGGTCAGTCACAGCCCAAAGGAGGCACATGGGTCCCCCCTCCAATACGCTCACCACCTGTAGGAGGGGCCAAAGGGGTCGGTGCAGTATGAATTGGGCAGTGGCCGAGGGCGGGGACCTTGACGGTCTGATCCTTGGCTGCAAAAGCTAGCTTTAGGGACATTGAATGTCACCTCAGCTGTTGCGCGAGGTTGTGAGGTTCCAACTAGGTATAGTCTGGCTCACCTCGACGCACGGCTTGGGCCCTGGAACCAATCTCCTTGAGGGGGGTTGGACCTTCCTCCAGTCTGGAGTTGCTCACAAGGAGAGGTGCTGAGCAGGGGTGGGCATACTTATTGCTCCCTGGCTGGGTGCCTGTACATTGGGGTTTATCGCGGTGGACGAGGGGGTATCCTGACTGGGAGACGGGTCCTGACTGTTGTTTGTGCTTATGTGCCAAACAGCAGTTCAGAATACCCATACTTTTTGGAGTCCTTGGAAGGGGTGTTGGAGAGCACTCCTCTTTGGGACTCTCTTGTTCTGCTGGGGGAATTCAATGCTCACGTGGGCAATGACAGTGAGACCTGGAGAGGTGTGATTGGGAGGAACGTCCCCCCGATCTGAACCCGAGTGGTGTTTTGTTATTGGACTTCTGTGCTCGTCATGGATTGTCCATAATGAACACCATGTTCAAGCATAAAGGTGTCCATATGTGCACTTGGCACCAGGACACCCTAGGCCGCAGTTCGATGATCAACTTTGTGGTCGTGTCATCGGACTTGCGGCCGCATGTTTTGGACACTTGGGTGAGGAGAGGGGCGGAGCAGTCAATGATCAACTTTGTAGTCTTAGTTTGTAGGATGCCTGGAGTTCCTAATACTCTGGATGTTGCAGGGCTGTCTTGATCGACACGCATGTATAGCATTGCATGGACATCAGGGGCAGTGCCTCTGGATTTGCAGACTAAAGTGGTGGTCCCCCTCTTTAAGAAGGGGGACCGGAGGGTGTGTTCCAACTATAGGGGGATCACACTCCTCACCCTCCCTGGTAAGGTCTATTCGAGGGTGCTGGAGTGAAAGGTCTGTCGGATAGTCGAATCTTGGATTCAGGAGGAGCAGTGTGGTTTTTGCCCTGGGCGTGGAACATTGGACCAGCTCTGTACTCTCAGCTGGGTCCTAGAGGGTGCATGGGAGTTTGCCCAACCAATCTACATGTGTTTTGTGGACTTGAAGAAGGTATTTGACTGCGTACCTCGGGGAGTCTTCTGGGGAGTGTTCCAGGAGTATGGGGTGCTGGGCTAGCTTAGAAACACTGTTCAGGCCCTGTACAACCGATGTCAGAGCTTGGTCCGTACGGGCGGCAGTAAGTCAGACTCATTTCCAGTGAGGGTTGGATTCTGCCAGGGCTGCCCTTTGTCACTAATTTTGTTCATAACTTTTATGGACAGAATTTCTAAGCGCAGTCAGGGCATTGAGAGTGTCCGGTTTGGTGACCTCAGGATTAGGTCTCTGCTTTTTGCAGATGGTGTGGTTATGTTGGCCTCATCAGGCCATGACCTTCGGCTCTCTCTGGAGCAGTTCACAGCTGAGTGTGAACCGGCCGGGATGAAAATCAGCACCTCCAAATCCAAGACCAGGATCCTCAGCTGGAAAAATATGGAGTGCTCTCTCTGAGTCGGGGAGGGGAACCTTCCCCAAGTGGAGGAGTTTAAGTATCTTGGGGTCTTGTTTACGAGTGAGAGAAGGATGGAGACGGGAGATTGATAGGCAGATCAGTGCGGCGTCAGCAGTGATGCGGGCGCCACATCGGTCTGTCATGGTGAAGAAGGAGCTGAGCTAAAAGGCAAAGCTCTTGATTTACTAGTAAATCTATGTTCCTACCCTCACCTATGGTCACAAGCTGTGGATAGTGACTGAAAGAACGAGGTCGCAAGTACAAGTGGCCGAAATGGGTTTTCTCCACAGGATGGCTGAGCTCTCCCTTAGAGATAGGGTGAGAAGCCTGGTCGTTCGGGAGGGACTCAGAGTAGAGCTGTTGCTCCTTTGCATCGAGAGAAGCCAGATGAGGTGGCTTGGGCATCTGGTCAGGAGGCCTCCTGAATGCCTCCCTGGTGAGGTGTTCCGGGCATGTCCCATTGGGAGGAGGCCCCTCAGAAGACCCAGGACACGCTGGAGAGACTATGTCCCTCAGAGGAGCTGGATGAAATGGCCAAGGAGAGGGAAGTCTAGGATTCCCTGCTTAGACTGCTGCCCCTGCGATCTGACCCGGAAAAGCAGTAGATTATGGATGGATGGATTATGTACTACATTGTAAAGTACTAAATAATATTCCTTAATTAATATTTCTGTGTCTAATTGATGCCTTAATTATGGCATAACCATACTGGTTCCATGTATGTGCCAGATGTACTTGTACTGCTGATTGGAACTGAAGTATTATTTATATTTAGCATTAAATAACCCATCCTAGGCATTGTAGCAATAGGTATGTACCACTTTATCTCCATTAAGTTTATTCGTACTTTACAAGACTAACAAATAAGTAAAAAGTAGTATAGACACTAACTTCAGAAGGGAAAATACATGAGAATTGACTGTAACAGCTTGACATTTTCCCAAATTTGTCTACGGGAAGTTTGGAGCAGTACAAATATAAAAAGAACTCAATGAATGGGTAAATTGTTAAATGTTTATTTCTTTTTTCTGTTTCAATAGCATAATTTGACAATTGAATATATCGCAATGTGGGAAGATAATAAATACGACATCCAAAACTATGTATTACCTAGTGTGTGGACGGTGTTACTGCTGGGTGATTAATGCTCACAATGATTTGGGCTCGATGCAAATGTATAAACCAGCCTTTATGGTACTAATTACAGTTTGGAGGGTGTGTACCATTGTGTCCTTTCTGTTTTCTGTGTGTGCGACCCCAACTTGGAAAAAGTTGGGACAGTACATAGAATTCAAATGAAGACTGAACGCAGTGCTTAGTAAATGATAGTAAATGATCTTTCACCTGAAAACAATAAAGCAGTGCATTATTTGATATTTAAAATAATGAATGTTGTTTTTTTCAGAAATAAACACATTTTGATTTTGATACATATTCCAAAAAACTTTAGACAGTAAAGAATTTACCACTTCGTAATGTTCCCTGTCCTTCTACCTATGTTTAGGTACTGAAGTCACCAACTTATTAAGTGTTTTAGGTGTAATTTTGCCCCATTCTCTTCGTAAACAAATCTTAACCTGTGCAACACCATGGAGTCTTTGTTGCAATTTGTGTCCACATCACCTTGTCCCATCACTGCTGTGGCCTTGCTCACGTTACCTCCGTGCCCCCATCACTACTGTGTCTCACCACTCCAATCTCATCTCTGCCTTGCCTCTGTCACCTTTCCGCGGCCATAACCACTGCACCACCACCCATATCACCAACACGCCCCATTAGTCCTATGTAGCCAATCACACCGCCACCCCGCCACATCTCAGCCTTGCCTTTGTCGCTACCCTGTCCCCATCTCCTCCCTTCAACCTCTTGCATAACCTCCTTGCCCCATCACTGCCATGCCCCACTTGCATCACCACCTCACCCCCATCTCCAACCTTCCCCCCACTTGCATCATTGTTCCACCTCATCATCACTTTGCCCCAGCTTGTATCACCGCCTCGCCCCATCCCCTGTCACTGTCCCCATCTCCACCCTACCCCTCACTTGCATCACTGCCCCACCCATTCACCACTCTGTCCTCACTAACATCACCACCCCATCCTAATCTCCTTCCTGCCTGTCACTTCCCCACTCCCACTGCCACCACTGCCTTGCCCCATCACTACACAGCCCCATCTCTGCGCTTCCTCTGTCACTGCCCCCATCTCCACCCTCCCCCACTTGTGTCACTGCCCCACCCCCATCTCTCCCCTTTTGCTGTCCCACCCCATCATCATCATGCCCCCACTTGCATCACCATCCCAGCCCCATCTCTTCCCCACTGCTACTCGCCTCACCACCTCACCCCTATCTTCTCTCCATTCTCATCATTGCCCTGCCTCGTCACCACCTTGCACCCCTCACTCACATCAAGGTCCCATCCCTGCTTCCATCACCACCTCACTTCCATCTCTGCCTCACCCACTGCCCCGCCCTGTCACAGCCTCGCCCCCACTCGCATTCAGTTCTTGTCCTCTAGAATATAGAGTGTCACAGAAAAGCTTGGAGAAAAAAAGCTGGACAGGCAGTGCACTCAGCTGAAAACGGCACCAAGCTTGGGGCAGCAGGAAGGATAGTGTGCCGGAAGGACAGGGGTGGTGTGTGGGGCACCCGTGCTGCGACAAAAGACCATGAGACAACAATAGGCAAGAGGGCATGTGCATTTCTCCCAGTGTGCAACCGTGACCTGCATTCCTGCCCAAGATGTCACCCCCCCCACTGGTCTTATTGAAGGTTTCTCCTAAAACTGGGTTTAAAGCGCATTTCTTCTGGTTTGTTCTGCTGTTGGATATAGTTACAATCTGTGTTGTTTATCGATGCAGAGATGGGTCAAACCACCTCTGGTTTGAAGACTGATGATTCTCGTGGGCTGTGATAGACATGTCCTCTAGTAAAGGTAGCTGGGTGTTGGCAATTTTTTGTGCTAATATGATGACTTCCTAGAGGGTCTTCTTGTCAGTCACAGAGCAGCTAGCATACCATACCAGGATGCCACAGGTGAGTATGCTTTCCACAGAGCACCAATAGAAGGATACCAGTAGCTGCTTGGACAGGTTAGCCTTCCTCATTATCCTTAAGAGGTAAAGCTGCTTCTGTGCCTTCTTCACCAGAAAGGTTGAGTTGAGAGGCCATGTGAGATCCTGGGGGATGTATGTACTGAGGAATTTAATTCTGGGCACTCTCTCCACTATGTCTCCTCTGATATATAGAGGAACACGTTCCTCTTCCTGCTTCCTGAAGCTAATAATCAAATATGTTTTTTTTTAAATGTGTTTTTTTGTTAAAAAATTGTCTTGACTTTGGTGTTTCAATAAGACAAAAAATCTGAATCGCCCGCTCTTTCATATGTGCTCATTTAATTTCATGCTGAGGTTGGTACCCCCAGAGCTCCCTGCCTTCACGTGCATGACACAACATAGATTGCCCTGCCCCCAACCCCCCCAAGGCTTCTTCAGCATGTGGTTCAGTGGTAGTACATTCCTATATAACCGGACTGTACCATTGGCCCGCCACCCCAAGGCCCCCCTCTGCCCGGCTGCGGTTGTCTCTGAGGATAACCAGACGCGTCTCCCTGGCCCTCCGCAAAAACCATCTCGCGAGTCAAAACCCCAGTGCATGTTCCAGGCAGCGGTCCGGCCAGGTCTGCGGCACCAGAGAAAACAACAACTCCTCCCCCTGTGGGCCACACAAAACACCTCCCCAAAAAGAGAAGGACATTGGGGCAAATCCTGGAGAGAGTGTGCCGATCAGCTAGACGTTGTATAACAGAACCTCATGGGCCCCCCGTGTTGTCTCTGCGTCACATAGAAATCCCCAGCCCCCCTGCCTTGAATGTCTGCTCCATTCGGCTGCTAGATCACACAACGCAGGGCATTGCTGAGTAAAAATAGGACTTTAAAAATAATTGTTATCAAAGCTAAGGGATACAGGAACAAATTAGATTTTTCTTTTCCAAAACCTAAAAATACTTCCTGCATGGCAATGTGATGTAAGAGTTTGTTTGTGTCCCAGGAATGAGCCTCGCCATTTTGGGGGGGGTTGGATTGGGGGGGTGTAGCCAGGAACAGGGGCCCAGACAAGCTAAAAATTAAGGCTCCTAAGGATGTGATTTACTGGAGCCTCCGAGTCCAGTCTCAGCTATGGAACGCTCTGTTGTGGGGGAGCATAGCAGGTCATGTGACACCTGCCCAAACTCCCTTGCGTATTCTGGTAGTGGCACAACGGTGGTTGTTTATCTACATGGTTTTATGGATGCACCGAAGAACCTGACAATTGCTTCAGGAAGAAGCACAACTTTGCCGGCATGGATACAACATGGCTTCCATCTCTGTTGGCATAGCAACACCACCCTCCCTCTCAACTGCCACCCCTGCCGCCATTGTTGGTTTAAATAGCTCAGCTCCTGACAGGAAGGCTCAGCCCGATTCTTGTTCTCACAGCTATTTTTAGTTCCCAGTGTTTATAAATTGCATCCTTCCACACAGGCGTTGACTAAAGCTCCACCATGACGGGGGGGGGTCATTCCTCTCATGATTGCACCTCTGTAATGATGGGCAAATATGACCGATGCTGAGACCTCCCCATAACGCTGATCCTCAGCCAGGCTGCCTGATGTCACATTCCCTGATCCTGCTTAACATGAGCCATCCTGTTCCCACTTAACACAAGCCACCCTGTTCTGGTTTAACATGAGCTGCCTTGTTTCTGCTCAACATGAGCCGCCCTGTCCCCACATATAGGGACAGTTCACACCAAAACTTGTTCTGCTGAAAGATTCCTCGTTTTGGAGATATGGTTAAAGTAGGGAAAAATACATTTGAAAAATTCAACAGTAATTGCTCTTACCAGAAACAATGATCTGGTCACTCAAGATAATCCGCAGACTTTGTAGTGAGCAGTTTAATGTAAGAAATATTTTCTTCTACTAAACTTCACACACCAATTTGCCAGTGTGCTAATGCTCATATCTTCTATGCAGTGATTTGATATGATTGTGGAATTCGGTACAAGAAAGTATATCCTATACATTAAACTGCTCACTTTACAATGTGATCACAGTGAGAGAAAATGTGCAAGCAGAGTGTCACTGTATCTTTTTGTGCAGATCGAAACAGGAAGTGTGGGGATGCCCTCCTTCCTGCCTGCCATTCTCATCGCTTTAGTGGGAGCTGGACGCTGGGAGGGGCACTCATGCACTGTTCTCCTGCATGGTTGTATCTCATGGTGTCACAACAGAGCCACCCCAAGGTGCTTTACATAGGTGTGTTGTCATGCATAATATATCCGATACTGTCTCCCCCAGTCCTATGTCCATCACCTCACCACCCTCAGAAGAAATTACATCATGGATACGTGTTCATTAGGAACAGTGGTCCTGCTTTGTGGGGCTCTCGGCCTTTTCCTGGAGGGGGAGGTAGACCCCCTCTAACCACAAGGAGGTGTCGCCCCCAGATATTGGAGGAGACAGTCACCCCTCCACCTCTGTAGTGCTAATGAGCCACTTGAAATTTGGAAATGCCCATCCCGCAGGAAGGTAACTT
>JABFEA020000067.1:16786534-16801296 GCA_019775915.2 Cyphomyrus plagiostoma | reverse complement strand
ACACCTCAGACTAGTGGCCGGAGCCTTGGAAGGCCAGGAGCTGCGTGGTGCCTGGGCTGAGGGGCCCCAGGGGACATGGGTAACACAAGTGGCAAAAAACGTCTCAGAGTTTGGTGCTAAGTAAGGTGTGTGTCGAAGGGGGCGCAGTATTTACTGTTGCCTTCTAACATTTGTCAGAAGTGCGAAGGGAGCACCTGTCTATCCATAATCATCTGACTGGGGTCCCCCCCCCACTGATAAGTCTCCAGCTAATTGGCTGTGCATGTGTTAGGCCTATGTACTTGTGGGCAGGTTTTACTTGCCACATTCTGTATGGATGTACTTCACGGAAGAAAGTGGATGTTGGGTCACTGTTGCTGCACATTGGGTTCGGCTTTCTGGGGTCCTGGGGTCTTATTTTATTTTGAGTCACACCTCATCCTTCTTTGGCTCTAACCCAATAAAGTATCCATTCACCGCCTTTAATCCATTACCCCGAATCCTCTGATTAAATTATATCCTGGTTCCCATAGGGTACTGGCGGCCCAAGTCGCTGCTGTCCCCCCCTGGCCATGCCCACTTTGCCTGGCTCACAGCACTTTGTGATGGGTAATTTAATTTTACACTGCAGCAATTGGGCTCACAGGAAGAGGCAGTAAACAGCCATTCATGTCTTTAGCATGTGTTTAAAGCACTTCCTGATGAATGGGGCAGTCTTGGAAACCATTCAGGCCCTGCCTGTGGGACCACCATTGTTGGCCCTCGCTGCTGCCTGGTGGTTATGGGTGGTATTGCACAGGTAATCATAAACTCATTCTGAAACAGTGTTGATGGTGCAAAAATGATTTCTGGTTTAAAATGAAAAAGGGCAAATGGTGGGGGGGAATATAAATGAGTGCACAAGAAAATGGGTTCATTAGCTAATGAGGATGATTGTGTACAATTTTGGGTTTCCTGTTGGCATGAGACAGATGATATATGACTTGATGGGAGTATCGATTGATCCTCGCTGACAAAATTGCCAAGAAAAGATTGGTGCATGTCTGGCAGCTGGATGCCTGAAGTGAGCAGTGAAAAATCCTGATGTAACAACCCTCTCCTTTCCATCACCGTCTTCACCATTCGAGGAGACGTCATTCCAAACATGGCCATAGATGCACAGAAATGGTACTCTAAAACAGGATGATCTGGCATGGCTGGACCTCTGGGGGGCACTCTGTTATCCCTCTTCAGTCCAGTAGCTGACAAGTAATTGGCCCTTGTCAAACTCTAGCCTGCAGGCGTATTAGAAATAATAGGACTCTGATAACAGTCCCCAGAAGGGTGTGAAGGACTATTACAGCTACTAGAGTAAAACTACAGATCTGAGCCCCACTGCCCTCCTGATATTATAATGATCCATGGTGTCAAATAGACCTGATGAATAGGAAATGTGCTGATTCCAGTCAAGGGGTGAGGGGATGCATTTGTGTGTTCAACAGTGTGACTGAGATCAAAAGCAGGCCCTTCAGAAATAGTGCCTGATGGGCTTACCACCTGGCCACCTAGCCTCGCCTCCTGTCACCCTTCCAGTGATGTCCCCTGTTGTCACCTTTCACCCTCGGGGGAGTCAGGACTTGTCATTCCCGTGACTTCCACCATGCTGTAGTCTCCTTAAGCTTAGTATGATAGATAGACAGACAGACAAACATTTATTGACAATAAAGAATACATTTAGACATTAAAAAAAAACAGTAGCAATAAATAATAAAGTAGAATAAATAATAACAGTGCATATCAGGGGAAGTGACTGAGTGAATGTTCAGTGAATGACAAAGCCCCAGGGTGTCGCTCTACTCACCACAGTTTTTCAGGACCTGAACACATCACAGACTGCATACTGTGGACAGGGGGGCTGCAGGCTGCGGGTCGCATGCAGGGTGGGCAGTCCATTGCTTCTCAGGGTCCTGATTTCTGCACAATGTAGTTTAAGTATCACGGGAAAGACGTCCTGTCTCAGTGTCTCTGCAGAGATTCCTCACTCAGCATCTCACACATTCACTTCAGTATGTAAGTGTCTTTGGTCAGTACATTTCGCTCAGAAAGCTGGAGGCGGTGTGGAAGTCCTGTGGAGAAGACTGGACTTGTGGGCTTTCCTGTCAAGAAACAGAGTCATGCTATGAAGATGTCTCTCTGAAGTGCTGCGAGACGGAGGGGTAACACTGCAGAGGGATGAAAGGGGGCTTTGGTTTGATAAACGGCTGTGTGCTGAAAAGGAGCCAGTGGAGCAGAGGAGCAGAAGGTGGGGCACACCTCCTTTTGATGAACAGAGGCTGCAAAGTGACAAAAATAACACTGGCGGAGAGGGCCAGTGGAAAGTGAAAAGTGAAAGGACCCCCCCTCAGAGCTTGGAGCGTGTTTCTTCAAGTGGGGTTGTGCACGGGCCAGAGCCCCTACATTTGTGTGTTATGCAGTACGCTTTGGGCTGTGATCAGTAAACACCATCATGGGACTGGGGGGGTTATTAGTGTTCTTAGTCCCCCTTAAATCCATGTGGCATTCTTCACACAAGCCAGGCGTGATATGCCCACAGATGCCTGTCACTCTTTAATCCCCTCTGGGGCCCCCTCCTGTGTCCTTCACATGCCAAACGCCCCCCCTCCCCCCCACAGCAAAGCCCTGCATGTTTAGGTCCAGGAAATGGTTCCTGCTCCCAGCCCAGCACTTGATCCAGGGCGTGTGTGTGAGTGTGTGTGTGTGTGGGGGGGGGTTTAACACCCCAGAACCCAGTTAATCCCCCTGCTGATTCTACTTCTCACACCATGCTGACACCTCCAAGCACCACAATGGAGTTCTGTCCATTTGGCCTCTTCTGCCCCAGGAATATTGTCCTGGGGGGAGCTATGCTCATTCACAAAGTTAATAGGTGGATATCACACATCCTTCAAAGACTAATAAATCGCCCCCTCCCCCAGGAAAGGGACCCAAACCCTCCATGCTGTCATGCTAGACCAGTGTGCTCTGCAGTCCGGAGTCCTCAGCAGTCACGTGACAGGCATGTCATGTCCTCAGTGGTTAAAGGAAATTAGGGCTAGATCTACATGGATTAATAGAACCACATTTCACTTGTGGTGTGTCTATGTGGGGGGATCCTCATCATGTGACACACTCCAGGGGAGGGGAGTCACAAGAAGTAATGTTAGAAAATAATGATTGCCCTAAAACAGATTGTAATGTGGGAAAATTGTTATTCCATACTAACATCAGATTATTCAGCCAGACAAATATAAAAACTGGTTAAAAATCAGTTTGACAAAAAACACATGCAATTTTGTAACTCCAATTAACCGCATGTTTGTTGACTGTGGGGGGAGACTGGAGTCCCTGGGGGATACCCCACAACAAAACAGGGAGAAAAATGCAAACTCTATACACATAGAACCTTGGCAGAGATTTGACCACAGATCCCAGAAGTGCAGATCTAGAACAAAGTTCTCTGCTAGGAAGTTTGAAGCTCATCAGTATGCATTCTGGAAACGGCAGCCAACACCTGTTGCCTACGCATCACACTGATTACAGATCACACTGCTTACAGATGACACTGATTACAGAACGCACTACTTATAGTTCACACTGCTTACAGATCATGCTACTTACAGATCACACGTTACACAGTGATGAAGTGGAGTCCCCCTGTACCCCTGTTCAGAAGTGCCTTTCAGGTTTAGAACATTCCCACAAACGTGTGACAGAGGCTTGGTGCCCTTTGAGCATGCCGCAGCATCACAGTGGATCTTCCCCACGGTTGGCAACTAGCAACAGGCCTGAGGCATTAAAAGTCCCATTCAGCATCCTATGGGCGTTCTGGCTCATTCCATTAGCATTTTGCCTTTCAGCTTCTCCCCAGCCACAGCTGGCCAACCTTCGAATTTGTGGATGGGACCCTGTATGTTCAATAGGGTGGGGTGGCTCATTATTTCACGTAGAGATGCCTTGCTGTGTGAAAACATTCTCTGGGGCTTTTTCTGCTTTCTGGAGGGGCTGCAGAGTCAGGCCTTTCTGGGAAAGCTGCCCCCCCCCCCCACTTTTAAATGCATCGTGTATGTGAATGCATGCTGCTGGCAGATGGCCATGTTCCTAATCCCCCTGGGTGCTGCATCTCAGATTCATCAGCTGATCAGAGGGAGGAAAGGGAACGAGGCCCATATGAGATCATGAGGGCTGGCCGGACCCAATCCCAGATACATAATGTAAATATCTGTCAGAAAATCAAGACAGTGCTTCAGACATCTCCTCCTCATGTCCTATCAGATGGAGGACAGGGGTGCGGGGGGCTCTGGATACCAACAGGGCAGCTGTTTGGGTCAGCTATTATGTGCCGGGCTCTGGTGCTAGAATCTCCAGCAGCCCCAAACAAACCTGACGACTTTAAAAACATATTTTTCAACTTTCTGTGTTGCACTTGGATGTTTTTGAAGGTGTGTCAGTGTGCACTGGCTGGCAGACAATAGGCCTGTGTGACTCAGCAGCCCCCACCCCCAGGTCCTCAGCCACTATGGGTCACTTGAAAGGGCATTCTTGCACCTCTCCATTCCCCCACCACAACTTTTTAGCCAATGTCACTGGTGAACCCACTGTGAGCTATTTTCAGCTTCTGTGGATAATGAGGGATCTATAAGGCAGGGGTGAGATAGAAAGGCTGAACCATGCATGGAACCTGGAATTTCTTCTTACAAAATGAACACCAGAGTCTCCAAAAAGAAGGTCTACAGTGAGGGGACTCAAAAGGGCATAGGATCTGGGGGCAGGTAACAGGGGAACATGTAGCCCATATCATTTGACTCAATTCATCCCCCTATAAATAGATCTTTGCCTTTATAACCCCAACTATCAAATTATTTCCTGCCCCAATGGGAACAGCCTGGTTTTCACAAATCATATTTTATGCGTTTTAAAAGCAAATAAAGACAGAAATAGCATATGCTGGCGTCAAAAAGCAAAATAATGTTACTCATGAACTGACAGCAGCTACGGTTAATTGCAATAACGTTTATCTGTCGCCCCCTTGAGTCAAATAGTCGCCACTAGAGTTGATGCACCGTCATTGAATGTCTGCTACAAAGCGCGTTTGTGGTCGAACCATTAATTTTCAAAAGCTACTTATCTTTTATGCCCATGATGATCTCAAGATAAGGACCAATATAGGAGCAATTTGCTTTGTTTGTATATTTGATTCTAATATCAGATTAAAATGTACAATTTATATTTAGAATTTCATGCATTAGATAAGTTTTTGGGCACCCATTTACTGTATGTTCTGCCGGTGTTCTGATGAGTTGAGCTACCTATTGAAACGCGCTGTCTATCGAGCCTTTCTCCGCATGTATAGGTCCACCGTTTTGCGATTAGGGTTAGGGTATGGGGATTAGGGTTTTTTGGGAGTTAGGGCTATCGATTAGCACTACGGTAGCCTACCTCGACAAAGTAGCTCAACTCATCAGCACACCATCTTTCGCGCTCCACCAGTAGGTGGCGCATAAATAAATATGTTGCAATGGCGCATGCATTTTATTCCGTTACATTCCAATCACTTTATTGTTTAACTTTCAAATAAATAAGGGAGATATTAAGAATAAAGCCAAAGGAGAGGTTGAAGTCACATTGTATTCATGTGGGCTGTGCCGGTACAGCACACGTTTAAATATAAACTGAGCCGATAGATCAACATACGAAAAAGTACAGTACTAGTTTTTGAAATGGCCTTCATTTCGGGGGTTAGTTTCATTCATGTAATTAATTATTTTACGATTACATTACAAACATAGAAGATACAAATACTAAATTTTAAAAACAATAATAACAATTAATAATAACGCCAGATCCATAAACAACAAATGGTTGAATTAAAACTACAGACAAATCCGTAAAGCAGTGGCCCCCAACCCCCGGGCCACGGAACGGTACCGGGCCGTGGTTCATGTGCTACCGGTCCGCGGGCTGCACAGAAAAAATAAAAAAACGTACAGTACTTCTGTTTTATTTACTGAGTCTGAACGATGTTTTATTTTGAAAAATGACCAGATATCCTTAGTCTATGACTCACTCTTGACACGTCTATATATTCTTTATTTAACCAGGTAAATTAACTGAGTTCTCACTGCTTTAAGTGATATTTGGGAGAAATAGCAGATTACACATCGTCTGGGATGCAAACGTCAGGCGTGTGACTAAACTCTTCAGCCAATAAGGGCAAAAGTGTGTCGTCACGGAGGCGGTTCCAGTTTGTGCAGCCGGGTGAGAGGTCGCAATGTCTCTAACTGTAATGTTTGCATTAGGATCAGAATGCGTTGCATCAAGCCAGCACCGTAATCAAGTCGAAGGCACCCAATGACCGGACTGGGAAAACAAACTGAAACGCGGACTTAATACAGAGGACTAATGACAACAACCAGAAACAGCTGATCACATGGGGATCCCACACGAGGTTAACGAGGGGGCGTGGCACATGGAAGGAGTGGACGATCTGGGCAGGACAGGGGTAAAGTTGGAATAGTTTTGGAAGCCATTAAGAAAAACATGGTCTTGTTTAATCCTATTCATTTTGTGTTTAAATGCTGAAAAAAACATATTTAGGTGTAATTTTGAGGGGCCGCGAACCAATTAATTGGTTTTCCATTATTTCTTATGGGAAAAATTTGATCACGAACTCGAACTTTTTAGGATTCGATCCGGAGTCCGGAACGGATTAAGTTCGAGAACCTAGGTACCCATGTACTATGGTTTGGTGTATCTCAGTGCAGTATGCACTGAAGTCGCGGTGAAGAAGAGCAGCCACAACATCTTTTAAAAGAGGAGATCTTGTGGATGAACAACGTAAAAAGACGTCTAAAATTCTGGATATCTAAAATACCTATTGTAAGCTTTTTGTGTTTAGAGTAATTTTATTTATAAAAAAATTCTGTACTCTGAAATGTGAACCATGTGGTCTTGTCTCATATAGCTGACATGACTAATTGTACATGACTTATTTTCACAGACTTATTAGTTTAAACTTCAGAAATACTTTTTACAGTTGCGTAAAACCTGCATGTTTAAAAGGTTTGCAGAGATCAGAGAATTACTGCACTTCCACTATAAGATTTCACAGCTCTTTCAAAATGTTAATGTTTTTATTTACATTTTACATGCCATCCCAACAGTTTTGGAAATGGAATTTGTATTAAAATCCTTGTAAAAATTAGTTGCTTGTTGAAGATAATTTAAATTTATATTTACAGTGATTTTGTCCTCTAAATACAAATTGAAAGGGAGATGCTGATCCATTTTAGTAACTGTAGATCAAACAATTCATCTATGTACTGTTGATAAATTAACTGTAAATCTTTAGCTTTGTTAAATCTTTAATGACAGCTTATTTTCTCTTCAATATCAGAAGCCCTACAGCACCACTACAAGGAAGTGACCCATATCTTCAGTGATGCTGTGACAAAATGGCTTCGATATGCACCAGAACCTCAGGGAGGTGGAAAGAGAAAATGAACAGAAGTGGGTGTGATGGGTGTGTGCGGGTTGGGAGTGTCAGTTAGCACTTCATTATTTTTGTGATTGTTATCAAATTACTACCATTGTGCTATTTTTCGGTGAATATATATATAATGTGTTATGAATAATACATTTTCAATTTGAGTATTTGTACATGTTGTTTTTATTAAGCTTTAGAAAACCCTGCTGGATATAACAATTTCAATATTAATTCATTTGTGAAACAATTATAGCCCAATATTGATTCAACATATACTAATGAAACATTAAATCAATGGATAAAAAAGTTGCTAAACGAGTGTTGAAACAACGTTGAATCCTTATCACAAATGGTTGATTTTTCAGTGTTGGATATATGGCCTTTTGAAAGAGCAAGATCAATGCTAAATCAACACTGAAGATCAATGTTGTTTCAACCTCTATTTCAACATATGTGTGCTATCTGGGGGGGTTATGTATCTATGTACCACTCACCCCATTTGGAGTACATAACAATGAAATGCACACCTGTTTACCTTCCTCAGGAGATTACTGCAGTTATAGTCACAGCCGTGTACATTCCACCATATGACAACGATAGCACACTGCTAGGATTCCTACTCAGTGCCATAAACTCATAGATGCACAGCTATCCCATCCATCCATTTTCCAAAACCATTTGTCTTATTCAGGGTCATGAGGGATCCTGAGCTTATCCTGGAACTTAAAGGCACAAGGCAGGGAACAACCCAGGATTGGTTCACAAACCCATCGCAGGGCACAAGCACACCATTCATACCTATGGACAATTTGAGAACTTCCTAACAACACACAGAGAACATGCAAACTCCACACACACGGAACCCTCGTGGAGATTTGGATCCAGGTCCCAGTAGTGTGAGATGTACACTGCAGCACCACGTCACCCCCCCCATTTGGTCCAATCAGACCACCTATCTGTGTTCTTAACCCCGGCATATACCTCCCTCAAAAGCAAAGTTCAACCCACAGCAAAGACTTAAAATTTGGCCAGAAGAAGTGTCCTAGCAGCTGCAGGATTGCTTTGAAAGGACAAATTGGAATGTCTTTGAAGATGAGGATTTGGAGGTTTTCACAGCATCTGTCCTTTGTCATATAAAGAACTGTGTTGGCAACGTCACAATTGATAAGCACATCAGGTTCTACCCCAACCAGAAACTGCAGGGATGATATCCAAAAACTGGCAGTATGGTGTGCAGAGAATAACCTAACCCTGGACTCTTCCAATACAAAGGTACTGATTTCAGACTTCTGGAAATACAGCAAAGACCAAAAGCCACTGCACATCAATGGGCAGTGTGTGGAAAAGGTCCCTGCCTTCAGATTTCAGGGCACACATATCACAGAGGATCTTTTCTGGACCACCAACACTACCACAGCAATCAGAAAGGCACAATAGAAACTAATTCCTGAGGATCCTCAGGAAAAACGATCTACTGGAGAAGCTGGTGACGTCTTTCTACTGCTGTTCCTTCAAAAGTGTGCTGGCGTATTGCATTACCACGTGGTACATCGGAAACTCAGTGGCACTACTCTTTCTAGAGGACACTTTTATGTTCCTGCTGTTTCAGCAGAGCAATAAACATATTAAATTAAAGGATCTCTCCAGCCCTGCATATCATCTGTTCGATTTGTTGCCCTCTGGCAGGACACCTTGTCTGTTTTAATTGCATTGGTGATTGCATCAAATGTACTTCATCTGTCTATGGTATATCATGTACATATGTTATGGTGTTGTTATGTCATGTTGTATGTCTACACTGTACTCTGATTACACCTTAGTTTACTTTTTAGTTATTTGTTTCTATGGCTTACTCACTGGGGGCTTTGGGTGGGGATGCAGCAAATCGATTTGAGACGATTTAATGTTGTGATAATGTGCCATACAAGAATAAATTTGTTTGTTGTTGTTATTCGTGTATGCACTGTTTGGGACTGCTGAAAAAAAATCGTTGTACTTTGTACAGTGACAACAAAGAAATCTAATTCTAATTCTAAAACAATAATAAAGTATTCACTGAAGAGTCCTCCCATTGGAGCTCGCTGTAGTCAGTACCTCCACGCAACCGCAAGGGAGAGCTGCGCGCCGATTCGAACAGCGAAAGCGAAACCCTGCTTCCTCACCGCCATAGTGCAGTGATACAGCGAGTTTTTCCCTCGTTGCCTTCGTAATTGCTTCGTCCGCTTAGAGCCCTAAGTGATCGAATAGCTCGCAAGTAGTGGTCGCGATGCTCTCTACGCCCATGTTTGCAAACGGCGGAAGGATGAAGGAGTACCATCACTCTGGCTCGACGGAGTGCAGATTCTCGCCTTACGCCTATAACGGGGGGTAAGTGGCTGCTTGGCTGTAGTCAGTCGGCTTTGTAGCCGGTTAGCATGCTAGCCGAGTAGTGTTAGCCGGTCAGCTTATTAGCCTTTTGCTGCCTCAAGGAGACAAACCCAGCGATGTGGGCTCAGATAAACCGCTTGGATCTCGGACATGAATAATGGACATGACTGGGTTAAAATGTGTGTGAGGTCGGTGCTCTGCCCTGTTCGGCTAACCTCACCCGGCCTGAGCCGATCCGCTCGGCCGGGCTGCTGTTTGAACACTGTCTACCCCTCGCAGGACAGTGCTGGCGGTTGCCGGCGAAGACTTCGCCATTGTGGCCTCCGACACACGGCTGAGCGAGGGCTACTCTATCCATAGCCGGGACTCGCCCAAGTGCTACAAGCTGTGAGTGCACGGCCTGTGCCAATCGTGCGGGGTGGCGGGGGTCCGAGTAGGGGCTGGAGCTAATCGGTTCTCAGAGTAGATCCTACTGGGCTTCATGTAACTGCTGGGGTTGATGACACTAGGTTTGTGTCCTGAACATGAATACACGTACAGGTGTATAAAGGGAAAAAACTTTGTATTGGTTATTAGAAATGTCTTGGTACATTCTTTCTGTCAAAGTTCGCAATATTGCTGTCTAAGTTTTTTTGCTGTGGTTGTGTGTTGATTTCCTACAGGACAGATACAACAGTCCTGGGCTGTAGTGGTTTCCATGGAGACTGCTTGACACTAACTAAAATCATTGACGCGAGACTCAAGGTACTGTATCAGCTTTGGCTTTTTATCACGGGCCTCAGTAGGGCTGCATGATGTCACATTGCAATGTAATTGTGTCACCAAGACTTTAGATGAAAGGCATAAACATTTGTCCAGATGCCCGCTTCTCGATATAAAATGGACATTTACTTACACCTGCAGTTTGGTAGGCAGATTAGTAGAATCCCTAAAATATTAATGAGATGTGTATTGTGACACCCAAAAATCATTAATCTGTATTCAGTGTATCCTGATGTTTATTAAATTTGGTTAGTGGAGCATGCCACATGCTAATACTTGGGTGAGTAATCTTATGCGCAAAGGGCCAGTGTGTATGCAGGTTTTTGGTTTTTTATGTCAGTTGTTCAAACCCAGATATGAGGACTCTCCTGAGAATAGGTCTTGAAATAAGGAATCTAATTAGGGAGTTGCAGCAAAAAGGTGCATACAAAGCGGCCCTTTCTGGATGAGATTGCCCACCCCTGTGCTAGTGTCATCAGCAGCCCCATCATTTGAAAGAGGAGATATTGTGGATAAACAAGGTAAAAAGATGTTGGTGATGTGGTGGTCATTTTTTCAGTTTAATTTCAATTGCGTGTATTAAACGCAAGTATATGCTGCATTTATGTAGATTATTTACTCTTGGGCATCTCAATACACCTCTCAATGCTGTATGTGAACTACTAATCTTCTTACCATATTGTGGGCGTAAGTAAATGTCTGTATAGCACTGAAAAGTTGGCTTCCGTACAAATGTTTGTTAGTCATCTAAAGCCCTGGTGATCATTGTACATAGACCATATAATTGTGATGTTATCGTGCAGTCCTAGGCCTCAGTATTCTGTTCTTAGCTGGTTTATCTGGGAAGAGGTTACAGTACTCTGCATGACCTAATAACTATACTGTACCTGAAGCATTTTGCTGGTCTGTCATTTAAATTGTAAAAAACTTTTGGTCTAGATACAGATATATTTTCAGCTTTTTCAATTATGACACTTTTTTTCAGTAAATATTGTTCTCTGCATTCCATCCATTCAAAATGGACTAGTTATTTACCAAGAGACATTAGAGAGAGTTTTTTAGATTGTGTTGAATACTTAGTTGTCTTTGGAGGGCATCTTGTTCCTATATGGATGTGCAACAGTGTTGTGGTCATTTCATGACCGTGATTGCCAGCATTAGTCGTGTTGATTGGCTGCTTGTGGGATGTCCTTCTGCTCTCTGACAGGCTATGAATGCACTGGTTAGGCAGTGGTGACTTCTTCATCTCACACTGAAAGAGAAAATTCTGTCCTGAGCAGTAATCATCCTTGCCGCTGCATTTCCAGATGTACAAACACTCCAACAACAAGAGCATGACCAGTGGTGCCATTGCAGCCATGCTGTCCACCATCCTGTATGGACGGCGCTTCTTCCCCTACTATGTGTACAACATCATTGGGGGTCTGGATGAAGAGGGTATGCTTCGTACTGGGGGTGCCCTCAGACAAACAGACAGGCTTATACTGTAATAGGGCTGACGTTCACCATGAGTATTCTGGAGAAGCTGATGTGAGTCTGTACTGAAGTTGGTTGCAAGCGCCACGTTCTGCTAAGTCATTGACAATTGAATGAGCAACCTTCTTTGCATGTTTGTATGATACCAGATGTGATGATTGCTCTGCAGGCACAGTCAGAGAGGATCTGCTGAAATTTAGGATATGAAAAACAAAGTTAAATGCTTGCCCGATAGAGTAATCAAGTGTTTCGTCATTTAGATGATCTTTACCAGTGTATGTGATTCACCTTTCACCATCAGCTTCAGGTTTGTTTGCAGTTATGAGACAAGAGGCCATCTTTAACTTGATATCAGTTTAATATCTGGTTTAATATTGTTTGCTCATGCAAAACTAAGTAGCACTTGGCTAAATTTGAAATTTTTTATGTAATCTATAAATAAACTAATTTTAAGGCTTTTCAGCAAGTTCAACTGCTCTGAGGCAGCTCTAAATGTACTTCAAATGTGATCCTATTTCACATTTAAAATCTCTGTACCACAGGTAACAAAAAGCTACAGAAGCATTTGGAATTTTTTTACTTAAGTTTTTTGCCTATGCATTGTGAACCACCCCACTAGACAAGTGCTCACTGGGATTTGAGCGCCCGACTAGGGTGGACCGGTGTCTGATGCATGTGTGGTCTTTTCAGGGCGTGGCGCTGTGTACAGTTTTGACCCTGTGGGATCCTACCAGAGAGACTCCTATAAGGCTGGTGGCTCAGCCAGCGCCATGCTACAGCCGCTTCTGGACAATCAGGTAATTCAACTTATTTATAAACTCAGTAAAACTTACAGTTTATTTAAATTGGTAAATACATATTCAGCGGTAGTTAATAGCATCCATAAAACAATCAAATGCATTTTGCCACTAGGAGTAGGCAGAAGACAAGCTTGGGATATGTCTCACAACAGTCTGTACCCTATTAAGACTAGGGATGAGTCAATTTGGACAAATATTCTATTAGTAATGGTTCTGTTTTCTAAAAAATTTGTGGCTTATTCATTCTGAAGTTTCTGTACTATTTTTGCGTGAGCTGTGCATGCGCTCTCCAAGCCACCAATCACATTTATCCTTGCTCACTCATAGGGTGGTGCGTTTGTGAGAAATTTAACAAAGAGTGAATCAAACAAGAACTAATCACTTGAAGACATTTGTTTTTTGCTGTATGGAGATATTTCCATGCAGGCAATACTGAGCAAAAGCAAATGATTTGTGGGCACAGCTCATGGCAAGAAGTGTAAGAGAATCTGATTATACTGCTGCTGTTAATTTTATATGTAAATTTTGGTTGTCCTGGTTGTTAAAATGTTCTTGAAATTGAAGTTCTTCGAAATTCTTAATTGTCAGTGTACCAATAGTGACTTTTTGGCAGATTAAACAGAATGTGAACTACTGACCTGTCTTTCTCAGTAAAGGCAATTGGTGCAAAAGTTTTGCTGTAGTTTATTTGTAGTAAAATTTCCAACTTTTTTTTTTTATTTTTGCTTTTAATGTTTTACGTTATCCTATTGCAGCAAATGAGTGATGTTTCTATTTGTATGGAAATAAATTCATGGAGTAGCCTTTAAGCCAGAGAAGTATCGTTAGGATTGTGTTCTCAAAAATAGTGAGATTGCCAGTCACAATACTGCACTTAAGCTATCTTTTCAGTTATTCAAGCTACTCTCATTTTGTATGGACAAATATAAATATTTTGATCCACACTCCATGTACATTTCTCTGTGTATGGGGGGCTGGGGTTTAATCAAATATTATTCGTATAATGACTGGTGGAATTCGACTAGTAATTATGCCTGAAATATTCTTCCCTACTTAAGACCAGAATGAACCCACTGAGAAGTTTGTAGTTTTTATAATGAAAATAATACTCATAGATAGGCAAAGTGGGTGCTACGGAGTGCTAAATGCCTTTTCCTAGTTGTGGTGTTTGATACTTTACTGTGGGATACCTACAGTCTGTTTGCACAAACACATGGTCTTATTTCATTATGGCAGCAGACTTCTGAAGTCCCTTCTTTTCTTGGAGAACAGCCACTCAGTCAGTACTTTTCCATTTCTCTGCCAGATTGGTTTCAAGAACATGGAGAATGTGCAGCATCTGCCACTTACCTTGGAGAAGGCCATGCAGCTGGTGAAGGATGTCTTCATTTCTGCTGCTGAGAGAGATGTGTACACTGGAGATGCACTCAAACTTTGTATAATTACCAAGGAGGGCATCAAGGAAGAGATGGTTCCCCTCAGGAAGGACTGAAGGGTTAGGGTTTGTTTTCCAATCCCTAACTAGTCAATGTGTTTTTCTTTTTTCTGGTGATGGAAATTGTCTTTTCTATTTTTCCTCTGACTGAGAGTAAATAAAGTATGATGCCATCCCTTTCCTCATTTGAATGTGATTAGCATACAAAATACTGATTTATTTCTTTGAGGTACAGTATACTGCGATGTCAAATATTAGGCTAGTTTCAGCTTCCTTTGGGCTGGACCTGGAAGCACTGTGGACACCATATATAGCAAATGTTCCACTGATTACAACAAACAGCCTACCGCCCTTCGCCCTGGGACTGGCCTAACCGCAGGTGGGCATCACTGTGCCCATCGGCTTCTGTGCGCAATCAGCCAGTGTGTGTGTGTGTGTGTGT
>JABFEA020000067.1:16760675-16781260 GCA_019775915.2 Cyphomyrus plagiostoma | reverse complement strand
GGCCCCCACAGTCACCAGATCTCAACCCAATAGAGCATCTTTGGGATGTGGTGGAACGGGAGCTTCGTGCCCTGGATATGCGTCCCGCAAATCTCCATCAACTGCAAGATGCTATCCTATCAATATGGGCCAACATTTCTTTCAGCACCTTGTTGAATCAATGCCACGTGAAGGCAGTTCTGAAGGCGAAAGGGGATCAAACACCGTATTAGTATGGTGTTCCTAATAATCCTTTAGGTGAGTATAGATGTGCCGTAATAATGCTTGCATGACAATCTGAAAACGTGAGTGTCACGTCAGATCCGAGAGAGTTGGCAGCCCTGCTTTCCGCGAGCGGCTAGCGATTCAGTATTACACAGCATTTAGGAGCCACTTTTCCTCCTTTTAGTCCGCTGCCGCGGAACATTATGAAAACAGGCCAAACACTCCTTATATTTACCCGCAACTTTAACTTCAAAATAGCCCAATCGAGCGGGAAAATCGCGGAACTGGCAATTCTGAAACCTTATTTGAACTATATGCATACCTAACGTTTTAATACTCATGGTGACGAGTTTCGTGTTTTTTTAAGTCCTCGATACACGGACTTCCGGTTGACAGAGGAAGTGCTTGTGCGAACTCCTTAAAGTGGAAGCATTCTTTTGCTAAATTGCGCGCTGCCTTCTGGGGCGCAAAGATTTTTTTTTTCTATATTGTTGACTGAGACTGTACTTGTATGATCTAGAAACAGCGGGTTTGCTTAGGGAGTGGAAGACAAGAAAGAAAGAATATTGCTGTGGTATGTGGGTTTTCATTTTCTCGAAACGCCATACAACGTGAGTTTGCGCCTGCAGGTTACGTCGGACGTAAACATTACCGGTAGCCATGGAGGGCAATAGATGGCCGCATAGCTAATGCTAGCGCTGGCGCTCCCTTTTCTAAAATTAATGTCTGTATTTTGGCAGGGACTGCGTACGTTTCTGTGCTCTGCGCGGCCGTCGTTCGTCTTTGTATCGCTCGGCGGTCGTCGCGCTGCTAGCGGCTACGCTTTTGGATGAGGATGCTGTGGGAATGTCAAACTGCATGTAACGAAGGGGCTGGGCCGTGTGGAGATTACTACGCTTAACACCTCCTGAATGTTAAAGTGTGAAATTGATAAATTAACACTCGATAACTATTGCCTGGTTACAATTTTCAGTTTCAGTTCATCTGCTGCTTTCTTCAGTCTACTTGTTGAATGTGTGTCTAATGATGTGACCCCTCCGCTCTGTTGCAGTTCTCTAAAGCACGGTCTGCGGTGCGGTCCTTGACTGTCGCCTGTGCTGAGTTATAAAGTTAAAGTGAAAACCCACCTTTCTGGTGTTAGTGCCAATTCCTGTCTTCTGACATGGAGCATAATAACAGCCTACCGCCCTTCGCCCAGGGACTGGCATCTCCGCAGGTGAGCATCACCGTGCCTATCTGGTTCTGTGCGAAGTCAGTCAATATGCTTAAATTGACGTTGCATGGCAGCTGGGACGTAATGCACGGCTGCACTGGCTTTTGAATTACTTAAATTTTTTACATGTAAGAAATCATTTAAACTGGATATATTTTTACAGACTGCATCAAAGTCTAATGAATCTTGTTCTGATTCTTTGGTGTTGTCTTGTTTTTTCTGAGTGTGCATTTTGTATGTGATAAACTGTTTACAAGTTAGTTTGTATTAAGTCAATGAGTCTGTTAAACCCACTGAGCGAATTCTGCATTTCCCCAGGGTGCCATGACGCCAGGCATTCCCATATTTAGCCCTATGATGCCCTATGGCACGGGGCTCACCCCCCAGCCTGTCCAGAACACCAACAGCCTCTCCCTGCTGGAGGAGCAACAGCAACGGCAGCAGCAGCAACAGCAGCAGGTGTCGTCTCAACAATCTGGTGCCGTCCCAGGGAGCTCGGGGCAGACCCCCCAGCTGTATCACTCTCAGACAGTTATGACCACCACTGCACTGCCTGGAAACACCCCCCAGTATAGCACCGCACTCACGCCCATGACCCCTGCCACCCCAGCCACGCCTGCCTCTGAGAGCTCTGGGATCGTCCCCCAGTTGCAGTGAGTGACTTCAGCGGGTTGGGTGGTCCTATCTGTGGTGGGGGTGTGAGGGACATAGAGACGTAAGAGAATCTGGCTTTCATGCCTAAGATGTAACTGCCCTGTTGGTGATGGAGTGATGTGAAAATGAGTGGCAATGTTGGCACAGTGTGGGTTGATATATCATGATTACAGGTTTATCTGCCTGCCCCTTTTGGGAGATACACAGCAGTTGTTGATGTTTACTTGAGCAGATCAAGTAAACAATCTCTTTGAACTGTTCTGTTTCTCTACTTTCACTGCAGAAATATTGTGTCGACTGTAAATTTGGGCTGTAAACTGGATCTTAAAACAATAGCACTGCGTGCCAGAAATGCTGAATACAACCCGAAGGTAAGATTTCCTTTAGAATAAGGTTTGGGCTGGGCCAACACAAGGCAACTGGTTTCTTTGGGGGAGCAAAGCTGCACATGAATTGAGAGAGAGCTAATATGTGGACTTTCTGGCAAGTAGCTTTGAGTGAACAAAAACATGGATTGTCTGGGGGTTTTTGGGACTGAGTAGAGAAACACTGTGTTAATGTGTGTCTTTCTCACACGAGACACATTCCTCATTCTGACCTCTTTCTGCCATAGCGTTTTGCTGCTGTTATAATGAGAATACGAGAACCTCGGACGACAGCCCTTATCTTCAGCTCAGGGAAGATGGTGTGCACTGGCGCCAAAAGGTCTGTTTTGGACACATTCGACCAACAATTTCACAGAATGTGTCAGTGTTCTGTGAGAAGGTGGACAGGCCCTCACATGGTGGATTCAAGTATCTGTGTCCTTGTGTTTTGAGCCTTGTGTTTTTAGAGTAAATTTTTGTGGTGGTATTCCAGCTGTCTGCTTGCATCTGGCTTTCACAGTGAGGAGCAGTCACGTCTGGCGGCCAGGAAGTACGCCCGTGTTGTACAGAAGCTGGGTTTCCCTGCCAAGTTTTTGGACTTCAAGATCCAGAATATGGTGGGAAGTTGTGATGTCAAGTTCCCCATCCGGCTGGAGGGCCTGGTGCTTACACACCAGCAGTTTAGCAGGTACTCCTGCATGAGCCTGTCCTGCTGCTAAATTTGACCATAATGAGTGTTCACGTGCATCTTGTGGGGACTTCTGTTCCTCCAGTAAATCTTGTCCTGTCTTTTTTTTTTTTGTCTCCCAGTTATGAACCTGAATTGTTCCCAGGGTTAATCTACAGAATGATCAAGCCCCGCATTGTCCTTTTAATATTTGTTTCTGGTAAAGTTGTGCTAACAGGTAAGGAAAACTAGGTTTACTTTAAAAACTTTTGCAGAATATCACGAAAGGCTGAGAAGTGTGACTGAAGTCATTTATAGTCGGAAATGTAGAAGCTATTGCTTTGCTCCTTAACTTTTGTGTGCAAACCTGTCAGGTGAATTCTGTTATTACAAATGTCAACCCTTTGTCTCTAGGTGCCAAGGTCAGAGCAGAAATCTATGAGGCTTTTGAGAACATCTATCCTATTTTGAAAGGGTTCAGGAAGACCACATAATCCGCTGGGCACTGGACTGTAACTTCTCATTGCAATGAACTTGCATTGTGCTTTTTCTGGTCCCCTGGACTCCAAATGGGCATGTGGGGGACCTTAAGTATGAGGTCACCAGTCCATCCTGTTTGGCTTCATGGCATTTCATTTCTTGGGATACTTGTTTTTTTGATTTTAAATGTCTATTGGACCCAGAAAATGTGGTTTGACATTTTCCCTGCTCCTTGGAAGGCTTTTTGTTTTTAATTTAGCCTACAATTTTAGGTGTAGAGTTAATTACATTTTTATTCACCAGGCATTTTAGATAAGTGCCCCCCCCCCCACATTCCTTTATTAGTGGAAATATTTTGAATGTTTCAAAGTTAATTTTTCTGCAAATGTACATGTCTAATTTTTATACAAGTTAAACTGTTTCTCAATGCACCGTTAAACTTTGCTGCAGCCTATCTGTATTATGCAATCAGTTTTTCCCTTAATTTGCATTAACATCATAAATTTGAAGTGAAATGCATAGTTAAACATTCAAGGTAAGTTAAACCAAATGTCCTATGCAATTTGCATGTAGTCAACTTTCCAAAAATTGTTTTAAGAGAGAAAGCGATACTCAGTTGTTTAAAACCTGACTTCTCAATTTTAATGTGTTCTGCAGCATCCAGGGGTTTATTTTAATTGCCTCTGCTAATCAAATGTCCCTTAGAGGTACTGGGTCTAACAACACACTCTCCTTAGAAGCACTTCAATTGCTGCAACTGCTTTCATTTTTAGTTTGACGTATCTGTGACTTCAGTGCTATACATAAATGTTACCTTCCTAGTCACCTGTCTGTGCTTTCTGTCCAGCTAACATGTTAAGTTTGCTGTATACTAACACAAACAACTGTTCACTGAAATGAATATGAGGAATAAATACTTTGAAGGTCTTTAGCTAGTGCTTGTGTTGTAGCCATGTTGTGTCGGTGTGGTATTGCATAAAGTTAACACATTGAGCTTTGCCATTCATTACTTTTAATACATTTTAGCAAGCAGGTACCATTAAGTGGTCATACTAACAATTATAGGGCAAAGGCTAAAAGATTAGAACTTGAAAAAAATCCCTTAGTCTTCCTGTATAGTACTTCACATTAAGCTGTTCCATAAAAATCTGAAGTGAAGAACTCCCAGTGCATTCCATAAGATGAAGATGCACTTGTGTGTGAGTAAGTCAAACATCAGGCTTCCAGTTTTAAATCGCCATATGATTTGAGTAGTCTGCCTTAGTCAGTGCCATCACCACCTATGTCTTGTTTCCAGAGGAATTCTGGGGAGTATTTGTTGCCATGGTCACAGCTGTCCTCACATGTGTAGACTAAGAGCGTGCCCCAGTCTATACTGTCTCCAGGGCTGTCCACGTGTAGGTGGTTAAGAAGCTGGGGCATAACCTGGGGCAAAGAGAATATGTACATATTACCAGAACTACACCATAGCTGAGAGAATTAGCTGGATATGGATGTGAAACTGTCCGAAAAGTTTAGCATTCCCCCTGCAGAGGTGTAACACCTGCAATTCAAACAGTCGCCTTGCCCCGCAGCTGCACTTTGGTATGTCCTTGTCTTTGGGAATGTGCTCTGAGGATACCCAAAGGGGAGAGCCCATTCTGCAGTAGCGCAAAACCTGGGGGGGGGGCGGTTGTAAAAAAAATAAATAAAAGGATTTCACAAATTTTTAAACACTTCATGCAGAAGATATTACACAGAACGTAAATGCTATCATTTATAGCTCAATGATATATTTAAAGAATTTTTTTTGCTTGCATGCCAGCAAGTGTTTTTGGTAATTCTGAAAAATTTATTTTAAAAAAGGGCTTCACCTGCTCAGGTTCCGGCGCCGTTCTCTCTTTAAATTTCTGAAAAACTTTGCTGTCCTCAGTTTCATGCATAGCCATATCCTGAAGCTCCTTCTCCTCCATAGCTGTAGAGGACACTTTGACAGTTACAGTAGTGCCATCTCGCAGTATTGTGGATTTTTTTCTACAAACGACAATGACTTTGACTTACCACTACCGTCGTCAGAAGGGTGAAGTTCCAGGCTCTGTTTTTCTTCCGGTGCCTTATCGTGCTTTTCATCGTTTGCCGGCATCTCTTCGGGTTCAGTAACCAATTCAAACTCCGGGAATATGAACGTATTCAAGTGGTCTGAGCAGGTTTGTTCTGTACGAAAGGGCAAGAATGTGTTTCGTTTTACCGCCGTTTGTGTTTGTAATAAGCCATGCACATTCAATGTATATACGATCACCACCTTACCTTTACCAGCGCATTCATTCTTATGACCAGCCTTCCAGTCAATTGTCTGGTGTTCTTTACAACAGTAATTGACCGCATGACAACGGGAGCAAACTTTTGGGCCAATGCAGCCGCATAACCCGCAAAGCTTAATACCGGACTTCAGCGCATCGCTTTCGCTTTCCTTGGGGTCCTCGTCAGGTGGAGGGTCGTATGGATAAAAATCATTTTTCCTTGCTAACTGACTCCTAAAGACTGAGATAATGCAATTTCATTAGATACATGGAAAATAATTACCATAATATGAACCACGCTTAAGTTTCCCCTTACCTTTGAAGCAGCGATTGTCGTTACGAGAGTAACACGAAGGAGTTTTACAACAAAAAACAAAGATCGCTCTATGAAAACTTCTGTCCTGACCCAAAATAGGAGCATAAACCTGCAGGAGGAAGGCGGTAGGCAGATGACATTTTTCGCACTCTAACTCCGATCCGCCCGGTAGATCGGATTGACTCAACCAAGCAGGCTTTCCTCCGACTTTGCTGGGGAACTGAGAGCTCCTCAGGTGCCAAGGCTCCACTTCTTCCACAAACCCCAGCACAATCCCGGTTTCAGATTTATTTTGACCGCATTCGTTCCCTGCCATTATATTTTATTTTTGCACCCCTCAAACTGAAACACCTATGCAATACTGAAATATTCACGTGTTTCAGCTCTGGGCTCGCAACACAAACACCTTCGGGATTTCGTCACCATATGTCGTCCCCAGTGCAGAGCGTAAATTAAAAAATGGTTCCGGAATTTTAAATACATCTTTTATTTGAATTCGAACACACGTGCATTATATACGTTATATCCATTCACGTAAAATTGATTTTTATGACAACAAACATTTATATGTCACTTAAAATTTTTATTTTATGTAATTCTTTTTAGTATCCGTGTACTGATTACGTTGGGAATTGATCGATGTACAACTAATAACCCAAGCGCAGCACAACACAGAAACAATGAATTGGATTGGAACCCTTAACTCTGGAGGGGTGCTGCAATAGTGCTACCCACTGAGTTACCATGTGCCCCAAACAACCAAATTTTCTTTATTAAAACACATACACAAAGCATGAAACGTTTAGGTTTATATGAACGGAACCGTTTTGTAATATATGCCTACGTATTCTTTGTAACTCCCAGTTGTTTTGACGGTACTTGCATGTTGTACACGATTTTTTTAAATTAAAAAACATTGCACACAACAGTTCACCTAACCGGGAAGAAACCGAAGGAAATCCACATGACACCGGCAGAAGTATTAAACGACAAAAGAAGTCAAAAAGCTACGAATAATATGGGATCGGCTATACTGATATTATCGAACTAGAAACTAAACCACGGTAAAGGATTTAAATGTAAAAACAATTATCAAAACGCCAGCACTTCCGGTTTTGTTTAGCGACCACAGGCGGCGTGACGCATGCCTTGTGTGAACTTTGACCTCGGACTTCCGGTCCGCTGAGTCGCTTCTCTTCTGGTTTACGTGTAGTTTCGGCTTGAAAATGGCTGAGAAAAAGGCGAACTCCAGCACTAACCTGCTGTTCTCCGCAGCACCGGAGTTTAGTTTAAACGTGCCCTTCATACCTGTGAGTCAGGCTGCGGGTCCGGCTGTGTTACCAGCAGGTAAGACGCGTCTTCAGCCGCTTCGGGAGTTCAGCTGTAACCCTTGGCTGAGATATAACTAGCAGTCTAGTCTGGGTATCAGTAAGCGTGTGGTTACCTTGGCTATCCCCATCTATCCTACTGGTCTTAGTAACCGTTTTCATGGCGTGGGTAGACTGTATGGAGCGGGTACGGTGTACGGATGAATGACGTGAAAGTCTAGCAGAGTCATCTAAACGACACTGTGCTGGACTGTTATCCTATAAAACAGTGTCAGTGACATTAATCTAGTGACGAATACTTATTTAAACACCCGCTGGCACCTGGCACAGGCGGCTTTAGCGGTTGTCAGTACTTTAATTTCTCCGGACTTTTTTGTTTTGAATGTTTTGAAACCTTCATTGATATTATGTCCTGGTAAATCGTCTGTGAAAGTGAAAGCCTAACGATGCTCGTTTCTGGTGTCTAGATGATTCTGCAGATGTGGGGGAGGAGGACAGTTTTCTGGGCCAAAGCTCTAGTTCACAACCTGCCACCTTCACCTACTTCTCAAACCCGACAAATAGCAGTGATCCTTTTGCCTCCATTGGCCGGCAGTCCTGTGCACTTCCTGCAGCGACTTCAACCACCATGTCCATCCCCACTGAGCCCCCCAGCTCTTCAGTTCCTCAGCCTGCTCTAGTCTCCCAGTTTGGAAATGTGATGAACCCAAACCCACTGGCGAGGAGCATCCCGCCTTCAAACACTACAGCCCTGCCCCCTCCACAGGCTCAGCTGCAAGGGTACAACCCATACCGCCATACCCCCCTGAGCAGCCGGGCCAATCCCTACCTGACGCCCCCGGAAATCCAGCAGCACCATGTACAGCCGCAGTCTGTTGCGTATTCTCAGAGTGTGCCTGTGGCCTTGCCTCCACAGATGTACCAGACTGTGGCTCCCCCCTTTTCACAGGTGGGCTTGTCATTGTTCCCTGTCTCTGTTTATTGCCTCTTGTGTGTGAGACACTGCTTAATTGACTGTGCATGTGTTTCATATACAGGCATCACTGCCACATGGACAGTTGCCGCCTGCCCCACCCACTGCCGGTCCCCTGGTGCTGGCTACGCCCATGATGCCCTATTCCTACAGTGTGTATGAGCCCATTCAGCCTCACTGGTTCTTCTGCAAACAAGTGGAGTCAAAGAAGATCTGGCTTCCATTCAGCATCCTAGACTCTATTCAGCTAGAGGAGACATTCAACTCAGGTGAGCGGCGGTGCGCATCTGTCCTGCTGCCTGTGTCACCTGCAACTTCGGGGATAAATAGGCCCCGCTCCTGTCTCCACTATTTAGTCCAGCCAGACCCCGAGAGCGTGGTGGTGCGCACAGATGGTGGCCGCTATGATGTGCAGCTATATGAGCGCCTCAGAAACGCTATTTACTGGGAGGAGGACCCAACGGAGGTGCGGCGCTGCACCTGGTTCTACAAAGGCGATGCAGACAGCCGCTTTGTGCCTTACTCCGAGGAGTTCAGCGACAAGCTTGAGGTGTCCCAGCCCCCACCGCAACAAGCATGTGATTGGCTAAGGGCTCCACCCCCACACGTGTCAGTACATTATCCCTGACACGCGTGTCACATGTGCTTCTGCTCTTTAGGCTGAGTATAAGAAAGCAGTTTCCACAAACCAATGGCATCGTAGGCTGGAATTTCCTACAGGAGAGACCATTGTTATGCACAACCCGAAGGTAAGCTCCTCAGATGGTGCTCGTGACTGCAAAGGCCGAAGAGTCCTTAACCACCATACCCCCATCCTCTGGCCCTCAGGTTATCGTTCAGTTCCAGCCATCCGCAGTGCCAGACGAATGGGGGACAACTCAGGACGGCCAGACGCGCCCCCGGGTGGTGAAGAGAGGAATTGACGATGAGCACGATGACATCCCTGACGGTAATGCCCACCATCTCACTCTGCTGTCCAACTACAGTGACTTCTTGGATGTACCTCCTCTGCTCATGTTTTCTGACAGCCTGTGCTCTTCTGCAGGAGAGATGGCCCAGGTGGACCATCTGGTCTTCATGGTCCATGGGATCGGCCCTGTGTGTGACCTGCGCTTCAGGAGCGTGGTGGAGTGCGGTATGTATCTTGCAGGGTTGGGGCCAACCATGGGGCTCATGCAGGGGCTCCCGCTGTTGTTAATGCCCCTGTGTCTCGGCCATTAGTGGATGACTTCCGCAGCGTTTCGCTGAAGCTGCTGCAGAGCCACTTCCAGAGAGCCCAGGAGGAGCGTATCATCAGCCGTGTGGAGTTCCTGCCCGTGCAGTGGCACACAGCGCTCCATGGGGATGCCACTGGTGTGGACAGGTGAGCCTGAGGCATGAGCACCATCCTCCTTCGTTGCCCCCCCCCCTTGGCATGATGATGGCATCATTCTGCTCCCACTCAGGCGGTTGAAAAAGATCACTCTGCCCAGCATCGGCCGCTTGCGTCACTTCACCAACGAGACCCTGCTGGATGTGCTCTTCTACAACAGCCCCACCTATTGCCAGACCATCCTGGACAAGGTGGCTCTAGAGATGAACCGGCTGTTTGCCCTCTTCATGAAAAGGAACCCTGGCTTCCAGGGAGGCGTGTCCGTGGTGGGACACAGTTTAGGTCTGTATGGAGGTATGATGCCCCCATGTTCTGTTCGATTACCTCGTGATTCTCACGTTTTTCCATCTTTGCTTTGCAGGTTCTCTTATCCTCTTTGATTTGCTGTCCAATCAGAAAATGGCTTTCCCGCTGCTACCTCCCGCTGCTGCGGACGGCAAAAACCTGGAGGAGAGTAAGCAGGTATGGATTTCATTAAGCCTCATTTGAGAAATCCAGCTTGTTGCATAAACAAAAGTACCGGTTCTGTTTCAGATGCTATTATTAAATATTAAATATTAAATTATTAAGTTATTAATAGCTGTGATTTAAAAAAAAAAAAAAAAAAAAAAAAAAAAATTGCTCTGACCCAAAAAACCTGAGCTGTTCTTATGTGTTCTGACCTTCCTGTAGGTTGCAGGTCCCCTCCTACAGGGAGGTGATGCCACCCCCCAGCAGGTGGTTGATGAGGGACCTATGCAAGAAGGGGAGGAGTTTGCCAACCTTTCAGCTGTACTGGAGCATCTCAGCCTCTCTGAATATCTCAGCACTTTTCAACAGGAAAAGATTGACATGGAGTCCCTGGTGAGAGATGCCTTCCAGCCCCTCTGAGAGGGTCATAGGATGGGCTGAGGATCCTTTCATTATCTCTTGTGAACTTCTTTCATTCAAACTCAAAGCTCATGTGTACCATGGAGGACATGAAGGAGCTGGGAATCCCACTTGGGCCACGGAAGAAGATAGCCAAATTTGTGAAAGAGCGGATGGCCGTGCAGGTGAGCCATTAGCAAGCCGCCTCCACAGTAAAGCTTCCTGTATTAGCGCATCAACCCTAGCCCTCCACTCCTTGTCACCAGACAGCGAGACAGGCGACATCTGAGTGTCGGTCGGCCCTGGAGGCAGAGAATCTTACAGCCCAGCAGAGCCAATTAGCAAATCCTGTTGCTGACCCTATCTCCCAGAAGGTTCCTGGTAGAGGCACGATGTCTTCTGTGCATGTGGACTATAACTACTTTGAAGTGGGTACTGGGCAGGTATGTGTGTGTTAGCTCTGATAGAGATGAATCTGAGCTACTTTTTGTTTGTTGTATTTAGTATAGTGGCAGAAGTGTGGATTTTGCTGGGCCACTGTGTAATTGGTACACAGCCACATAGCTATCTGTCAGACACATTTTACTGTGATACCTCCTTTACTCAATCTCTCTCTGCCACATTGATTTTTCAGGTGTCTGTGGTCTACCACACTCTGGACTTCGAGCCTGTGAATTTCTTTGCCCTGGGTTCTCCTATCGGGATGTTCCTGACTGTACGTGGCCTGGAGACGATTGAGGAGAACTACCAGCTGCCCACCTGCAAGGGCTTTTTTAACATCTACCACCCGGTCAGTCAGGCCGCTTGTGGAACTGCTTAGCGTGTCCCTGCTGGCTGTCAGATTAACCTGCAGTATTTTTATCCATGTGCCGTTATAGCTGGATCCGGTGGCTTACAGGATCGAGCCGATGATTTTGCCAAAAATCGAGCTGAAGCCAGTTCTCATTCCTCACCACAAAGGGAGAAAGAGGCTCCATTTGGGTACTGACCTTCATCAGGCCTGGTTTTGCTTTCATAAGAGATTTAGATGGGCCCGACTCTTAATTCAGCACTGTATTAGAACCTAAGAACACTGCATTTGGAACCCTGAAACAACTCGTCTAGAACACACTGCACTGAAAATCCAAAACCACCGTATTTAGAACCTAAAAACTAAAGACCCTCAAAAATACTGTCTTACAACCCAAAAATCCCTCACTTACAATGTAAAAGCAATGCACTGAAAACTTGGAAACACTGCTTTCCTGCATATAGAATGAAGAAGTTAAATTGTTTCCTGTCTCTGTTATTCACTGGCAGAGCACTGAATGTGTTTATTTTGCTTTGCCCAGTACTTTAATGTTGGGTGCTTGATTCTCATAAGGTTTCTAAAAAGAAAAAAAGTTAAAAGTGAGTTTTGTTATATTGAAGCTAAGCTTGCTAACCCCTGTGACCTTGACAGAGCTGAAGGAGAGCCTGAGCCGCATGGGCTCTGATCTGAAGCACGGCTTCATCAGCTCTCTGAAGACGGCCTGGCAGACGCTAAATGACTTTGCCCGTGCCCATACCTCCTCACCCCAGCTGCAGGCAGAGCTGGAGAAGGTGGCCAATCAGATCAAGGAGGAGGAAGAAAAGCAAGATAGTGAAGGTCTGCAGATACCAATGTCAGGATTTTGCCTAGTGTTAGTGTTGACGCCCTGGTCACCCATTAACCTGGCCTGTCCTCCTATAGTTCTCAGGTTGGTGGAGCACCCAGATGCTGTCAAGGAGGAGGACCCCCCAGTGAAGATTGGGATGCTGAATGGGGGTGGTCGCATCGACTACGTGCTGCAGGAGAAGCCCATTGAGAGCTTTAATGAATACCTGTTTGCGCTGCAGAGCCACCTGTGTTACTGGTATGGAAACATTGACTTTGAAATAGATATTAGCTACATTTTCAATGTCTGCTACGAAGGAACAAGAATATGGATTGAGAGCTTCAGTCTCTCCACATACAGTCAGGTCCATAAATATCGGGACGTCGACATAATTCTAACATTTTTGGCTCTATACACCACCACAATGGATTTCAAATGATACGAACAAGATGTGCTTTAACTGCAGACTGTCAGCTTTTATTTGAGGGTATTTATATCCAAATCAGGTGAACGGTGTAGGAATTACAACAGTTTGCATATGTGCCTCCCACTTGTTAAGAGACCAAAAGTAATGGGACAATTGGCTTCTCAGCTGTTCCATGGCCAGGTGTGTGTTATTCCCTCATTAGTCAAATTTTAGTGTCACTGTAGCTTGTAAAGGCATTAGACCATTTGTTGCAATTTTGTTTGCCATCTAAAAGGTCAGGGTGGGAAAAATATTTTTTGAAATAGTTTTGGGCTCTCGCTACACTTGCTATTAGCGGCAACGTGACTGCAAGGATAAACCTAAATAAGACTGACATGTCCTGTAAAATGGGCTTTAAGCACTAAACTTGACAGTGTATACAGTGTAACTTTAATACAATGCATATTTACATGTATTTATTAATAATTGCACTGTGTCCATTTACCACCAATTACTTTAAGCAAGACAACTGGGCTATTGAATATGAAGTGCACACACAAGCACTGAAATACATTACAAACATTGAAAAATATATCAAACTCCATGTAAACCTAACTACCGAAGTTTTGGAGTTAAGGTTTGAACTCAAACCCGCTTTCTGGAATATTTCAGTACAGATTCACATATCCCCACGCACATCACTAAATGAGAATTATATGGAGAAGAGAGGTATACCTGAAAATGGGTTTGGGTTTAAACCGTAACTATGACACTGTGGTAAAGTCCACCTTACATTGTTTTACCGACTATATCATCTTTAAACAGAAGTAAGCATCACCTCTTAGTTTTCCAGATTTCTTTATGGGTGGATTTTAATATTTCAGTATATGTACACTTCATGTTCAGTAGTCCAGCTGTCTAGTTACTGGTGGCGAACGGACACAGTGCAGTATTAATAAATACATATGAAATTTACATAAGATGAAATTTGTTTGAATTTGAAAAACATGACAGCCTGAATCTCCACACAAGCCACCCTTGTTCATTTTCTTCCTTTGTTTTCCTACTCAATTTTGTAAAATCACATGCCTACAGAGCTCCTTAGAGCAAGACTGCATTTTCAGCACTGAGGCCATTTAAGTCTAGAAGCTCTTCAGTAGTTTATGATCCTGTGTTTTTCAGGGAGTCTGAAGACACAGCCCTGCTGATCTTGAAGGAGATCTACAAGATCATGGACGTCTACCCGGAACAGACCTTGCATTAGCGATGGGGGGGCAGCTTTATTTGATACATTTTTTTCTGCTTTTTTTGTGGTCTATTGGAAGTAATAGGATTAATACATGTATATGGCCATGAGTTCAGTTATAAGCAGAAATTAAATTTCTAAAATACTCCATATTTTATAAACTATATAGAGACTGGGATGTTTGCTTGCTGCTCATATATACTGGTGGTGAAAACATAACATTAACAGACTAGCATTTATTTCCAACGAATAATGTGAACTGTGAATGCAACACTGTAGTCTCTGGTCCAGTAGCAGCTGCAGTGTGGTAATAAACAAGGGGCCCATCCATAATCTCCACATTACATTAATGTGAAAAAGGCCTCTCGGTGAGACATTTCTACTTTCATTGCATTTTAATTGGTTTGTTTACATTCCCTTAAACTGTAGAAGGAGGCCCCTTAAGATGGGTGATGTTAAAGCTCATTGTCCTGCAGGTGAGCGCTTTAGCCACTTGTGGCGTGAGCTTTTCTAACTTCGTCTGCAGAGTTTTAAATGCTTGCATTGCCAACGGCTAGATGGGTTTTATGGGAGTCATCTCTCAACCAAATTTATTGGTGGTGTATCAAAGGAAACATTCTACAAGGAGAATGAGAGATTTAGCATTAACATGTACTGTAATCCTCCTGCCAGCTGATTTTATGTAAAATATATACATGTATATACACAATGTCTCCATCTAGCACATAGCTGCCATTTTGTGATTCAAATCCGAAGTCATTTTTTCATTTCTCATACCTTTTTTGTTGCTGAAGCCAGTGAAAGCCATCGTGCATTTCTTCAGCTGGACTGCTGAAAATGTTTATGTTCAACTAATTTTCATACTGCTCACTTGAAGGGAAAGTGGAAGTCTATTAAAAACACTGTACACGTGGCCAAACTGCTAATGTTCACTTCCTTCCAGCTAGCTTTTAAAGTGTACTGGATGCTGTCAACAACATTCAGATTTAATCTACCGGTACTTGTATAAAGTCCTACACCTGGAAGCAATTTATAAGGTTATAAGATTACAACAGCCAATGCAGACTTCATCCCATCACACCAGTAACACAGGAAGTGGGGTGGGTTGCTTCCATAAAAACTGGGTTTAATTCATTTCTTAAACTTCTTGAAGCATAACACAATCCAGAACAGAGAGAAGATACAGGCAGAGCTCTACCCAGACCAATGCTGCAGTTAAAACACTTTAAAAGGTCCCCATGAATAAAACACACAGCAGCAACAAATCTGTGAATTTAAGGAAGCCCAATGTCAATTATTCAAGTTAGGACAAAAACAATCCAGTAGAAGTAAAGCAGCACAGAAGTGAAATCAAGCTGATATTAGAAAATTAACAACTTTATGCATAAACCCCAATGGGAGAAAGGCCTGGTCAGGGTTGTTCGATGCTGTCAAGTACTGTGAGGTTTCAGATACTTCCTGAAAGTCTGATCACTGCCTAGAGTAAATCCTATGTTATCCTCTCAAATCACAGGCATATACCTAGGATAAATTAAATCCCTGAAAAACATGAAAATCCATCAACCATTTACAGGCCACTGGGATGTTTCTTTGCCAAGAGCTGACATCACCTCATGATCTCAGGCAAAATGGACTTAGGGGCAACACAAATGTAACCAAAGCAAAATTTTTCTGAATGACAGTAAATAGCACACTTTGCATCCATAATCCATTGGACTACAGGGTGCTTTTTAGTGCTATTTCAGAAGGACAATATCAGATGACTGCCATCATTATACTACCATCTCTCCTGCAGTATAAGACCCAAGCGCAGAGGTGTCCAGCAGCAGGATGGTCTAAGGAGAAGCCATCAGAGCAATGTGGCATGCATGTACCTTAGCTCAGCTGCTGCTGGTTTATTTTTATGACTTTGCCATGTATCTCACATATCTTCATACTTATGAATACTTGTAGGAAAAATGAGTAAAACTGAGGTGACTTCATGAACAGGATTTTTTTTGCAGAGCCACCAAACACTGAGCTTCTGAATGTTATGTTTTAGGATACATAGTGGAAACAGGACATCAGTCTGTAAAAGGGACAGACAAATGCTCATTTTACTCTAACTCCCTTCATTAGACAAATCAATATAATAATGTTAGAAATGGACTTAATTTCAAACTGATTTGTGGAAGACAGACATTATTGTGCTTCATTTCAATAACAAGTCAGCCTTGTTCTTTTTCTTCCTTTCCTGCCTTTGCAGTGAACTTCACTTCTTGCTCTGTGTGATCTTTAGACCCCGCCTACTCATCAGGCTTGCTCTGGACCTTGTAGGCCTGCTTGCGAAGGTGCTGTTCGATCTCATCCCGGAACACCAGCATGCCTAAGTGAGAATGTGAAGCTTCATTCATGGCCTTTGACTGGATGCACATGCGGTACTGTTCTGGGGTCAGCTCATCTGCACAAAGCTTCTCGTGCCACAGGTGGAAGAGGCCAGAGACGGGCGTCCGGACGACGACAAACTCGCTTCGCAGGTACTTTCTGTACAGGTGGACATCCTCCACGCCCCAGCCTTTCACGTCAAGATCAAAGCCTCCTGAAGAGAAGGAGAAATTCAAATATTTGTAAACAGGAACACGACTCACCAAGAAAGCTGACAGGTGGAATAAGTGCCTTCTCTCTGCTGTGGGTGTCTCCACACATACCGATGCTGAGAAAGTCTGAACGATACTGGCAGGTCATCCCAAATCCAAAGTCTCTCCAGAAACCAGCATCTTTTTTATGAACCTGAAAAGTCCAAGAAAATATTACAATCTCCTGAAGAAAGCTTATAAAGAATCGGCCAACTTGTATAATACTATAATGCTGAAACACACACGCACACACACACACAAAATACTATATATGGTATTTCTGGAAATTCTCACAAGCTGATGTTCAATGCTGGGAGATAGCTCCAGGTTCCCATAAACGATGGCAGGATTGTACAGGCTGAAGACCACTGGATAAAAAACTCTTCTGCCTAATAAAAGAGGAATGTTAAGAATTAACACAAAACAGAGCCAGTAATTCATCGCAAACTGAAAACACCAACATCCACCTCAAAACATTCTTCTTGAAAGCCCATTTCCAGTATAGGGCCACACACTATAGGCACTACTGAGACAAAAATCAGCCGAAATGCATGCTCTTGGAGTGTGGGAAGAAACTCTTAGGGGAAGACCCAGGGCACACTGGCTTGGGATCGCCTAAATGTTGTCCAGGGAGAGGAGGAAGAGGTAGCTAGGGAGACCGAGGACTGGGCACCTCTGCTCAAACTGCTACCCCCACGACCCAGATGAGCAGTGAAGACTGAATGGAAGGATGGATGGATGAAATTCAGAGAAAACATGCTAAGAACACTAGTATAGGTGGAGTGGGATTCAAACATGGTGTTCTCTTAACACACAAAATACAAGTAAGACCTATTCATGTAAAGCAGGCCATTTACATATGTTTATTTTGGAATGTTTTTAGACAACTACCGCTGTACCAAGCATATTGGAATAAAGAGATATATCTGTAAAGCAGAGCAGAAACTGACAGAATTAGGAGCGATACCTGGAGATGTGTTAAGCCGACATGTGTTGAGGAACTCGGGGCTGAAGTAAATGTCAACATCACAGAAAAACATCAGCACGTCACTGTTCCCCCATGCGTGAGCCCCGATATTTAAACCCCGCCCCCGTGAAAATTCCTCATCCACAGGAATCAGGGTGTAGTTGGAGAAGCTCTCTAGCCTATGAAATAAAGACAGGAAACCTCATCAAACACTAAGGCAAAACAAAGTTCTAGACAAACAGCCTCCAAGGACAGATCGTACAGATTTGGGGACTAACACAAGCCATAGAGATAAATATTGATTTATTTACCAACCTACTTGAGTACCAGTATTCCACAGTACTCCACACCCCCACTAGAAATTTATCTGCAAAATTTCTCTACAAATTTTAATGCAGAAGTAAAAAGGTTGTGTTTTATAGATTCTATGTAGGGAAAGTAACAACATTCTAAACACGAACCTGGAGACTTTCTCCAAGGAGGATTTCACCTCCTGAAGACCTTTCTGTCCAAAATAGACGACAGTGAGATGCACCCGCTTGTCATGCTGTATGCAGACCTCCCTGGAATGAGAGTGACACGATCAGGAGGCATAGTGGAGCGCAGCAAAGCAAGGAGGAGTACAAGGTCATTGGGAAGCATGACAGACTGTAGTAAAGCAAAGAGGAGCTTAACACCACCATGAGTATATTTGCACACACTGAACCCTTTTACTAAAAAGAGGATTTTGCCCACATGCCAAAACTAACTTATAGCAAAACACTAGCTGAGAAAGTACAACCTAGACGTGGATGATGTGACCAACATGACATATCACAATATTTTTGGGAGGAATAACAATCCAAGATATACATCACATTTTTGTTTACAAGCCAACCAAACTGGAATACATGTAATGGTAACTGACCATACCACTTAACCAGCAATTCCATCCTTAAAAAAAAAAAAAAAACACTGCTTATAGCATCATCATAAACTTAAGCTTTTTAAAAATGCTGTACATAAGAGAAATTGACTAACATAGCAAAAGTGTTTTTTTTACTGATTAATACTAAAGTTTATAATTTTTTTGTACAAATTAGAACTTCACCTTGGTCAATAACTGTGCACTTCTGAACTTCGTTTACAACAAATAATGGATAAAACTGGTTGCGTTAGCACCTGTTGTAAAAACAGTATCTTTGCAAAGTTTGCAAATTAAAGTAGATCGATCCATGGAAGATCTAATAAATTCAAACTACTTCCACATAATTGAAGCATAAGCAGTTTGGAACCAACTTCTTTTCACCAGCTATGCTGCACACTGTTTAACAATAGCGTAGAAGGCCTGTCTATGGACCATGGGTTGTTAACTGCCTGACTCGTACAATATTTTTAAGCAGTCTGATGGTAAAGTAAAAAAAAAAAAAATCTTTAACCACCAATTTAGCTAACTGTTGCACGCAGGCATCACATAATAGAAAGATTTGGGAGGATTAGTATATCCAGTCCCTTTATACAAATTGAAATAATATTTTATAATACATTACGTACACTTTACTTACTATTACAGTTGGGCATGGGTGGTTTTATTTTAGATTTATTTTAGAAAAGATACAAGTGACATAGGTGATGTTCTCATATTTGTTTTATAATTGTCAAAGTAACAATGCAATGGGAACGACAAGCGAGTTAATCTGAAAACAATGCATTTCACTTTATTTCAATTAAAATGCAAGGCTGCCAATTTTGGTCAGCTGTCCGAGTAAGATTTTCGATTTGGGCCTATGTATACACACATGCATTCCCATGTAACAGTTTTTTTTGTTTACTCTGTAAATGGTCTGTAGGGTTTGCAAACTACCCCAACGTTTTTAAGGTAGCAAACCTTAGGTTTATAATGGAATAATATTGATTTGCCATAAGATTTCTTGAAAGCATGAGCCTCACGCCAGATGCGTGAGAGTTGGCAACCAGGAAACCTATGTTGTTTGTTTCACCTGGGTTTATTTGTCTAAAAAATAAGTTACACAACGTAAACTTTGACAAAAATGAAGTCACCAGTGAAATACTGCATCTGAAAACTTTCCAGCTGTAGGATTTCAGGACAGGGAAGCCACTCTGTTAGGAAGATTATGGTCATGGTGTTAGGGGCGCGATATACTTTACGTGAGGCGCACAACAGTGTTTTTTTTATTAACACCACTCAGTACAATTATCAAACAAATATGTAGATTGCAGATAACCTATGGTATGCTATGTACTGAATCGCATACAGGATTTATACCTTGAAAACCAGTTTAAACAAAATATTACATACTGCAGAATGTAGGTATATATACACATATACACAAATGTCTGCACAATCATACATGTTCACAAAGTAAATGAATACAACATAATCCAGGGGTCATGCTATCTAAAGCTCAAGTAAGTTGTACTTTTCAATATATGCAATGACTAACACTGTTTGTTCCTCATACATTTTAAAGTTTTAAACAATTTTTTTTTTTTATATATATATAGTCAGTATAGGATGGGTTTTGATAGCTGTTTTTTTATTCAAAAATGTAGTTAATACACAAGTTAAGAAGCTATTAATAATTGCGTTCATTACTCCAGAATCCATATCTTACCCGAATATAATAAAATAAGCATTTTTAGATTTTTTTTTTTGTATCAAGCCATTGTATGAAATATTCTCAAAAACCTTTGGCACATGGGCACTGTAAAAACAGACGTTCAGCTGTTTCAATACCCTTGCAGAGCTGATGATAACTTCCATCAAAATTAAATCTTATCCTTAAGAATTCGCAAGATGGATAAATGTCATTAAGCAACTTAAAATTAAGCTCCTTAGTACTGGGTGAAATTTTTTTATATTTTACTGGAAATTGAAATATCAAAGAAACACTTTGTGAGGAAGACCATTTGTCAAATGTCCTTTATATATCTATTGAAATATATTTTTTTTTTTTAAATCAATAACATAGTCCACTAGATACAGACATGATAACTGACGGTGGACTGTAGAATACATCAAAGTACCCTTTAGC
>JABFEA020000067.1:16710327-16728966 GCA_019775915.2 Cyphomyrus plagiostoma | reverse complement strand
ATCTCTCTCTGTATATATAATGGAATATGTAAGCATTTTTATATGTAATAATTATGCCTAACAATAATAATAATAATAACAATAATAATAATAAATATATTATGAGTTACAGTAACCCTTAAAGAAATTAAAACTAGGATTATTTTCATTAAACAAATGCTTAATTATAACTGTAACCTGAAACAATTTTTAAAAAGAACATATGTGTAAAAAGTGTACCTTTTGAAAATAAGAAAGCTGCACATCTTCTGTTTGAAAAAAAGACATTAGGAGGAAAAAAGAGTAAGGTCTTTTAAAAAAGTAATCTCTCTTTAGATAATAATCAATAAAACATGACTCTATCAAGCTAAACATACATTATTAATCTAATATATCATGTAAATGAAACAATTCTTATCTAGCGAAATATGGTTATATACAGACCCTCCTCTAGTTACGAACTTTCAACTTACAAACTCTCAGACATACCGGAGAGGACTGTAAGTCAAAATTGTGTTCCTTGGGTTCCCGTTTCCTGTGTTTTTTTTCTGAGCGCCAATTCCGGGTAATACGACTTCTGGCCAGTACTCCCGTCGCACAGCAGCATAACATATGTACTTCCAGCATCCAAGTTTTTTGAACTTGCAAATACCCTTCAAATGGTGTTGAATAAAGACTTACGAACATTTCAAGTTACAAATGGCCATTTGGAATATATCTCAGTCGTAAGTAGAGGAGCATCTGTAATATGATTATAAAACATAAAACATCACTGTCAAGCTAAATATACATTAATCTAATAAAACACGTTGGTTAAACTATCAAGCTGAATGTAACCAATTTGTAAATACAGTGGTACCTCGGTTCTCGAACTCACTAGAACTCGAATTTTTTGAAAGTCGAACAAACCAGTTTGACCTAGAACTCGATCTGAATATCAGAAGTCGAGCCGTGAACGCTGACCTAGTATAAATTGTACGCGCCAAGAAATGAGTCATATTACAATGCAATTCTTACTTCAATGCCTTCTTCACAAACTGGACAATTAAGCAAATAAAGCAGCGCAACATTACAGTAACTAAAAATAAATGAACCAGTTTCTTACGGGTACTATTAGAGCATTTATGTCAATTATTTTAAATTTATTTTACCAGGTAAATTAACTGAAAACCAGTTTTCACTGCTTTATGTGATATTCGGGAGAAATAGCAGATCACGCATGGCCTGGGATAGAAACATCATGAGTGTAACTAAACTCTTCAGCCAATAAGAGCAAAGGTGTGTCATCACAGAGGGGAAATAAACTGAAACGCGGACTTAATACAGAGGACTAATGACAAAAACCAGAAACAGCTGATCACATGGGGATCCCACACAAAGTCAACGAGAGGGCGTGGCACACGGAAGGAGCGGACAATTGGGCCAGGACAGGGGTAATGTTGGGACAAGATCTTTATCGTTTTGGAAGCCATTAAGGAAAAAAATGCTCTTCTTGTTTTATCCTGTTCATTTTGTGTTTAAATGCTAAAAAAAAACATTTTTAGGTGTAATTTTGGGGGGCCGGGAACCAATTAATTGGTTTTCCATTATTTCTTATGGGAAAAATTCAATCAGAACTCGAACTTCTTAGGATTCGATCCGGAGTCCGGAACGGATTAGGTTCAAGAACCGAGGTATCACTGTAATAACAAGAACACACATTTTTAAAACCATGTGTAAAAATATATTATTGATGTAAATGCTAGCTAAAATGTTCTTATTGATCCCACTGATTTGGAGAGATATACGCAGTGCTTGAAGTGGGCCGGAACGCAGCGGAACGCAGTCCCGGAAGTTCTGTATCCTAAAGACTTGATTTTTTTTTCACCGCACAAATGTCAAATGTCGGAAAATTAGAGTTCCTGCACTTATTTTGTCCCACTTCAAGCACTGGATATGGCTACATATGGCTATGGATATGGACATATGGCTACAACAAATGCAAAATATGCCACATTTCATATTACAGTTCAGAGTGAGCCAAAGTATAGGTCTACCATAATACCATGTTGCTGCATAGCAGCAATTTCAAGTGATGAAAAAATATACTGATATTTCAGATATAGGACATTTAGGTAAAAGCGTTGATCCAAAAACTGGAAACAGATGATGGGAGTGAATTCTGAAAAAATTATTGAACATTTAAAATGACAAGCAAAGAAAACAGATGTTTTTCAATTAGCAGGATCATTACCACCAGTTCTTACCAAACAAAAAAGGGACCGTTTTGCTGTTACTGTAAACTGACAGTGCCAGAAAACGTAATGTGAGGCACACATGCTCAAAAATGCATGTGTAGATGTGTGAGGTACAAATAAGGCAGGTGGTATGGATCAGGTAGTGACATGGTGGAAAAGATTTCGCATAATGGAACCAGTTGCTGAGTCTGACAAGAAGTTGAGGAGTGAAGAGTGAGAGTTTTTGTTTAGGTGCCGATAATAAGCAAATGTACATGGTATGATAACCATCAATTTTCATACTATGATCAAGTCAAGTAGGTTTTAATTGTAATTTCAGTCATATACACAGTATACAGTGAAACAAAACATTGTTCCTCCAGGACCAAGGTGCACAAAAAACAAAAGGACAGAAAAAACACAGGACTACACAGTGCAATTTACAGGATGCAACAACATACAGTGCAGTCTCCAATAGTAACCATCTTGGTTTGAGTGGATATTGAATAAATAGTATTATTGCAGATACAGTATTACAACCTATACTATATTTTAGCAGCAAGACAGCAATATATAGTAATAAAAGTGCAGAAGTGCAAACAGTAGCAGCAGGACTGGGAGTGTGCAGTATATAATAAATGGCAAATGAAATACAGATGGTGATTTATTTCTGGTTCAGAAGTCTGAAGACCTGAGGGAAGAAACTGTTTCCTATCCTGGCAGTGAAGGTTTGTATGCTACAGAACCTTTTGCCAGACGAAAGAAGGAAGAAGAGGATGTGGGAGGAGTGCGTGGGGTCATCCACAATGCTTGTAGCTTTGCGGATGCAGCACGAAGTGTAAATGTCTGTTACAGAAGAGAGAGAGACCCTGATTATCTTTTCTGCTATCCTCCCTATCCTCTGTAGGGTCTTGCAGTCCAAAGTGGAGCAATTCCCGTACCAAGCCATGATGCAGCTACACAGGGTACTCTCTTCCTCTGTAAAATATAGTGAGAATTGAGGGGGGTCCAAAGTCTGTGCATAAAATAGAGACGTTTCTGGGATTTCTCAGAGATGGTGCTGGTGTTAAGGGTCTATGTGAAGTTCTCCGTGATCGGACATCAAGGAACTTGGTACTCTGGACAATTTCTACTGCGGATCTATTGATGATGTTGGGTATGCCATTAAACTGCATCTGGCCCTGCAGGAGGCCCTCTAACTTGCAGGGAAACATTTTGGAGTTTGGTGGTGGGATTGGCACTCCAGCTACTGTAAAACAACTCGCAATGGCTTGGTCTAAACAGACACGATACCCTTCTGCTTTCCGTAAAACAACTCTGCTGCAGCCACCCACAGGAAGGCTGCACGCATTGTGAAGGGGATTGGGGAAAGTCTTCAGGATCCTCATCCCTGGAAGAATCGAAAACGTCAAAGAACTAATAGGGTCAGGCCTGTTGGGGATTGGGCATAGGGGCCGGTGCAGTGCTGAGGCATCACATGCTGCATGGCAACACTTGGGTCCCAGCTTGAGGCAGCCCATCCAGGTAGACGCATGGAACGTTTTGTCTCTCCAGCAAGATGACCATTTTCTTCTGCTGCCACTGGCATTCACATTGTCTGAGGTACGCACACCGGGGAGTGGCCTGATCTCTGTAGGTGGGTATATCTACTTTTGGTCTGGTTGGTCTGACGGCTGCCATACTCAGGGAGTAGCTGTTGCTGTAGTGGATAAGCTCCTCCTGATGGTGTCTGAAGTTACTACTTTCAACAAACTTATTATGAGATTCAGGCTAAGAGTGTCTAGTCTGTTGTCTCATTGTATGCTCCAACTGCGATGAGGGAGACATTTTGCTCACAACTTCGCTTGGTGGTTGATGGATGCCCACGAGGTGACAGTCCTCTGGTCATGGGTAACTTCAATGCAGTCACTGGCACTGACCGGGCTGGCTTTGAGGATTGTGTCGGTCCCCATGAGTCCGGAGACAAGCGTGAGAGTAACTCCACATTCCCTTACTTTGTGAAAGGTCAGGGGTTGCTGGTCGCTGGATCATGATTCAAATGCCCTGAGCTGCATCATTGGACTTGATACTCCAGTACTGGTGGTGCGGTGAAGGAGATTTATCTCATCCTTGTGGGTAGATGCTAGAGGCTCCTGCAGAACTGCAGGGTCTACAGAAGTGCCCAGTTTGTGAATTCTGACTGCAAACTTGTTCCTACTCTTAAGATTCAGCTTAGATTCAGTAGGCTAAGCACCTACTTAGTCAGACTCCAAAGTCAAACTGTTTCTGATGAGTTTGCACGCAGTTTGCGTAAGGAAGTTGCAGACTTGGGTGCGACTGCTGACTAATGTGATGTGGGAAATCTTCTGTGATAAGATCTTGAAGGTTGCCGAGAGTTGTGTTGCCAATGTTCCTAGAAGGACATGTTTCAACTCACAGGTGTGACGACTTGGAGCGTGGACTGTAGAATGATTGCCATCTAGTGTTGGCAATTCACATTGTGATGACTCTGAGTGTTGTTATACCTGTGAGCCAGTTACACCTGATGCTGCATTAAGGCTGTAGCTGATTTGCTCCCTTTTAAAAAGGCCAGGATTTAGGGGAAAATATGGGCTCATGCTCAGGCGCCTGTTGCACGTTGCCATTTGTTTTGTTTTGGTTTTGTTTTGTATTTGACTTTCCTTTTCTGTATTTTACTTTACACTATACCAGTAATATAACATATCTATATTACATGATTGTCAGTAATCAGTAGTGTTATGTTAGTGTAGTGCAGTGGTTCTCAATCCTGCTCCCTGCGCCCCACCTGCCAGAATGTTTTCGTTCCAACCCTACCTTAATCAGGCTTATATGGTCCATTAATAGGCTAAAGCCAGTTTCAGACTGAATGCGGCATACACTACACTGCGTTACATGCTATTGTTGAACTTTGATCGATGCGCGCTGAGATGCATTGTCTCGCAATCAATAGAAACAAGGCACTGAACTGGGCACAAAAAACGAAATGGAGGAAAAACTTATATTATCCGTTTCTGAGTTCCCAGAGCTATATCACACAAGCGTAGAATCTTTTTGAATGTGAAATATACATCGTCGCTAATGGCCGCGAGCCAAAATGACAAGAGAGAGTTTTGAAAACCATGTGTACTCTTTGCACAGAAGCCTCGCGGCGAGCACAGCGCATGCCACGTTCTGTCTGTAGCCAGCTTTAGCCTATTAAGGACCATATAAGCCTGATTAAGGTAGGGTTGGAATGAAAACATTCTGGCAGGTGGGGGGGCAGGGAGCAAGATTAAAAAACACTGCACTACACTAATATGGCATGCCTGCACCGCCTACACTACTGATTACTGACAACCATGTATTATATATATGTTGTATAGCATTTTCATTATTCTAATTAAATTCTTAAATTGTTTGGTAATCTTGGGTCCCATGTCCTCCCATGGATTTCTTTTGTTTTTGTTTTTTGTTACGATTCTGAGTCAGATTGTAACACAGGGCACCCTAAATATTATCAAGAGGAGTCGCAGTGCATGACTTGATGGCAACTGCAGTCTGTACCGGGAACTGAGGAGGAAGGCTATGAGGGCTCTGAGGGGAGATAAGGAGGTGTTTGTTAGATGAATCTGTGAGCAGGTGACATGTCATCTATGGTTTAGTGACCCATGTCCATCTTATAGAGGAATTAAAGCATTATGCACATCTGAACCTGTTCCTCGGAGACTTGCAGCCAGGATAGGTGATGGAACGGTCCTTGTGGATGACACTACAGTTGTGGGGTCAGCTACTTTGAGCAGCTGTTTAAAGCTGATCCTCTGGCTAGGATGTTGGACATCTCTGGGTCCACAGTGTGAACCACCCAATTTCACTGAGATTGTACAGCCGGTGAATCAGCTGGAGGCACAGAAGGCCGCAGGGATCTGTGGTATCTGGGGTGAACTTCTCCAGGCTGGTGGTAAGGCTGTCCTCCTGGCATTGCAGGCAGTCTTTGCTTCGATTGGGGAGTCAGGCGTCATCCCAACTGACTGGAAAATGGGACTTGTAGTCCCTGTCTGGAAAGGGAAGGGTGATCGCCGTGACTACAGAGGGATAACACTGTTCTCAGTGCCGGGTAGGGTCCTTGCTAGGGTCATGCTTAACAGGGTCCATAATCACTTGCTTATCTATCAGCACCCGGAGCAGTCTGATTTTACCTTGTGAAATTCTACCATCAATCAAATGATTGCTGAACATGGATGGCCATTTCCAGAGTGTGGGACTGGACCATGTATCTGCTTGGATAGTCACCAGCTGGGATCCCAAGGAGTTTCACCATGTGGTAGGTGTGGCAATGTACTACATCAGTGCATGCTCCCCAACCTGACCTGACCTGGAGAGTGATCATGGCACGCCCTCCTGAAGTCAACAGCCATCTCCTTTGTCTTTTTCACATTCATATACAGGTTATTAGCCATTGCATCTCCTTTCTGTACACTGCCTCGTCATTCCCACTGATTAGAAATACCACAGTTGTATCATTAGTGAACTTGATGATATGGATTGAGCTGTACAGTGCTACACAGTCATGGGTCATCAGTATGAACACCAGAGGGCTCAGCACATAGCCCTGTGGGGGGGCCTGTGCTCAGCGTGGTGGTACAGGAGATGTTCCTGTTGATCCTGACTGACTGAGGTCTCCTAGTCAGGAAGTCCGGGAAGTACAGTTGCACAGGGAGGTGTTCAGGCCCAGTGGTCTCAGCTTTCCCGTCAGATGCTGAGGTATGATTGTGTTGAGTGCTGAACTGAAATCTATGAACAGCATTCTCACATAAGTGTCCTTTTTGTCCAGGTGGGTGAGGGCCAGATGGAGTGTGCTGGTGATCGCATCATCTGCTGATTGGTTGTGACAATATGCAAACTACAGGGGTTCCAGTAAAGGCGGCAGCTGACGAGCTACTCGAAGCAATTCATGATGATCTGTGAGTGCGAAGGGACGGTAATCCGTGAAGCAAGACACTGAAGACTTCTTTGGCATGGGGACGATGGTGGTGGGTTTGAAGCACGTTGGAATGACAATGGTGCTCAGAGACATATTGAAGATATCTGTGGGGGCATCTGTCAGCTGGTCTGCACAGCACTAGACCAGGAATGTTCTGTGGGTTGACTCCGAGCAGAGTTCTCCTCGCAGAACACCTTGTCATTGGGAAAGGTGGTCTTCATTGCTGCCATGCCATTCTGTGCTTCAAACCATGCACAAAAGTGATTCAGCACTTTTAGAAGGGAGACCTCACTATCACAAGCAGGTTGAGATATCCTGTAGTTGGTGATGGCTTGGATGCCCTGCCACATGCGTCATACGTCCCCAGTGTATTTGAAGTGACTGTGGATTCTCTGAGCATGTGCACATTTTGCCACACTGATGACCGGAGACTGGTTGGCCCTTGTCATTCTTCAGAGCCTTATCATCGGACCTGGTTGTCTCAGGTTCTCAGCAGCATCCGCACCTCTCCAGTCATCCATGGTTTCTGGTGGGGGCATGTGACAATGGTCTTGGAGACACTGACATCATCAATGTACTTTCTGAAGTAGCCAGTCCCTGATGCTGTGTACTGCTCTAGGTTGGCAGAGCCACTGAAGGCTGCAGCTTCCCTAAACATGTCCCAGTCAGTTTGCTTTAAACATTCCTGAAGCGCAGAGATGGCTCTTGGGAGCCAGATTTTCATTTGCTTCAGAATGGGTTTGGCACATCTGATAAGCCATCTATATGCTGGGATCAACATAACAGAAATGTGGTCTGAGTAGTCGAGGTGGGGGCAGGGTCTCCATGAAAAGCAGGGTTCCCAAGGTCTATGAAATCAGTATACCACTGCAACCCTATACCCGGTCCACCTAAAATGGGTCTGAATGAAATTGCAAACACCCGGCCAACCTAAAATGGGTCCAAATGAAGCCATAAATAACCAGCCCGCCAAGAACAGGTCTGAATGAAACTGCAGACACCCAGCCTACCTAGAACAGATTCGAAGGAAAACACAAACACTGGCTCATGTAGAGTGGAACCTGAGATGCCCCGAATGGTGAGGAAGTAGCGAATTCATTAGAATTTCAGGAAGCCTTTCAGGCAGCTGACAGACAGATATGTCTAAGGATAAGTAACATCTGGGAAAACAGGTGACTGCAGCTGTGTAATTAAAACCTCCCTGTTCAGGCTCAGGAGGAGCAATAATTAAAAAGGAAATAAAAGAGACTAAGGTGTTTTTGTGAGGGAGGTAAAATCTCTCTTTACAGGACCCAATTATTTAAGAGAATATCTTCATGAAGGACCACCAGCATAATATCAAACATATATTGCTAGAATATTAACATATAAATATTTAGTGGAACACACAGGACATGAAATATAAATGGGGAGCCCAACTGTGTGGAGGCTATGTGTGGTGCTGTGGGAGCAGCACTTGTGGACAAGGTGTGATTTATATTCTGGTGTCTCACTTGGGAGTGTAAAGAGAACAGGCAGTCTAGAATCTATATTGCCATCGGCATTTAATTAGGCAGGCAAATGGCCTCAGTGTTGCTCCTTATTTCAGCCGACACATGTCATGTGTTGAGGGCCTCGGCTTGACAGCACACAGGAGAAAGAAGCCAGTTCACCCTTCACCATTAATGCAGGTTAAAAAGCAACCTGTGAGTGACGATACATGTGCACAGTGTGAGGATACCAGTGAGATCGAGTCATTTCTAGTGGAAACACTTTAGGAAATAAGGGACTGCATTTTCAATTATGTTAAAGGATATTCCGTCGCAGCAAAAGGGAATGCGAGAAGATTTATAGGGCATCTGTAAGCAAGCAGATGGGAGACCTCAAAATGAAATGCATCAAACGGCTAAATTAAATACAAAACTAAAATCAGAGTGCCAGCTACTGCGGCAGATTTACTGCAGTGGTCCTGTTGGTTTCTGAAAATAAGTGGGCACACTAGAGAAAAAACCCCAAAGCATTAATGGCAGATACGTGTCTTCTAAATAAGGGCCGTTAGCTGAGGATGACGTTGGTCAGGCTAAAGGTCTAGGTCAGAGGTCAGGGTCATGAGGTAACAGACAGGCCAGTGTGATCGGCGAATGTGACATTTATGAGTCTCTGTGCTGTTTAACTGATTATGGTGTCACAGCCACCAAAGTATAAGGAAGGCCACAAATATATCTAGGCCACTTCTTTGTAACACTATTAACAAGTTAATTAAATATACAGCTATGGAGAAATCAGGAGACCACCATACATTTTTAAACAAATCTGCATTTTTAAATCCGGGTTTAATCGTGGTTCTGCTGGCAGGGGCTACACTAAGCAGCAGATTGCTTCCAGGTTCAGAATTTGTAAGACAGCAGTATACAAGAATAAGGTGAAACAGGAGACATTGGGAATGACCAGAAACCAACCAGATAAAGGCCTGAAACAACTTTCTAATGCCAGAGATGACCATTAACTTATCTGACAGTTTCTCATGAATGACAAGTCACCCTCAAAAGGAATGAGAAACATTAGGGTGCAGGTGTGAGATGCACTGCTAGGACAGTTCGTATCAGGCTTCTAAAGCAGGACTGAGGTCCCATAAAGCAAGGAAGAAGCCCTTCATTAATGAGAAACAGGGAAGAACCAGGCTGCAGTTTTCAAAGAAAAAATGTATTATTCAGAGATGTCCACCCATAAATTGAGAAATGACTGAAACAAAATAATCAGTGGTCTCTCAAATATTTCCACGGCTGTATTTTTGCATGAACAAAGATTAACATGGTCTGAGGCAGACAACAAATCACATTTCATTTATTAATATGGGACAATCCAGTAAGATATAGGATGGGTGGCAACACTAGGTTTTAAATGTTATTAATTAAACACAGTTAGCACCTTTACAGTGGCAATCCCTGGACTTCAGCCTGGGTAAAACGCCCCTGTCTCTCTCTTATACAACACTAGTAATAAGATCTGGTGGAGAAAACACAGCAACATCACCAAAATATCACATATTATTATTATTATTATTATTATTATCATCTATGGGAAAAGTTATGATGATGATGATGATGATGATGATGATGATGATGATGATGATGATTATTCTGAACTAGTACACATAGGTCATTGTGCCATGTAAATTTATGGCAAACTGGATTATTCACTGTATTCTGTTTGGATCCAACCTTTACTTCCATCTTTTTTCCATATACACAACACATTAATTCTAAATACTTGTCTTTTAGAGGACATAGTAAATAAACATTTTCCTTACATCTCACTCATGTTATCAGACTCTTGTGCTTCCAGGACATTGCTGTTAATGGAGCAGAGAGAAATGATTATGAGGTTTGAATGCAAACTGCAAGACCAATCTGCAAGTTGGCAGCACTAAAGCCAACAGACAACACTGGTGCTATGTGACCGGAGATACAGCAGCCAGGCAGGGGCCATACTGACATGTGTGCTGGTCACACACACACACACACACACACACACACACACACACACACACACACACACACACACACGCACACACATGCACAAAGAGTCATGTATTCGTATCTTTTTGGGGACTGCTCATTCATTTCTATGAGGAAAACTCCGATCCCAACACAATGATCTTAACCCCTATCCATCCGTAATCCTAACCATAAGTAACTTTATAGACCAGCGTAAGATTCTTACTGGTCTATAACATATACACACAGAACATGGCATTATATCCCAAATCAGCATTATTCAATGATATAGGCTTTGTAGGAAACAGAAAGAACTTGTTCAAGTTACTTCACATTCAACTTCACTGACCACACTGTACGTGTACTGTATAGTCTCCATTCACAAAGATTTGTAAGAACAGACTCTCCTTGATAACCAAGCTTGAACCTGTAATTTCATTTTCAATCAGGATCCCAACGAAAAGCCTTCTGCAAACACATGATGATTGAGGAAAGAGTATCATTCTGTGGAGGGTCATGGCATGTTCACTTGGGTCACTTTAAAGATGGTCAAGTTCCATTTCGAGCTGATATATGTGTGACATTTACGGGATAACCCATTCCATCGCCATTACATATTAGGGTTTGGGAAGTATTTCAAAGGGCTGTGCGTGTGTGTGTGTGTGTGTGTGTGAGTGAGAGAGAGAGATTTTTTTAATGGAGTACAGGCATACCCGGGTAATGGTGCTCTAATTCAATTACATAAATTTTGCTGTTCAGAGAAAAAGATCTTAGGAAACTTCACAAGTGGCTCTGTTGGGTCAAATAAACAGCCATAGAAATCAGAAATCTTTTTGCAACCCCCAGCACTTTGAATCATGCAACCACTTACATGCAGACAAGTGTAGATTGTTGCCTTTTGTATTTTCTAAGTTCCCAATAAAAGTTATTTTAAAATCACCGATTATTACCAGCATTGACTAGATTATTGAATACACATTGTTACCATCAAACCAGAAATTCAGTTCCACAATTTAATAAGATTAGACTGAAGCACTCATTTGTGAATCAGTCAATCCTAAACCTAAATCCATCCATCCATCCATTTTCCAAACCGCTTATCCAACTGGGTCACGGGGGCCCGGAACCTATCCCAGAAGCAACGGGCACGAGGCAGGGAACAACCCTGGATGGGGGGCCAGCCCATCGCAGGGCACACTCACACACCAGTCACGCACACATGCACACCTATGGGCAATTTGACAACTCCAATCAGCCTCAGCATGTTTTTGGACTGTGGGGGGAAACTGGAGTACCCGGAGGAAACCCTACGACGACACGGGGAGAACATGCAAACTCCACACACGAGACCAGAACCCGGGTCCCAGAGGTGCGAGACAACAGTGCTAACCACTGCACCACCATGCCGCCTAAACCTAAATATTGAACTGAATTCAAGACTAAATGTATATGGAATTTGTTATTGCCATGATATGCTAAATGCATGTATTTGTGACTTTAAGTCTTTTTTGTGGTATCACAAGTTGAGCTGCAGTAATGCAAGAAAAATTTCAGACTCATCATGTCTGACACTAAAGTATCATATCATCATATCATATCATATATCATAGAAACTGACATTCTCTGTGTGTGTATGTTACAATACAAATTATTATGTGAAATATACAATGCATGATATGATTAAACTTTTCTTATAGGTTTGACCAGTAATAACAGGGGAGCTTTGGGCGTGGAAAGGTCAACCTTAAAGCTATGTCCATCCCCGTCCCCTCGCTTTTCAAGTATATCCGGGAAAAGGCTCAAAGCCAGGAAGTCAGGAAGCTTCATTGATAATTTTTAATGCTAACTTTTTGAACGGAAATGAGTGGATTTGTACTGATGTATAAATATCTTAAATCATGTGTGGCCAATCTCCAACATTTTCGCTGCAACTCCCTAATTAGATTACTAATGAGAGTACTGATTGAGGGCTGAAGAGTCCTCACACCTGGGTTTGAACAGCTGACCTACAGGTTATCCCAAAAACCTGCAAACACACCCGCCATTTGCTAATAAGATCGGCCACCCCTGTCTTAGAAGGTCATTACTCTACTCTAAATATAATTTTAATTGTGCAAAAAAAAAAAAAAAACATACAGGCACCGATGGCACATCCTATTGAAACGTCCGACAATTGGGTTCTGCGCCGGGGTTCTGGTTTACTATCCATGTTTTCTCATGTTGTATATCAAATTACTCGACATGAGTTCTGTATATAATGTGTCAGTGTTTCTCACATATTTATGGCAGCACATCTTTGTAAGGTATTTTAGTCTACCGTGAAATCCTATCCAGGTGGGACATTCTGAATAAATGTTTCAGTCTGTCGGGCTGTGCTACCCATATATTTTATAAAGTTGTGATGGTCTGCTAAAGTATTTCACTCTATCGAGGTGTACTACTAATCTATTTTACGGAGGAAGGACGTTCTGATTAGGCGTTTCCGTCCATCGAAATGTGCTACCTATGTATTTTATAAAGGTAGGATGCTCTGATAAATTATTTCAGTCTATCGAGATGTGATTCCTGTGGTTTTAACACTGGTAATACAATCTGGTAAATTATGCCAGACTATCGAGACGCGCTACTTATACATTAGTTAGCTTTTTACTCTAGTTACTTTATTATTTTTTAGGACTATCGCTTTCAGTTTCAGCTCATAGAAATGACGGTAACAGCAATCCATAGATAGCCTATATCTGTCGAAAGCCAGGGGGTTTGAACAGCTGACCTACAGGTTATCCCAAAAAGGACAAGTAGGACAAGTCGACAAGGTAAAACAAATCGTTATAACACGGGATTTTTCTTGTGATTTTAAAGACCGAACCTTGCTGCCTCAGTGTGATCAAACCAATTTTATCAAGAGCAAACTTTTCAGCGCCGACGTTTTTAAACACAACAGCTACGGGCTCTTTAAGACGTACGGCTTGCTATCCGGATAGAGACCCGAGCAGCGTAAGCAGTGGTAATAGGGGTGAGTGTCCACCCGTTTAACCGACGGCGCTTTACCCTGCAAAGACAAACACTGGTGTTTGCTTAGCCTTGGCTGCACCTGGCCAGCACCTGTCCGCAGGCGTGATGCATTAAAGCGTCATGTCTATCCGTGCTGAAAGAAAGGCTCAGGGGATTGGCACACCACCTTTCAGCACGCCTTTCAACACTTCATCACAAAAGAAATAAGAAAACCTGAGTCCTTCTGCGTTCTGCACTTTTTTCGATGCACCTTTTAAATTACCATTGTCAGGATTCATCAGCAGCTAAAGACACTGACACTGACTCCAAAATACTTTTTTAACCACGGCAATGGTATTTAAAAACGAAGACTATATATTATTCTCTCAATCAAAACATTTTTGTCTGTGTACAGACAGGGTGAAGATCCCTGCATCATAGCCCCATACAGAATGAAAAAGATTGTGCCCAAAATACCACAATTTATATTATGTGTCCCTTATACTTTTTCAAGCAAGAGCTTTTAAAAAAATAATGAATTGATCCTCACCATATTTTAACACAATTAGTTTCTTATAATGAATAAATTACCTCCCGTCTTCATGTAACCATTATCACTATGCTAAAACATTGTAACGTTAAAAAACCCATTTATGGTCGAACAGTGCAATTAGTGAATCAGTATTTTGCACCTTTTTCTGTAGCTGTGCGTACATATACTGTAGGCTCATTTAAAGGGCACAGTATGTCATGATTTTAATGCATGTTGAATCACTATTCTCATTACAGCAGCTGCAAGTGACGGACTTCCGAGCAATGAGTAAGCCTGTAAATATGGGCAGTGCTGCAGCTGGACTGGTTTTTACTGTCAGGTCATAATTATATTACCATATAGCGGTGTGTATTTCTCCAGCAATGTAGGTGATACCTTACTCAAGGATAAGCAGGCAACCCTGGGCTCAATGCTGGAGAATTGGCATTGTGGACTCCCACTCAGCTGGGACTTCATGACCCAACGAGGAGACTTCACGCCATCATCATCATTAGAATCACTCCCATCTTGTTTTTATGACCACGCCCTGCAGTTATATGAAAAAAGATGACCTCGCCAGATCTCAGCGTTTTACTTACATGGTCTGCGTTTGAGAAAGCTTTAATTTCCTTAAATTTATTTGCAAATACGCCACTAGTGTCAACATATGAGATCAATAATTTTTGTTGTCCACTGCAAAAAACTTACACTTTACGGGCTGATATGGTTTTAAAATGTCAAGCAAGAGTTAATGAAATTTCCTATTGCCACCGGGGACAACGTGTGACAGTGAGATCGAAATCTGTCAATATCTCAATATCGGTTAATCAGGAATCGGGTATACAAGCTGTTTACACATCAATGATCAAATTCAGCAATTCATGATATGTGCAGAAATACACATATATCCATATAGCATGAATTTTACGAAAAGTTTCAGTAGACATCCCTTTTAAAGAACTCTTCAACTTATTTTTTCATCATTTAATTTAAATTTAATTGCGTACTATTGTTCTTCCCTAATTTCCCCCAGCACGAAATTAACCGAAGAGAAACTTCAGCCCCTTCACCGGGCAGCTCAGATCCATGCGGGACAGATACACAAAAGACGCACCGAAAAATGCCACAATTCACCTTCACTGGGCGTGGGGAAGTTAAATTATAACATTTGCAATATAAATCACATTTGAACTTGATAAAGTTCCGAGAGTCGCACGATTTCACGTGTCTCCACTTAAGTGACAAACATGTGGAATTCCATAATTTAGGCTTGGTGCTTTGGCGAAAAGTAATTTCACTAATATCAAAGAAAAGATTCGCTAAGGGTGCACATTCTAATTAGCCATCCAAAGAAAACGCACAGTGCGGTCACGGAGGAGCACACAGGCTTACCTTCATATAACAGGAAAAGGAGCAGACAGAGGCGTTTCATCAGCTGGAACCCAAACGTCGAGCCCATGCTCGTACGCTCCCACTCCGATAAAAGGCGCAGGAAGGAGTGGATCCGCGCGCGGGCGGACTTCGAGGGATGTGCGCTGATCGCTGTGCACTGAGGCGCTCCTCAGTCTGGACGTCCCAACGGCAGCCAGGCGGGCTGTGACTGCGACGCAGGGGGAGGTTCAGCCGGAGCGCTTGCTCTGCCGTATGTCCTAGGCTCCAGTTGGTGGAGCTCCGCTGGTGGAGCTGTGTGTGGAGGAGAGGGGATCTGGAGCGCTACCAAAGCACCTCGCCTTTAGGCCGCTATTATCAAGATCATTCCGATTATCTATCGTTTATTACCAGCATCCTGGGCTGACAATAAGCAAAAACAGCGAGTCTTGCATGCTGCGTCCTCTTAATCATGGAAGAGAGAAAGTTAACCCTGCGTGCTACACGTCACCTAAAAGCAATGCATGTATTTTTAATTCTTAGTTTTTATCGCTATTTATAAAGCTACGCGTGATCGATACCCCTTTTTAGCTTTTACAACTGGGATACATTGTCTTAAAACATTTTCTTGTCGGATAGAGGATCAAATTGTGTTAAAACAGACATTTTTTAATTATACCGTAATGCACAACGGTAGGAATATTATATCCTGTCAACTTAATTTTCGTGGAGGAAAGATGTCAGGTAACATGTAAAGTCACTTTATAAGTAAAAGGAGGACAATGTGGTAGTGTTCCGGGCAATTCAGTTTCCCTATGTTTCCCCTGTCTATAAGGAAATAATGTTTCCCCTAATATTAAAGCAAAGAGGTATGTGAAATGTCTGAAAATCACTGAGGTACATTATTACATGTGAATACTATATTGTTATTAGTACCGAGGCCCAGAGTTGCTGTATACCTGTTTTAACAGGGGGGGATATCCAGGATGTCATGAAATAATGTTTGTCCTAATATTTAGGCACATATCATATGTATGTGAGATGTCTGAAAATCATTCAGGTACGTTATTACATGTGAATACAGTAGATCGTCACGCATAATATATAGTCTTATAAGCAAAACTATACCGTTTTCATCAAGAAATATCTATCCAGCGAATTAAATACTTTCATTTATTATCTGTAAAAACAACAAAAAAAAAAAAATCGAAAAGGCATGTGATGTTTTAAAATATATGGCTTGTTTAGCTCAAGAGTTTCGTAAAAAGACATGAAAACAACAGCGAAACCGTGTACAAATTAGTGAGCGACAGGCGAAACCGAATTGCCCGGAACACCGGTCTGGCATTTATCTGAAGGGACCGTAAACAGGACGCGGCCACCTGAGCCCCTTTTCAAGGTTAACAGTATATGACTGAAACAGATGCGCAACGGGGTCACATAAACAGCGATTTAGAGGAAATCAAATGAAACAGGTCGGAAACGAAAGGTTTCTCATTACATTTATTTCAGCTTCAATCAATCAACTTTCACAAATAAATCATTACCTCTGTGAGCATACCCATACAAAACACCGAGAGAGAACTTAAAACACATATTTGTTAGAAATAACCATATACTGTAGATAGATAGATAGATAGATAGATAGAGAGCGAGAGGTGGGGGGGGGATATGGACTGAAGTTCGGGAACACACCACTAATATGACAATATGCAATATTAAACCCTCTGGCTCCTGTACATAAAAACTTATATAGAGGTAGACTATACAGGTCTTCATTAAAAAAAAGTCTACATTTAATCATCACAATAGAGATTTTATTAATTTGGCAAATGGGATTAAGTACCCAGCAGTATGGTACTTAGCTGGCAGTCCTGAGGTGTCCCCTGGCAAACAGGGACAGACCTATGATGTTTATAGCTTTGTCATGTGACAGACACTTGATAAAATGCCCCTCATTTTTATGTGTTGGTGATAGGATTAGTGGGTCAGGCTAACACACAGCTGTACGTGTGATTGTGCTGCTTCTTCCTACAGCTCTCCAGCTGCTTCCAAACTGCCATTTGGTTAAATCAGCTACACAGCCAATGTTTTCATTCTAAAGGTGAAAACTGCTCCCAGTGCCACTGTGGAAACGCATACACTTTTACCTATATCTTTGCAGCCCCCCATCTCCTTTCAATTCTGCACACAATGGCATCTCATCTGAGCTACCTTGTCACACCTGTTCAGAGGAAAACCTTTTAGGATGAATGTGCTCTGAAGCACTCAAGAGCTCTCCATGGAAACATGAAGGGGCCTGAGATAATAAATATAACTTGTAAATAATTTATAGATGTTCATTATCAGCTGGTAATAAATCAATTATTAATTCATTATTAATTAGATTTTTGTTATCTTTACACATGCTGGAGGGTTAAAAAACAGAAAATGCTAAACATGCATTATATATGTGGCTATTCCTTCAGTCACACAGAGATGAGGATAACTCTCCAGTTAAGGGAGCATCTTCTCTTGTGCACAATATAAGTATTCACTGTACATGAGGGAAAATAAGCAGCCCACATTAATCCTTCTTTACTGTGAGTGATGTCTCTGCCTTTTTACTATTTAGTGTAAATAAAACCAAATCCAGCCTATAGGAGTCTCTCTACTCATGAACACACTCTAGACAGCCTGGTCTCTAGATAACAGCTGACCCAATCACTTACATACCTGCTTTCTTTCTCTGTGTTTCCATTATTATTTTCTACCAGCCAGCTGTCGATGATGTCAGCCTAGCCATGCTGACATACCCATCTCATGACCCAAAGAAAGCAAAACCTAGATCCACTGTCATCTGTAATATGCAGGCTACTTTTCAAAAGATTCACTGACTTGGAAAATGTATGTGTGAAAATGGGGAGCTGATGAGTGGAGGAAAAAGTAACAAAACAGGTGTGTAAATCATTTGTACTATAATTCTAAACAACATTAATAAGCACAGAATACAGTCAAACATTTCTGCATTTTGTGAGCAGTTTTTTAAATTAAGGCTGGAGTAGTGCTGTAGTTCTCGAGACCGGTCTCAAGACCATTTTTTTGTGGTCTCGGTCTTGTCTTGGTCTCAACACTATT
>JABFEA020000067.1:16694097-16707164 GCA_019775915.2 Cyphomyrus plagiostoma | reverse complement strand
TGTGAAGAAGGCATTCAAGTAAGAATTGCATTGTAGTATGACTCATTTCCTGGTGCATACAATTTATATTAGGTCAGAGTTCATGGTTTGACTTCTGATATTCAGATCGAGTTCTAGGTCAAACTGCTATGTTCGACTTTCAAGAAATTCGAGTTCTAGTGAGTTCGAGAACCGAGGTACCACTGTAGTGTTGTTGTGGTACATTGGTACAAGCTCAGTCTTGCATGTTAGTGGTGCTGGCATTGGCAACTGATATTGCTCATGTAAGTGGGTATTGGTAGAGTACAGTATAGCTCATGTAAGTGGGTATTTTTAGAATACGATACAGGTCACATTAGCAGTTAGGAATAGAGTACAATATAAGTCATATTAGCAATTAGTGTTAGTGTACAGTTCAACTTACATTAGTGGAAAGTGGTAGAGTACAATTCATGTTAGTGGTTAGTGGTAGAGTACAGTACACACTACCAGTCAAAAGTTTTTGCACACACTGATATTTTCTACATAAGATTTTCTTGCATGTTACCCACTTAACATTTACTAAAAACACAATGAATATTCTTTGCTAATAAATACATTTACAGTATTTTCACCATTTGAGTACTTTCAATATGTCATATCTTTGATTCATCAACGTAACCCCCTCTAGCAGATATAAGCATAGAGAAAATTCAAGGTATTCTTGCTGCAAGGAAAGTTAAATACTGCTCTATTTCATGAGATGAAACGGTTAAGTAGTACATCTAAAGTTAAAGGACAGCCTAAAATTTGCCTACACCATCACCACACAACCAGTTAACAGGATGCCAGACACGTACATGTACTCTTTCCATGTTATTGACTTATATTTCCATTTATAGGTGTTTAACTTTCCAAACAATAATAAAAACAACGTCTACGTCTTTGGAAAAATAGTAGAAATCTGTTGTGTTCCAAAGCTTTTGACTGGTAATGTAGCTCATGTTAGTGGTTTTGCCATTTGTAGTGTGAGTAACGTAGCTGATGAAGAACCATTATAATTTGATGAATATCCTCTTCCTGTACAGCAGGTAAGCAATGTAAACCCACAGAATGATATTCAACAAACTCTGCAGAAGGAGCTCTCCATGACTCAGTTTAGCCGGCTCCCACTTGAATGGCAAATAGAATCCCAGGATATTCTGGCCTGTATACACGAAAATGGAGTTCATTCCTGCAGAAGAAAGCACCAAATCACTAGCTGGTATTACCTTCAGGAAGGCCAGTCAAAGGGCATGACTTGGTCACGAGAATAAGACAGCTATCACAGGAAATGTGCTGTGCTTGTATGCAGGCTGCACTGAATTGCTGGAAACCACCAAAGACAAACTCACAAGTCAGCGGTGATACAGGGGGATTGTTTGTAGTTTGACTGATTCTGGAAAGGTGCAGCAACACTGACTGCTGGCAGGCTTTTTTGGAATCTCACCCAACTTAAGGAGCCACTTCACTGTAACAGCATTCTGCACCTTTTCATTCCTTTTCATCATAGCTGGACGTTTTGCAGCTCTAACTAGTGGATTACTCTAATAAGCACAATTGTTGCCAATCAAAATTTGTACTGAGTTCTGTATGAAAAGCATTGCTGTTATTTACATCACTGTTGGTGAATTACAGATGCTGATAAGATTAAAAGTAACTCTTGATGATGTGTTATTTACGAGCTGAGAGGGACAAAGGCTCATGTGTGGATGACTTTAAATTTTCTCCACAGCTTCTGTAAGTGCCTTGCTGCTCCGCCCTCTTCTCTTTGCTGGTCCCCCCCCAGCAGCAGATGCCTACTCCTGCCATCTGCAGAAAATGCCTGCCCTGCTCTGTCATGCATAGCGGCGCTGCTATAACTCACAGGGCTTTTCTTTGGTGTTTTTACGGTCACCCCCCCCCCCCCCCAGTAAAGAGCTGTTCTCTACAATGGCGACTGGCTCATGCCAGCTGTCACTGTAAGACCAGCTTATCTGTGCTCAGTGCGAGCTGAGTGTGCATCGAGGACAAGAGGCACCTTGTCCTAGAATTTTGATAGGAAACTTCCTGTTCTCAGTCTGGCAGGTGGCACACACACACCAGCACCTCACACTGGGCTCACCTGGGTAAATGAAGGGCTTCCCATCCCACCAGCCCTTGATGTCAATGATGAAATACATTAATCCCATCATGATGAAGGCAAAGCAGCTTGTGCAAGTAATGAAGGACAGGGACCTTGGGGACAGAAGCAGGCAAGTGAGTAAGAGGACAAGCAGGGGACTTTCTTGTCTCCCAGGATACTGTGGACCACAGCGTCAGGTGATACAGCACACTGTGGGCTCCAGTATAAGATTTTCCAGTTTTACCAAGCATAGCTAAACCGGAAGCTGAACCTGTCCTGGAAAACCTGAAAACATACTATTGTGTCCCACTGATTTTCTTTTGAATTACTCTCTCTTTCAGCCAGATCAGTTTTCTGGAGTTACTGCATTTCCTGATGGTGAACAGGGGGTGCACCCACTGCAACCCAAAACAAATTAGCCTCTTTCCTGGCACGCAGAAGAACCGATGTGCTGGGTGAATCAATCAAGCCTGCACTGCTGCCATTATTCACATCAGTGTTTGTCATTAGTGGTATGAAAATGCATGTCTCAGGGGGCAGTGATTTGTGATTTTTGGAAGCCCATTCTGTTCTCTGTTGGAAAGTGACTGGATTTAGGGGTCAGGAAGCACTTACCATAGGTTTTTATTGACAGGTATAAATCCTTCGTCTCGTGAGCACTTACAAAGGATTGCTGCGAGGATTCCCTGGGGTTGAGAAGAAGCAAATTTCGGGTCAATGCAGAGTAATTAAGCCAACAATACCAGAGCAGCAGCACAGCAGAAGAGAGGAAGATAACAGAGGTGAGTAAGCTGGGGGACCTTATGAAAGACACAGGCATTATCATAAAACCCAATTTATGGATAACAAGCATACAGATGCTGACTTACAGTATATAAACATATATGAAGAGATATTCTGGAATAAGTGAGCCAGCCCCACCTTGCTACCCTCTATGGCGAAGGTATACCTGAAGAGAATCTATGCAAACAGTAGTTGAGGAGTATTTAAACTAAGAATTGGGGGTGCAGGGAGGTTAGTTAAAATATAGGTGGGAGGAGACAGAAAGCCCTAAATAATAATAAAAGTAGGCACTGTAAAAGTCCTACCCTTTGCTGTTTGTACTTAAACACTAGGAGCATTGGAAAAAAATCTATGATTTATAGGCTTTTGTTTCATCAGACTTTTACGACATTATAGGAATATAATATGGATGGTTACACCTTATGCCTTGTTCCTTAGGGACCAGATAGGCAAGAAGGAAGGTGGTGTTGCTGTGTATGTAATATAAAACTTGCAGCCAAGTTTATAGTACATATAGTACTCCAAATAAAAGTACAGAAGCTATAAGGGTAGATGCTGAAAACTCAAATGGCCTAATTCTTGGTGTTTGTTATAGAGCACCCAGTGTAGCTGCAGAGGAAAGCAGAATGTTATCAGAATGATATCAGAATTATGAGTAATAAAAACAATGTGGTAGTTACGGTGATTTTAATTTACCTGGGATACAGTGGGACACAGTCTCTGGCTCTACTGAAAATGAACTTGAGATGGTGGAATTGGTAAAGGATTGCTTTTTTACTCAGTTTGTTAAAACCCCTACCAGGGCATAAACGATTCTCAAAGTTCTTTTCTCTAATAACCAGGATAGGATTGGAAAATTTCTGGTTTTAGAACCACTTGACAGTAGTGATCATACTATGGTTAAGTTTGAGGTTAATTTTAGTGTCCAAATAACAAAATCCAAAGCAAAAATATACAGTGTTAGGGAGGATAACTTTAATGGTGTGAGACTGAAACTAGAAACTGTAAACTGGATGGAGAGGCGTGGGAATTTTTTAAAAGCACATTATTGAAAGCACAAGAGGACTTCATACCTGTTTAGAGCAAAACTAAATCTAGGGAACTACAACCAAGGTGGTTTACTTGTGAAATTAAAAATAAAGGCAACTGGGAAAGTCCTCTGTTCCACAAATGAAAAATAACAAATCATGTCGGAATAAAGAGGAGTAACATTTTAAACTGGATTTCAGAAAGCATTTTTTACACAGCATGTAGTTAAAGTATGGAATAATCTTCCTGTTAGCATAGTGTAAGCGAAAACCTTGGGCTCCTTTAAATCAGAGCTAGATAAGATTTTAACAACTCTGAACTATTAGTTGAGTTCTCCCCATAAGACCATGATGGGCTGACTTGCTTCCTCTCATTTGTAAATTTCTTATGTTCTTATCGGATAATACAGTGACAAACATTTTTAATTAGGTTTTGGTTAGTGTCAAGCTCTTTAGTTATGTTCTGGTTAGCCAGGGTGTTTAGTTTTGTAGAATAATAACAAGTGATGCTTTATTAATCCCTGTGGGGAATTGTCTTTACCCCTCCCTCAACTTGCTTTTTTTTGTGGGGGGGGGGGGGGTAGAGTAAGTTGTCTGCAAAGGGCAGCCACCCACAGTGGCATCCAGGGAGCTGGGGGTTAAGGGCCTTACTCAAGGCACCACAGAGGCTGGGTTTGAACCAGTGACCATCTGATTACAGGCACACAGGTTTAGCCCACTGAGCCACACACCCCACAATATCTGATAGCCATTGTCTCTCTTCACTGACTCCCTATTGATGATCACATCAAGATCCCTGGTTCTAACTTTCAGGTCCATCAATGGACAGGCACCCAGAGGCCTCCATGAAGATCTATGTCCTGTCTTGCCCCCTTTGGTCAGCAAACCAACACTGCTTGGATCCCCCTCCACCAAGTAAGAAGAGTCACTCCAAATGGTTTTCTTGTGTGGTTACCTGATCCACATCCAGTCATCAGATTCCCTCTCTACCTTCAAGAAATGCGTCAAGATCCATTTCTTCCGTAAATTTCTCTATTAGCCTGATGGTTTTTTTTACAATCCTTGAATGTATTTATGTTTCACTTTTAATGTTTGAATAGTCTTATTAGTTTCTTGCTTTGAGGTTCTTGTGTAGTTCCTGCTCCAAAATTTCTTGTACAGTGGTACCTCAGTTCTAGAACTGAGAGTAATTGAACTGAGTTCTCGGACTCATTAGAGCTTGAATTTCTTAAAAGTCGAACCAACCAGTTTGAAAAATAATGACCTAGAACTTGATCTGAATCTCAGAAGTCGAACCATGAATGCTGACCTAAGATGACTTGAACGTGTAGAGTCACGCGGCATGTCTCATAGTGGAAACAAAGGGTAACGCTTCAGTCTCAGCCTTGCGTTTGCTATGATAGCATCGTTTGTTGGTGATAGTGCTTTTTTATTGAAAATACTGTATCAGGTAATACACTGTACTTTATATAATTTTGGTAGCCATTGCTTACCAAAAAGTTATGCAATAGTTGTACAAACAAAACGAACAAATTAACGAATACAGAGTAATAATAAAAACAAACAATGGACCGCATGGCATAGTCTAGTGTTGGCGCAGTGTTGGGGCATGGCTTGGGGTTGTCACAATCTGCCGAGCCAGGAGTGGGGAAGCAGGGACAGGACTCAAGCGATCGGGAAACATGGGGTTTAATTGAGAACAGGCAGAACAACACAATGACGTTACAATGACTGGACTGGGGAAACAAACTGAAATGGGGACTAAATACAGAGGACTAATGACAACAACCAGAAACAGCTAATCACATGGGGAACCCACACAAGGTTAACGAGGGGGCGTGACACACGGAAGGAATGGACGATCAGGGCAGGACAGTAGTAGTGTTGGGGTACATTCTTTATCATTTTGGAAGCCATTAAGAAAAAAAAATGCTATTCTTGTTTTATCCTGTTCATTTTGTGTTTAAATGCTAAAAAAACATATTTAGGTATTATCTTTTGGGGCCAGGGACCAATTAATTTGTTTTCCATCATTTCTTATGGGGAAAATTTGATCAGAACTTGAACTTTTTAGGATTTGAACCCGAGTTCTGAACGGATTAAGTTTGAGTTCTGAGGTACCACTGTACTTGTACCTGGACATTTACAGAAAGCTCAGTCTAGCTGCAATTATGCCTAGTCAACATGTTTAGTTATGTTCTGGTGAGTAAAGCTGTTTAGCAAAACACTGGGCATAAATTACGACTGAAACAGTTCTGAAACTAAGACCGACACTGAGATACAAACATTCATGATCTTGTACTGCAGTTCCGCAATATTGAATCGCAGCACCCCCGACTACAACCCACTGCTGCAGGTGCAGCATGTTGAGCTCTCATTACGTTACTAATACTATTAAAGTAATTTTTCATTTCACAATTAACACTATAACACATATATCACAAAATGATTATTCTATTTAAAGTTTAAAGTTAGGGCAAGCTGTACATTGTGTTAATATTACACATTACTAGTAATGGTACACATATTCATTGAGTACCATTACTATTTTATATGTGTTTTTTGGATTCTGTACTTCACTTGTATTTTAATTAAATACCTTTTCTTACACCGGTATTTGGTATTTTACTTTATTACATTTCATGAGCAAGTATTTGTCACTTGTAACAAGATACTTTTTGATGTATCTGTGCCCATCTCTAGGGACATGTCCCAAGCTGGTCCTAGTGGCACTAGGATCATACAGGGGACTGAAACATAACGCATGCAGACACCATAATCAGCATTGTTTCTGGCCATTTCTGCCTCTCCTTTATAGCGTGCTGCCTGAGGGCTCAATGTAATAGACGCCATTTATTTCCACAGCAACAGAATCTGCTATATGAGTCAGTGCACACAGAGTGAAGACACTGATTTGCCACAAGGGAGCAAACAAAACATTTAAAACCGCAAAAAGATGCCAAAATGGCAGCTTGGGAAGTACACCAAATTACAGCTGCCGTGATAACATACTGTCACATTTATGGCATTAATCTGCACACAGTGAGTCCCTGAGGCCCAGGTGGGTGTACGAGGGGGCTGGGGGTTCTTCCTTTGTTCCTGAGTCTGCGCAGCCTTGGGGAGGGATGAGGTAGGGGAAGATGGGAGGGTGAGCAACCTGGAATGCGAGTGATTTGGAGTGTCCTTCTGCTAACTGACATGCCATCATGGCAGCAGAGGGGTGAAGCTGCCCCTATCATCCAGAACAACAGAGTGACACAGAGAAGGTGATACACCTCAGTGGACACTACTTTGAATGGTTCCATTATCCTCTACATGTCTATTCGGTCTGTTTGGGAATTATTATTATTATTGCTGTTGTTGTTGTTATGGTGGATTATTGTATATTAAATCATGTGATTACATTCTTTTCTGTTTATTATTATTATAGCTATTGTTTTTATTATTAGTTACAATTTATGCTGTGCTTTCTTATATCCATGTGGGTCCTAGGTCACAGAGGAGGTGGGACTGACCAATCAGTGTTCTTGGTCCTACCTCCGCTAGTTGCTTAGACCCACCTCCTCTGCAATTTGATTGGTTTTCTCTCTGAACCAATCATTGATACTTCTTCCTTCAGAACATTTTTGTGCAAGTAAAAATGCCACGAGCTGATTATTTTCAAGAGAAGTGCAGTGCACAGCTAGATAGTTCCCAGTCTGTACTGAGAACTGAGAAGGGCGGCTGTGAGGACCCTGAGGGCAGATAAGGAGACTTTCTTAGAGGTATCTGTGAGCAAGTGACACATCATCTATGGTCTAGCAACCCATCTCCTGCATACAGAAGAACTGAAACATTACACACATCCAAATCTGTTTCAATCTGGGCAAGTGATGGAACGGTCCTTACGGATGACACTGCAGTCATGACTCACTGAGCCAGCTACTATGAGCAACTGTTTAAATCTTCTGGGTAGGATGTTGGATATCTCTGGGTCCACAGTTCTTAAATCTGATCCTCCAATTAGCTGTGAACAACCCAATCTCACTAAGATTACACAAGTGGTAAACCAGCTGGGGGTAGAGAAGGTGCATAAATCAGTTGCTTCCAGGGTGAACTTCTCTAGGCCGGCATTGCAAGCAATCTTTGATTCTATTTTGGAGATGGGTGTTATACCAACTGACTGGAAAACGGGACTTGTTGTCCATTTCAGTAACAGGAAGGATAACACTGCTCTCAGTGCTGGATAAGGTCCTTGCTAGAGTCATCCTCAACTTGCCCACCTAACAGCAACCAGAGCAGTCTAATTTTATGTCTAAGAAGTCTACCATCGACCACATCCTGGCAATGAGGGTTATCATTGAGCGGAAGGGCGAATATCGGCAGAGGTTCTCTGCCATCTTTGTCGATTTTCATGAAGCATTTGACTCGGTTGATCGAGTTACCCTGTGGGATATACTGAGACTTTGTGGGAACCCCCAAAGCTGCTGAACAACACTGACACTCCGTACCTATATGGCTGCTGCTGTTGCTGTACATGCCATTTTTATGTACTATGCTTGTACTTTAATGTGTCATTGCATGTTTTGACCACCCATGCTCTCTGCCTTCCTTCCCATATGTCCAAATGAGCATCATTTGAGCGAAAGTCCTGCTTCAGTCACATGGAAGGGTGACATTGTGGATGTGACCGACAAACTGTAACATCGTGGGTGCAGACTTCAATCTGCACAGGCTGGTCTAGAATCATTGATGGACTTTGGCTTGACTTGATTAGCAAGCAAACCCACTCTTTTCTTTTTCTTATAATGTTACCATGCTCAGGGGCTTTGTCAGCCAGCTGACCTTGGCCCCCAGAGGTTTTTCTTCTCCCTTCTTGGCAGATTTTTCTGTTGCTCCCCTCTATTGTCATCTGGCTTTCATTTATTTCTTTATGTAGTCACTTCCCAGTTATTGTATTGTTCTCTCTTTATGATGTTGCATTGTATCACTACGCAGTCATGTAAAGCAGCTGGGGCGACTCTATTGTGAAAGGCCCTATATAAAAATAAATTGAAATTATACCCCACTCAATAGCCACTTAATTCTAGGAAAAATGGGTCCGAATTTTGCTCTTGGCCGATGCTTTTCCAAGAAACAGAGGTAAATTTTTTCAAAGAAATATAAGCATTTCTGCATTTTTTGGGGAGAGTCTATTCTTCTTCTCATCCAAAATTTGTGCAGCTGCACTGAACAGCCGCTCACTCTCCACACTTCTATACAGAGCACAGAGATAAACTTGGGTGCTCATATTTATCATACATGGAGGTGCAAATGTCTAATGAGGTTCATGGTGTTGAATGCTATTGTAGGTGATAATCCACGAACAACTGCTTTTGCACATTTGTTGCATATTGCAAATGTTTCACCTTTAACAGATATCTAGTAATACTGCCTGACCAGAGATGATATACTGCTGCTGATGTGCTTGAAAATTCATTATTTACAAATGGCCGTTCACAACTTGAAATGTTCGTAAGTTGTTATTTCAACATCATTTTAAGTGTATATGCAAGTATAAAGAACTAGGATTCTGCAAGTATGCACATTACGCTCCTGCGCGGCGGGAGTAGCGGCCAGTAGTCGTACTAGGCGGAATTGGCATGCAGAAAAAAAAATGATGTTTGGGACAGGAAACAGGAACCAAATGACCACAATTTGGACTTACGGTCCTCTTCGTTCACATGTTTGAATGTTCGTAAGTTGAAAGTTCGTAAGTAGAGGAACGTTTGTATTGTGAATCGTCCACAAAATCGGCATTTGAGATTGAGAAATTAAAAATCAGAATATCTCCAATTTCTATAATAAAGATAAAGAAAGTGAAACATTTTTAGGATTCAATGAAATATAATTCCTGGCAGCCAAAGTTAGGCTCAGGTTAGACAATTCTCACCTCTGAAATGCATTGCAATGTTTTGGGGATTTTCTAGCAGGACCTGCTCTTCAGTGCTGACCCACCACCCCAACAGTTAGACCCCAGTCAGACTTTTCTGCTCTGTCACCAGGCTGCGAATTGTGGCCTTCAGACCAGCACAGTGGCAGACAACAGCTGTGAGATACACATCATTGCTCACCCTGATGATATGTAAGCTTTATAAGAAAACCTAAGTGTGAGGTCAGGTGAGTTGGGTGGTTTCCAGCTTTCTCTCATTTTTGAGAACATTCCAGTACTCTTCTGGAGCTCTGTGTGCCCAACGAGCTTGTTTATGTGGCCACTTCAAAGAAGCCGGGATTTGATTTCACATTTCCTGAGATTTCCTGAGGGAGCTACACTTCTCAAGTACCTTTCCTAGGCAGCTGGTTGGGATCCAAAACACAGAAACCTTCCCAAGGACACACTCATGCTCCTCTGTCCGGCTGGAGGTTTTGTCTTTCTCCGCATGTACTCACACAGACATGTGAGGTCAGCCACTCTGAAGCCCCCCCCCCCCAAATGGCCATAAAGCCAAGGCAACTACATGAGACTAAAACGAGAAAGTGCCAGCCATGTAAGGGACAATGAAGTAAAGAGCACAAACATCTCAGGAGTAAAGAGAAAAGGTGAAGAACAAGGAGGCGAAGGGCAAAGAGCTTGAGAGCAGGAAGATAAAGAGCAAGGACTTGATGAGTGAGGAGGTGAAGGGCTAGGAAGTAAAGAGCAAAAAGTGAAGAGCAGGAAGAGAGAGCGAGGAGGTGAACGGAGAAGAAGTGAACAGTGGGAAGATAGCGAGCAAGGAGGTGAAGAATGAGAAGGTAAAGGTGAGAAGGGGAAGAGCAGGAAGGAAAACAGCAGAAAGATGAAGAGCGAGGAGCTGAAGAGTGAGGAGGTGATGAGCAAGGTTGTGAACAACTGGAAAATTAGATAGATAAAGTGCAAGGGGGTGAAAAGTGAACAGGTAAAGAAAAAGAAGGTGAAGAGTGAGGAGATGAAGGGCAAGGAGGTGAAAACTAAGAGTGTCAAGAGAGTGGAGATTGAGAGCGAGTAGGTGAAAATTGAGGGTATGAAGAGTGGGAAGATTAAGAGCAGGAGGGTGAAAAGTGAGGAGGGGAAGAGTAGGAAGGTAAGTAGCAAGGAAATGAAGTGTGAGGAGGTAGCAAGAGTAGGAAGGTGAAGAGCTCTACACATACTGTACATACACAGCACACATACTGTACCTACACAGTACATATATAATACACACTCTATATACACTGAACACACACCGTACATAGAGTAAGTTAGCACAGACTGTGACAGATGTTACATAATAAGTCTTTGGTCAAAATAAACTAATGCTGCACAGAGATACAAGTGGACTTCTGTTGAAACTGATTAGTAAATACTTTGAAACCAAAGGTTCTTCTTACCATCATAACGGCGTAAATTAGGAATCTCTTCAGGATACTGAAATGGTTCCTGCGGAAATAAAGTATAATCTTCCCAGCCTGTGGACACATAGTGACTGTTTGAGATTCGAGCAGTGATTAAGTGTTATTTGAAGGACATTTTTAATGTAGGACAGGAAAACAATTAATAACTTGAAATGTAAGTCTGGATTGCTCTGTTTCTAGGCACTCTCAGTGGTCTTAGCGATACTGGCATCCTGCTTGTGTCTGAAGCTGCTGCAACAAGGAGTGGCCACATTTTCTGATTTATTTGGCGATGATTAAAAAATTCAGCCCGGGAACACTGACACCAGGAGTGTGAGGAAAACAAACCTGGAGACACCTGGTGTACTTTGTGAGAGTCACTGACAGAAGGAGTCAGCAGCTGCCTCAGTGTGGGTGCTACAAAGAGGCCCACCAGGAACATGCACATCATCAAAGTGTGAGCGCTTAAGGCACTGTCCTCACCTTCCAGCCTGGCCTGGATGTTTTAACAGGCAGCAGCTGCTACAGTGAGAAATACCCCATAATCCTAAGCCTTTAGGAAAACATCCTCGACACCCCACTCCTGCACCCTTAGTCAAATGCTAAATTATATCCTTATAACTCCAAATAAAAGGAAAAATTTACATTACAAACTAATGTATAAAGTAAATTGTTTTAATGCTAATTTAATGGTCACTGCCTCCCATGTAAGTGGCAGGTTTCTTTCTTACTCCTTACCTGCATCCCAGTGAACCCCATAACCACACTGTTAATGGCGCTGAGCACCCCTTCTGGGTCAAAGGGCACTGTGGTGTGGTACATTTCCTGCAGGGCACAGACAGCATGCAATGTCAGCATACAATACCTATCCCCTTACCCCAGAAAATGCAGCTCTGGGCAACAGGCTGTGAGGGTTCCATGGGCTGTGTCCTTGAACTATAAGTCTACTCTTGGACTATGAGGCCATGTCTGCAAGTTCAGCCCTGGTTCCTTGGGCCACATCCATGGGTTCCCTGGTCCGTGTGTTTAGGCTGTGAGTTGGTTCTGGTTCCTATGAGTCATGTCTTTGTGTTGCCCTCTGCTCCAAAAGCTGTGTCTGTGAGCTGTGAATTGGCCCTTGTTCTGCAAGCCGTATCTGTGAATTAGCCTCAGTTACCAGGGCCATGTCTGTGGGTTGTAAGTTGGTCCTGGTTTCACTGGCTGTGTCTGTGTGTCAACCCCGATTCCTTGCGCCATGTCTGTGGGCTGTAAGACGGCCCTGGTTTCCCTGGCTGTGTCTATGATTTGCCTGGTTCCCTGGGTGATGTCTCTGAGGTGTTCCTCTATTTCTCTGATAGTTTACAGTGTCTGTCTTGTCAATGTAGACCAGGTCCTGATTTCCTAGTGGACACGCAGAAGAGGGTCCTGTCCAGCTGTTTGAAACACCGTTGCCATCACAGAGAGGTGTGGCAGCACATTCTGTTTACCTTGTCCTCATCGTGGTACCAGTGTAACACTGACAGACCCTGCAGGCCTTTGCCGTACTGATTATCTATGGTGAAATTTAGTAACCCCCGCCTAACCCATGTAGGCCCATAAACCCCCAAGCCTGTTTCCGTGCCATTCCGTGCAGCCTGAGCCCCACCCATGGGCGTTGCTAGGCCATTTTTGGGGGGGCTTTAGCCCCCCTAACATTTGTACTCAGCCCCCCTAATAATTCTCCGTAAACTTTACACAAATTGGTGAATGCCAACGTCCCCTTTAAATTTCATATGAAAACAGCGGCAGACTTCGGCTCCGCCCCGTCTTTCAGCGCGGTCTTCAACTGA
>JABFEA020000067.1:16675362-16691678 GCA_019775915.2 Cyphomyrus plagiostoma | reverse complement strand
TGTGCATGTGCAAGTGACTGGTGTGTGAGTGTGCCCTGCGATGGGCTGGCCCCCCATCCAGGGTTGTTCCCTGCCTCGTGCCTGTTGTTTCCGGGATAGGCTCCAGACCCCCTGCGACCCAGTAGGATAAGCGGTTTGGAAAATGGATGGGTTGCATAAAATAACTTAAGATACTTCTTACTGTATGTTAACTACAACATGGCTGAGTTTATCGTAATAAATGAAGAAAATGAACGCATCCTGAAGAGTGTCCTGCAACTGGGAATGCCCATTGAATACGATCATTAACTGATTTTACCTAACCAACGGTTAATTTATGATTTTATTTGTATGGCCTGCGATATGTTTATAATTCATTATTAAATCTGGGCAGGAAATCGATTTTTTGGTTTCAGGGAATAAAAAAATGATGCAATGTTATCCCACTAATAAGTGCTAGCAAGTTTCACCCTGGGCAAAAGCAATATTAGACAGAAGTTATCAGTTATGGAATAAATTTTCCAATGCAGTGCAATATGTGTAGTATGTACAATTTGTACAGTCAAGAGAGTATGTATAGAGGTGGGAATAGTTATGTACAGATTGTGTACAAATAAGTTAACTGAGCAGATAAGGGCAGTGTAAATGGTGGGGATAAATTAGCATTAGTAATATACAGAAGATGTACAAATTCCGAATATATACAGATATCCTATATTGCTTTACAGAAGGACAAATATACAGATATACTATGGCCAAGTATACATATATGCTACGTAGGCTTATATACAGATGTATAGATGTATAGTAAACAGATCTACAAAGTGTAGAGGGTTAATTGTGTGTGGATAGGAAGGTTCAGCGGGGGACTGAGTTCAGTAGGGTGACAGCTGTGGGAAAGAAGCTGTTCCTAAATCTGCTGGTTTTAGTGTGAAGGTTCCTGTAGCGCCTTCTTGAGGGGAGGAGCAGGAAGGGATTGTTAGGAAGATGAGAGGAGTCCCTAAGAATGCTGTGTGCCCGACGTAGACATCTCTTCTGGTGGACATCCTCAATGGCAGGAAGTGGAGTCCCGATACACTGCAGCACAGTTGATCAGGATGCTCTCTATCGCACAGCGGTAGACGTTACCCAGTATGTCAGCAGACAGATGGTTCTTCTTCAGTGTGGTCAAAAAGAACAGGTGCTGATGGGCCTTCTAGACCAGGCTGGAGATGTTGATGGACCAGGACAGGTTCTCTGAGATGTGGGTTACCAGGAATTTGAAGCTGGAAACACGTTCAACAACCAACCCATTGATGTGGATGGGGTCATGGGTGTCTCCTTTCTCCTCCAAGTCCACAATGAGCTCCTAGGTTTTGCTGGTATTCAGGAGCAGGTTATTGTCAGCGCACCATACAGCTAGGTGCTTTACCTCTTCCCTGTAGTCAGACTTATCATTGTCACTCATGATCACCATGGTGTCATCTGCACACTTGATGATGGAGTTGGGTTCATATATAGGTCTGTAGTCATAGGTGAGAAGGGAGTAGAGGCACGGGCTCAGCACACAGCCCTGTGGAGTGCCAGTGTTGAGTGTGATGGTGGTAGAACAGTTATTGCCTGACCTAACATGCTGGGGTCTGTTGGTCAGAAAGTTCACGATCCAGTTACAGATAGAGTTGCTGATTCCAAAATCCCCAAGTTAATGATCAACTTGGAGGGAATGACAATATTAAAAGCTGAGCTGAATTCAACAAACAGCATTCTTGCATAAAGTATTCTTGTTGTCCAGGTGTGAGAGTACACAGTGAAGCGCTGTGGATATAGCATCCTCTGTACTCCTATTGCTTCAGTAAGCGAATTGGTGAGGATCCAGTGGGGGGGGGGCAAGCATTTTTTGAGGTGTGCTATGACCAGTTGCGCAAAGCACTTCATAACGATGGGCGTGAATGCCACAGGGCAGTAGTCATTCAGAAACTTTGGTGATGGGTGTTTTTTGTTTGCAAATGTCTAAACTTTTGTTCTGAAAATGCTGCCCTGATATCCCTATAGCGTAAATACGACGGACCAGCACGACAGTACAGTGGCGGTGAAGTGGAGCAAAAAATAGCACTTAAATTAAAAAAGACGCTTTTTCCTTTTCCTTTTAGTACCTGGCTGATTAGGGCACAAGGTCTGCCAGTATGTTGTTGTACTTGAATAATATTAAATGCCTCTATATTGTTCAGATAAGTTTTAAACTTGTTAATGTTACATTATCAAACTGCTATTCCTTACTTGTGTTCAGTTGTAGGTGGTTTAGGTCACGCCATTTAACAAAGTCCTTGACTAGGTTCCTACACTCCTCCTCCCGACTGACTACTCCTGACACAGCCCACTATAGCAGTATCGTCGGCAAACTTTTGGATATGACAGGACTCAGAGTTGTATTGGAAGTCCAATGAATATAGGCTGAACAGGACAGGAGAAAGCACAGCCCCTGCGGTGCTCCTGTCCCGCTGACAACAATGTCAGACCTCCATTTCCTGAGACACACATACTGAGGTCTGTCTGTGAGATTGTCCACTAGCCATGCCACCTAGTATGAATCTACTCCCATCTCTATCAGCTTGTCCCTAAGGAGCAGTGGCTGAATGGTGTTAAAGGCGCTTAAGATTATTAAGAGAAATCCAGGAACATGACCCTTACCACACCACTGCATTTATCCAACTGAGAAAGGGATCGGTGTAACATATACATGATGGCATCCTCCACTCCAACTTTATCTTGGTATGCAAACTGCAGGGTCGAGGGCATGGTGGAACTGTGGCCTCAGGTGCTGAAGTAGCAGCCGCTCCATGGTCTTCATCACATGTGACATCAGGGCGACAGGCGTAATATCATTCAGCTCCATAAGATGTGATACCTTCGGATCTGAGGTGATGCAAGATGTTTTCCAAATCCTCGGAACTCTCCCCTATTCCAGACTCATGTTAAAGATGCGCTGTAGAGGACTACCCAGCTCCAGCGCTCGTAATGCATGATAACGTTACTTTACCTTATGGAGATGCCGAAGACAATGCCTGCCTCAGCATCCCAATAACGTGTGTCACCGCATTCTGTAACTGTGTCTGTTTTATATTGATGGGGAAACAGGCAAGGGGGCAATGAGAATCGGTGAAATTATACTAATAACATAGATAAACCATACTTCATCTGCCAATAGTGTTCGCTGTCAGAAACGGCCTGACTCCGCCCCCAAACTGTCACAACCTCCCCCCGGCAGAACACGAGTGCGGAAATTTCCCTCGAGGGCAGAGAGGGGCAATTCGCCTTGCACGTGACCGCACCATGACTTCGGGAGGAGACACACACATCAGATAAGGTGATATTATGATGAACGCACATGCAGCTCTTTGTCCTGTGCTCGCGAGTTTCACTTTTGCGCCTGTGAGTGGCATATTTATGCGTGTGAGTTTTGACTTTGATGTGAAGCCATATAAATCCCTTAAGATTTTTCCTTAATTAATGAAACCTTAAATTAATACCTTAGCTAAGAAGAAATTAAGCCTTAAGTGTCATACAGAAGGGGAAATTTAAGGTGTTTTGTGCCCCAGGAATTGTTCTTGCTGAATGGAATCTCAACAGGTATTCAGCTTCAAGTCGGCAAATTGGCAGTGGATGTTCTTAATACTAATACACAATGTGGTAATACACTATCAGTACTTAATACACACTGTCTTGTCGCAGTTCAGCAAATTTTGAGAATCTGATTTTGAGATCTGAGTGCTTCCCTTTGAAGTTTTTGAAAGGTTGCAAAGCACAAGTCTCTCTTGAATCAGTTTCCTCTCACCATCAACTTTTACTGACATATCATCTTCATTCCAGGCATCTCCCGACTGAGAGAATCTGACAAGTAGAAGTGCTTTACCACTTCCTCTATGATTCTGGAAAGTGTTTTTCTGACCTTGGATTAGGCATTGACAAAATCCCATGTTCTTTCACCAACATTTTGGATTTCCGTGCCATGTAGTGGGAAGCACCAAATTCCTCCTGAATTTTCTTCACACTCCAGCCTTTAGGTAACATTGCTGGGATTTGCACCTTTTCACTTTTTATTCTGAAAACTTGAACTTATAGCCGGTCTATTATTTCCTTTCCATCATCTTCATATGGACTCAATGTCCAGTGGCAACTTCTAACTTCCTCCTCATGCTACTGTTAATCCTATGTGCTCACGTATGAGCTCTGCCCCACTCGTTTTACTAGAGATTCACCAATCAATGACAAAGGTTTAGAAGTGGTAATTCATCATTGGCAAATGTACCTGATAGGTTCAGAATCAGGAGGGTTTAAGTCACTACTGGAAGGGTCAGACTGACCAATCACTTTGATCTTGTGTGTGAGTTTTGATAGTCTCACACAACAGTTACTGAAGATGTGCAGATCTGACCTTAACTTGAGACTGTACTACTGTCTCAGTCACATCTCTAAATCACCCATTATCTTTTGGAGATGACATTTGAAAGAGTCACAACAAATTTTATGCTTGAGTCTAAACAAGTTCTTTCCCAAAGACATTGTGAAAATATATGCTGCCAGAGCAAAGACAATGCTTTTATATCCACCAGGTAATTGAAAATATCTGCTACTGATATAGCTACACCTGACCGATTTGCACACCTGATTCTCCTCTGATTAATGTAGGGCAGAGCATTGGCATTTATTAGCCACACTGGAATGGGCCCTTTTCACAGCAGCCATTTTGACATGAAATAGTATGGCAAGCACAGATGTCACTAATGATATTAATGTTTCTGTTCAATTTCAGTGTAGCGTCATTGGAACGTAATTAATGTCATTACATACACCTGTGCTTGCAATACTATTACATATCAATCTGGCTGCTATGAAAAAGACCCATCAGTGATATAAAACCATGTGTTGCCACCTATAAGCCATGATATATTGGCAACGACACAAAAATCAGATCAAATTTGTTGGAGATGTTCATAGCTTTTAATTTTTAATGCAATAATCACTCATAACATGGTAATTTTTCATTCTGGAGATTCCACAGACAACAGAAGTAATGTAGACTGTGAACTCTGTTCTGCTGAAGTGTTTAAGAGGGAGAAGGGACAGCACGCCATTTAACACATGCAATTTGATCAAACATCTAAAGACGCACCCTAATGCAGAGTACATCGGGTTTGCTAATGTTAGCGGAGATAGACCACAACAACAAACTTTAGTGCAAATTCCGGAGAAGCGAGAGAAAATGAAACTGAGTTGTTTATATTTAACATTAAATAACTGAATCAGTTATTTAATGTTAGATATAACTAGTATAAGTGCACTTGGGTGTACATTTTGTTTTACAAAGTTAGGAAGGCATCTTGTCAGGGAAAGTTGGATTACTACATGTGCAATATAATAATCTATAGGCCTACCACAAGTGTGTCTGCAGGTGTGGCATGAGTAAATGGTGTCCTGTAGTTGTGTTCTGGGCAAACCGCAACTCTGGATATAACGGACTTTGGATATAATAAATATGCATATGTTACATTTTGTTTTGAACAAAGGAAATCTTTGTTTAAGGTTTAAGTTAAGACTAATGTTGCCTCACACATAAAAGAATGATCACATTCTCTTCCACACAATGAGGCAAAAGCCTACAGCTTATTAATTAAACACTAATATCGGATTGGTACTTGGGTATTTGTGTCAATACCCAAAGCCCAGCCATCCCTAATTATAATCAGTCAAAAAAATGGTAATTTTTCATTCAAAAGAATTCCTCATGGTAATTTAAACTTAATTCTCCCTTAATATTGATTCAAGACACGTGCAATTTCAGTTCCATGGGTTACTCATATGACCAAATCAGCAGCAAGTTTTGTTAAAATCTGCGATAATGAGGTCCATCGTGTGATGATTTGACACAGAATTACCCTATGCCTCAGACACACTGGCATTTAACACTAGTCATTATGGTCTGTGAGGCCTGGCCTGGGGGGGTTGTGTTTACCTTGCACGTGGGCTTCTTGTAGAGGTGGTCACCCATCAGTAGTCTGTCAATATAGCCAGCAGCCCCCCCGGTGCAATTAGGATACAGGCCATTGTCCCCGATGCCACCAGGACCCAGGTAACCTCTGGAGAAGCACACAGACCCCTGACATAGTGTCGTGCTCCACAGAGAATAGGACCAGCTCTACTACACAGTAGCTAGATTCAGGTGAACTGTTCAAAACTGTCATCACCTTGTGTGTGGGTGTGAGGGACTGTACACATCACAAAGGATATGAACGAGCTTCATGAAGAAAATGATTTCAAGAGAGCAAAGCAATATAGGGAAAATGGAAGAGGAAAAGAGAGAAGGATGAGAGAAAGACAGGCAGAAGATAGATTCCCTGTCTCTGCCCTCCTCTTATAGCCTATGACAGAGCAAGATTAGCTAATTATCCCTTCCAAGGTACTCAGCCAGGATCCATAAATCACAAAGAATGGCTCTGGACCCTGTTTTCAGCCTTCCAACACCAACAGGAGGTGAGTGAGTATCAGGAACACATACAGCAATATAGGAGTAACACACATAGTATTGTGTTAACATACACAGCACATGGGGTTAACACATACAGACATGCACAGAATGCTAATAATAATAAACTTTCTGCTTGTGACATATGAAAATACAATTTTAATTTGCTAATGGCAGAGAGATTTGAACATCTGGAGATGTGCTGGATCAGACAGCGGCAGAGAGAGAGTGTGTGTGTGTGATTTGCACGATCTGCGTAATATATGTGATCAGTGTGATATGTGCAGTGTATTTGATCTGTATGTTATGTGTGAGCTGTATGATCTATGTAATCTGTATGATACATATGTTCTGCATGATATCTGTAATCTACATGATCTGTGTGATATGCGTAATTTGTGTGATCTATGGGATATATGCAATCTGGGTGGGCCAGAACTCACGTGGGGCAGCCAGGAACAGGAAGGAGGAATGTGAGACACAACCAGAGCGTCTCCATGAGGATGATGATGACCCACTCTGGCCAGTACAGGACCAAGTCTTGAATGGGATACCACCAGTGATGCTGTCACATACAAAAAAAAAAAGATGTCAAAATTAATTTCACCTGTACTGGGCAGTGTGTCTTCATTGATGCAGCCTTTTGCTTTCAGGTTAATGTATTCAGATCTCTTGGATGTGATGACTGTGAAAGGGCCACAAGAACATCCAAGAGAAGATCTCCTGTTGTCCTGCAGGCATTCCATCTGCAGGGCATCCTGTGGCCATGATGGCACAAAACAAAAGGCCCTATCTCCTAACACATTAACGTGACGCCCCTGCAGCTGTGTGCTAACCTCACTTTGACTCGTGATGCAGTAGTGATTTGTCTTACTGACTTTCAGACAAATCTTTGCCACCCATCCCCTTCAGAGCAAGAAAGAGCAAATTCTAAGAGACCAAGTTATTTTTTACTCTTTATTTAAGATTGAGCAAAAGGAGCTGTAATTATCTCAGCGGGTGGACTTACAAAGATGATGAGACCTTCTCCACCTACATCTAATCCACTAATCCACTAACTCTAACCCTAATCCTGTAATCCTAACCCTTCTTCACCTCTATGCACTCCTTGGAAAAAAGGACCTCTGAAAGTCACACATTCAACCAAGGCTCTCCCCCCTCCCAGGGGCCCTATCCCAGCAAATAGGCTGCCCACCTCACTGAGCGGGATTTCTCTCCTCAAGCAGGTCATGTGCAGTAGTGAGAGAACAGAGTAGCTGACAGCCAGGCGCTGAAGGACCCCCGGAATGCGGGCCCAGGACCAGGAAACTGCAACAGAGCCAAATCGGAAGACATCATGAGGTGTGTGTGCAGAGAAGTACCTTTTAGCGTAAATGACAGCAAGACATCAGCACTGAGGCCATAATTCACCACATCCTCTGCTCATTCAGGACACAGACTCCACACAGACATCTCAAAAGCCCTTGGGGTCCAAGGGTAGACTGCAGCCCCAGCAGCATCCCTGGGCCCCGGAAAAAGTCCCTGAACCCTGGGAAAAGACTGATCACCATCCAGACATAAGTAAAAACCTCTTTAGTGCATGCAGCACTGTGAGCCAACACATACTCCATTGATCCAGAGGATATCAGATCAAACGGGTAACTCACAGGAACCAAGGCCATGAAATATGATTTTTAATGAATCATGCTTTGGCATAAAATGCCTCTTCCTGCTAGCAGACCTCTGTCTGCTACCCTGACTTAATCGATCATAAGTTAATGACAAAGCCATTCGTGCCAAGGTCTCAGCTAGGTAATTAATCATACATGCTATTACCTTTGCAATGGTAATTAAACAATATAAATTTTATATTATATTACTGGCATGTTAGGGGTTGCAGAAAAATATTCTGAAAAAATTTTCCATCCATCCATCCATACATCTATGTGTCTTGATCAGGCGTTGAGTGTGGAGACTGTCTTTGGCAGTATAGGGCACAAGGCTGGGGTACACAGTCACAGGGTGGAGATGGGAATACACGATCACAGGGGAGGGACAGGGGTACACCCTCAACCCTAGAGGTGTGAGGCATCCGGACCACCTGCAGCTAAGCAGGTTTAGGCCTAGCCAGTATATGGACGGGAGACCAACTAGGACAGCTGGATTGTTGCTGGAAGAGGTGTAGGTGTGGCCAACAACTTAGCCCATTGTATGGTCTGTATGGATCTCAATGCCCCAGTACAGAGATGGGAACTCTGTGCTTTAAAAATGGCCCCGGCCTTTGAATGAAACATAAAACCAAGGTCTATAAGATTTTAACGGGTCTGGATTATGTTCAGCCAAATGGCTTTAAAACAAATTTGAGGAAGCATTTGTTTACACAGCGTGTAGTTAGAGTATGGAATAGTCTTCCTGCTAGTGTAGTGCAAGCTAAAACCCTGGGTTCCTTTAAATCAGAGCTAGATAAGATTTTAACAACTCTGAGCTATTAGTTAAGTTCTCCCCAATCAAGCTTGATGGGCCGAATGGCCCCCTCTCGTTTGTAAATTTCATATGTTCTTATGTCATTTCTCTCTGAAGTCATAAAAGATCCCTGGGCGTCTTTCAAAAGAGTAGGGGTGGTACCCCCAATGTCCTGGCTTAATAGCCCATAGTGGCCCTTTCCAAATCTGGCCTCCTAATAATCCACTGAATATAATTAGCTACTATAGGATGAGTGTACTGGCACAGAATGGCTGCCACTGCATCATCTTGGAGGGTAATACATAGTGGTGGTAGTTCAAGTGGCTCCCTGTTGGTAGTGTAAAGTGCTTTAGGTGACTTGAAAAGCTGAATATAAATGTACCATTCATTCATTCATCCCCTGAAAAATAATCAATATCACAGCAACAAAAAATAAGCATATATGCACACTAAGCAGTGATAAGGTAAACATGTCATTTCTGCAGTATTAAATGTGAGAACTACAGCATGCATAGTTTCGCCAAAACATTTGCCCATCTGAGTTCAAATGTTCACACATGGTCTTACATCCTTTGTGCATAATACTGCATAAAAAGGCACTTTGCTGTTACTCCCTCACCCAAACAGGATGAGCAATTCCATTACAGCAGCTCACAGCTGCCACTCTGTAACTGTATCTGCTATGAGTGTCCATTAAACTGGCCTTGTTTTTGATCTTTTTAAATGTTTCCCAATAAAATGTTTGCTCTTGAAAGTACAATATTTTTGTAAATGTGATTATGAAAACATGTCCAGTTAAGTGGGGCATGGAAGTATGTGAATGGATAAATTCCTCTCTCATTAGAGCATCGCACACTGAAGCCTCCTGAGTGCCAGAAATGACAAACACCATCCACAGGCTAACCACTTCACCTGTCTTTCCGTACCCATTGTCTATCTCTCTCTGTCTGTCTGGGGGCTGCTGATCTCTCTCTCTGTTTGCCCTCATTATCCTCACACCGTGTCAACTTGGAAATGGACAGCAATTGTATCTCCAAAGCATCTTTCACTGGTTCTTCATCAGTGGATTTGAAGTCTATGAAGAACATCATTTGCATTCATGCCCTGCATCCCTGACCAGAATCATCAGCAAGAGGATGAACAGAAAAAGGGAAAGACAGATTAATTTACACGAACTTCATGTTCCTCAGATGGTTCAGTGGAACAAATGTATTTTGAAATATTTGTCTGATAAATAATAAAACAGGGGTCATTTTGTCATATTCAGGATGTACGTGTGGTGAGGTTTGCCTGTTATACCCACACAGTCCATCCTTTGGGGTGTAGTTCAAGAAGCAGAAGCCAATGAGGATAAGTTTCAAACTTCTGTTAAATATCTTGCGGAGCATCTGCAGACGGGAAATGCCTCTTTTCCACATGCTGTGGAACGTGAAGATGATCGAAGTCCCAATCATGAACACAAACCTGGTGACACACAACATGAATCAACTGCAGTCCATCTGAAGGCCACCAGGTGAGGTGTTAGCCAAGGAAACACAGATCTTCTGCTGGGGTTTAACAGTGTGGTACACTAATATTGTTATTCCAAAGAGTCCATCATAAAGCAGGCATTTATTATAAGAACCTTATTGTCAGCATTTCAATGTGGTGTGGCAATCTCCATGTGAATGATATGGACCAGGGGCTTCATTTATCAAACTTTGCGTAAATTTCTTTGTAAAAGTATACATACACATGAAAAGAAAAGAAATCCCAGACGCACAAAAAATCTGATTGATCAGTTTACCTGCAGTAACCTTCTTTAGAATAGGTGTTGCCTTTTTCCCTATAAAAAATGTTGCGTACATCTCTTTCTGAGTTTTTGTAAATATTCAAATTTTCCTGTCAAGGTTTGCTTGATAAATCCGGGATTTTGCATAAAATGTTGCATGCCGTACATCAGGAGTCTCTCTGTAGCTGTACTGATAAAGTTATGGTGAGACTGTATCTCACTTGATACACCACCTCCTGTTCACCTCAGCAATACCTTTATAATGCATTCATAAAACATTAAGTGCACCATCATAATGCATTCATAGAACATTCAGGGCACCTTCGAAATGTATTCATAGAACATTCACCAGCAGCATTTAAGTATTCCTGAACATCTTAACATACTTTAACAGCTTTAACATGCATGATGACCACATGCATCACACAAACTACACATATTACGCAGATCACACAGATTATACACATCACACAGACCACACATATCACACAGATCTGGTGATATGAGATGGTGAGTCCAAGAAGAAACCAATGACATTTTAGTTTCAGAGTGATAATGATAAAGGGTTGAGGTCTGCTACCATTTACCATCTCATTTCAGGACACCAGGAGACACCTGCAGCAGAGATAAATGCAGAGATCTGCAATCTACAACCAAATGAGATTCAACCTCCAGGAGCAAAAGACCTAAAAAAAACACCAGGCTGACATATGCATAGTACTGAGACAGGTCCGATTTGGAAGAAACAGAATGGTTTAGACTATACAGATGTGGTGCTGCTTATCGGATCTGACATTTCAGCCATGCAGATGTGGTGTGGCTGATGGGATCTACCACTTTGGGTACACAGACATGGTGTTGCTGATGGGATCTGCTGCTTCAGTTACACAGGCACACTGTTGCTGATGGGATCGGCCATTTCAGCTACAGAGATGCTATGCCCAATTTATTTGCCAGCCATCCGCATGCAGCAACTTGTCATTAACATGTAACAGGTTAGTGTAAGCAAACTGAAGTGGAAATTTGAACTAACACCAAAGCTTCTGAACATCAACAGCAGTACCAATAGCAGGAAGAGGTTGTTTAAATTGGAGGTTTTTTACGCCTATTTCTGTCAGCTTTATTATACTTCTATTTTCTCCTTTACACTGTAAAAAAGTATAACACATACTGTAAAAAAAAGTAATTTTACAGAAAATAACTAAATATTTACAGTATTTTCCTATTGTTTTAAGATTGCATACAAAACTGTAAAATGTAACCTAAATGAAAGCAATACAAGCTTGGAGAATGAATGTCTTTGGCCCAACTGTCCACTTAAGTCATGAAAGAAAAGAAACAGAAAAAACTTCCACTGAGCAGCGGCTCTCAACAAATGCCTTGTTGATCAGAAAAGAATGGCCAGACTGGTTCAAGCTGGTATAAAGGCAAAAGTAACTCAAAGAACCACTTGTTGCAACCAAGGAATGCAGAAGGGCGTCTCAAAATGCACAACACATTAAACCTTGAAGCACATGGGCTCAAGCAGCAAAAGACCACACTGGGTGTTCTTCATGTCAGCTAAGAACAGAAAACTTTGGCTATAGCAGGCATGGGCTCACCAAAACCGGACAATGGAAGATTAGAAAAAAGTTGCCTGGTCAGACGAGTCTTGATTTATGCCGCGACATTCAGATGGTAGGGTCAGAATTTGACTAAATAAACATCACAAAAGCATGGACCCATCTTGCCTTATATCAACAATTCAGGCTGTTGTTGGTGGTGTACTGGTGTGGGGGACGTTTTCTTGGCTCACTTGGGGCCCATTAGCAGCAATTAAGCATACTTTAAAGGCCGCAGCCTACCTGTGGTGTGGTTGCTGACCATGTCCATCCCTTTATAATCACATTGCACCCAGCTTCTAGCAGGATAATGCGCCATATCACAAAAAGAAAATAAAATAAATAAAACAAATAAAAGAACAGAAGTGGACTCACCACGGCATGACTGTATCAGCCACTGTAAGACCTGTATGTAAAAATGATAAAGATTATAAACAAATTACTGCACACAGGGGCAGACTTATTTACTCTGCAGTACTATACCAAAATGAAGGTGCGTTAAATGTATACATCCCTTGCCTTGCTTATTCTTCCAGCATCTAGCTATAATCATTTCTGTCGGCAACATACTTTTACTGTGCACCTAACTGTACACCTGTGTTCTTCACATCTGCCCTCTGACCCCCCAAAACATCACTCAGCAGCAGATTGCCATGGATATCCGATTTGTCTAGTGGCCACTCAGCGATAGGACGTCACAAAGACCTATAACGTCGATTCACCATACTCGTGTGGGACGTGGAAAGGATCCTGTGTATTGGCCACTTTAGAAGCTAAATGCTACTTACTTATTTCACATAATTAATTCCCGTCATTGGAAACATTCATTGGCACAGTGAGCTTGGTGAGTTATGCCCAAACAGTAATAATCAAGACAATTTAGGTAAATAGGAATACAGACGCTCCTCTACTTACGAAGTTTCAACTAACGAACTTTCATATATACGAACGAAGCGGACTGAATGTCCAAATTGTGTTCCTTGGGCTCCCGTTTCCTGTTTGCAACATCAATTTTTTTTTTCTGCACACCAATTCTGCCTAGTACGACTTCTGGCGTGCGTACTCCCAGCATCCTAATTGTTTGTAGTTGCGTATACCCTTACAATGATGTTGAATAACGAGTTATGAACATTTCAAATTACGAACGGCTGTTCAGAACCTATCTCATTTGTTAGTAGAGGAGTGTCTGTAGTTTAATTTCAAACAATGCTTGTTTGTGAGTGTGTATTGCAGGGTAACATTGTGTTACATTGATTCATGACTAAACATAAAAGAATGAATGAATGAATGAATGAATGAATGAATAAAAATCTAACATTGTACACAGAAAATGTATTGATCTTCAGATACATCCCAAGCTGTGGTTCACCGTCAGTTTATTACCTCTTTCACATATCTTATGAAAAGCTAGGATCTGTTTTGTCCCCATAAATCTTTTACCTTATGTCATTTCAAAGTTTTTCAGCTGCAAACTTAATAAATGTTTTAATCTAAGACTTTTTCTATACATTTGACATAAAATATTAGCCTGGATGTGATTTTGAGGCAGTGAATGATTTATAGACCAGGGCAGTGAGGCCCTGCACTAATATCAAGATACATCAGGGCCCTCTGCAATCAATACAGGTCTGCTGATGTGATCAGCGGCCTGTTATCAGTAAATTTAGCTTACCCTTAAATACTCCAGCACAAGCAGTTTGTAATGGCCTCTATTAAAATTTTAAAATGCCACTCTTGGCATTTTGCTTTTCTAACACTCAGTACCTGTATCGATTTGCTTGGAGGACCCTTGATATGGTTGGGCAGACAAGGAAATTGTGCCACATGCCTGCTTATTTGTTAAAGTTAATGCAGTTATTACTTATAGATGTAAGCTGGATGCTCAGTAATTCACAATGGCATTACAATAAATCATTAATGAACAAAATGCGCATTCTAAAGCTTTCTGAGTAAATTATGATCATATTAATTAAAATACACTTAATTTCTTTAATTAGTCTTATGAAGTAACATACTCTAGGCCTCAATGATGGCAAATCAGTTCTACCTTTAACAGTATTCCATTAGTGTAAAAATGGAACTGGAGTTCATTTTACCCTATAACAAATCTCAGATGTGTTTATTATGGCTTACATCATGCCTGGATCTTTAGTTTGGGAGGATACATTGCAATAAGGCAGCATTCACATCTTAAGCATCAGGTATCTGCAAAACAGGTCAGAGCTGCACAACATAGAAAACCAGCAAGTGAAAACTGCAGTTGGCGGCTTGTCGTGTTAAATTATCTGCAGCCAATAGGAGGCAGTAAAGCTCTGACAGCAATGTAATGGTCTGCACATATCTCACCACCTTCAGGGCCTAGTTTATGTGATTAGGGCCATTTTTTCCCAAACTGTAAATATGAAATAGACTCTCTCTAGTTTATCATGCACATGGACAGCATCTCTGATGGCATTTTAAGGATTTCTTTGGTGTTTGTATCTTACCGTTCCAAGGGGCATGCTGAAAGAACCAGTAACCCCCTCCTCCATTGTTGGTAAAAAGTAAGATGGTCAGAGTGAGTCTGTAGCAGAAAAATACAAATTAGTCATTGTCCTCTAAAATGCAGTAAATCTACTCTGTACTTATTTATAAATTTCATGATTTTCTTGTACGTTTATTTATACGTATGCCATGTTTAGTCCTCCATATTCAGTGCACCTTACTAATGCATTTTTAATGCATTCATAGAACATTCATAACCAGTATGTACCTTAACATCGTAACATACCTTATTAGCTTTAATATACATTAGCAACAAATATTATATGTTAATTCGAAACATTATAATCATGTAATCCTATAGTGATTGTTAATGTATATTTAAACTGTTAATGTATACTTGGGTGTTATACTTAAAGGAAAACTTGAATGCTACTTATGAATGTTCTATAAATACATTCTGAAGGTGCACTGAATGTTCATCGACTGCTTTATGAATGCATTATAAATGAGCTTTGAATGTACCAAGAATGCATTATAAAGGCATTATGAAGGTACATTAATGTAAAGTATTATCCTTTATGTGACCACTTCATAAGGAAGTTCCTCAAACCATTCACCAAGGACACGTTTTTCTATCTCACACTTTCTGCCAGTATTTAGCTTGTAGCAACACTATGGCATTGTTGGAAAGCAATTACAATGCAATTACTATCGTGTCCCATTTCTCTGAGCTCAGCAATCCCAGAAATGACCACAAAAAAACTGGTCAGCAAAGACCTGCATGAGCAATCGCAGAAACATGGGTCAGCAAATCGAAGACCTGCATGAGCAATGCGAGAAATCACCATGACACTGATCATTTAATCCAAGACCTGCAGGAGTAATCCCAGTAATCACTGTAACACCAGTCAGCAAATCAAAGACCAGCATGAGCAATCCCAGCAATCACCGCAACATGGGTCAGCAAACCAATGATCTGCATGAGCAAACCCACCAATCACTACAGCACTGGTGGTCAGCAAATTGAAGACTTACATGAGCAATCCTAGCAAGCCCCACAACACTGATCAGTAAATTGCAGACCTGTATGAGCAATCCCAGCAATCACCGTAACACCAGTCAGCAAATCAAAGAACTGCATCAGCAATCCCAGCAATCACAGACATTTTTGTTGACTAGCACCTTAGCTGGTATAGCTAGCATTCTTACCAGCTAACCAGTATGTGTAACATATTAGGGCCCATAGGAACAGCAATTGGCATGCGAACTGGTAAGAGAGTCTCTCATCATTTACATTAAATGAAATTACCAAAACCCATTTTTTGTCCCTAAAATGAAAATGCATTTTGAACATATGTGGAAATAAAATCTATATCATAATAGCTATAAACCCCACATACATATTTCTGTCTCAAAATAATCTGGGTATTTAAGATAAGATAAGATAAGATAAGAAGAACTAATATTTATCCCGAGGGAAATTCTTTTGTCATACACATGCTCAGTGCAGTAAGAGAGACAGAGATATACATACAATATA
>JABFEA020000067.1:16661240-16675116 GCA_019775915.2 Cyphomyrus plagiostoma | reverse complement strand
CAGCCTTTTTAACCAGCTTGTTCAGCCTGTTGGCATCAGCTGTCTTCAACCCACTGCCCCAGCACACAGCTGCAAAGTACACGACACTCTCTACCACAGAGTGATAGAACATAGTCAGCATTTTCCTACAAACATTAAAGGACCTGAACTGCCTCAGTAGGAAAAGCCGACTTTGTCCTTTTTTATTAATGTAATTTCTTAATTAATAATGTAATAAAATTTAGAATGTAATTTTGTCGCAATTTTTTAAAAAAAGAATGTGCAAATGAGGTGCTACTTTTTCTTTGCAGTGCAATCAAAAGAAACAGAGGCGACATGTATCACTTAGCAAATGAGCAGTTGTCCTCTGAATCTCTTCAGACTGAAGCAGTGACCAAAGGATTCTGGGTAATGAATTACAGCAATATAACTGTTATCGGGCCAGTGATGTACAAACAGGCTGTAGTACAGGTCTGCACCATGCCATACGAATGCAAGCCCAACCTTCGCTTGGTTCTTTTGTAACTTCTGGAAGGCTTTTAATAATAATAAAAAACAACCACATGCAAGTTCTGAAAAACAGAGTTAATGTCTCATATTGATTAAAATTAGAGATGCCCCTATCGATTGGCCAGGCACCGGAATCGACTGCTGAGTAATCCCAAGAGCTTCTGGCCGCAGTACGTGCATTCTCTGCCACTTGCACACTGTGGATCTGACGTCACGTGCATGCTCTGCTATAACGGGAAATGCATCCGTGTAATCGCTTCCTTATTACAATATCACATAATATTCTTAATAATGTTAACAAGTATACACAATTAAAATGCTAAATAGGCCGCAGCCTACAGTTGGAGGTCAAATAAATGACTATTGTATACCATTCTATTTAATAACTGTTTCAGATAAACAGGTAGATCTCATGCTAGGTAGCTCTGCTCTTCAGTATTCACGTTAAATCCCAGGGAAATTACTTTCATACAGTCATGAGAATTTGTTTTATCCTCAAGAAAACCAGATTAAATGCTACTACTAAATGAACAAGGGTTTAGAGCATTTAGGAGGAGGAGGCAAGTTTAATTAACTGTTACACGTATTCATAATTCACCGTTTAACCGATATCCAATAATAATTTTAATTGATTAATGCTATAAGTCGAATGGTTAATAATAAAAAAACTATGTTAAAATGTGCAGTTTGGTAAATTTATACAACGGAGAGGGAAAAAATATAATATACTTAGGTACATAGGCGAACTCATGAGGACGTGTCGACCCATGCAACCAATTACATTGGCTGGTGATCATTAATTAGGTACATTAAATACAGATTTGTTACAGCACTCCCCATAAAATAAGTTAAAAAGCGTGCAGGATACTTGAGTTTTACGATACTTTCTTACATGGAAGATGCAGGCTGTACCTGCCAATTAAGCATACTAGAGGAGAAAATGTTTGGTACATTTTGTTAATCTATTTTGTTCATTGCAAAGTCTTGCTGATGACTATTTATATAAGTAGTGAATTGTTGGCACTTCTAAGTTCTAAAACATTTTTGTTTTGGTGTACAGTGGTACCTTGGTTCTTGAACTCACTAGAACTACAGTTTCTTGAAAGTCAAACAAACCAGTTTGACCTAGAACTCGATCTGAATATCAGAAGGCGAACGGTGAATGCTGACCTAAAATAAATTTTATGCGCTAGGAAATGAGTCATACTACAATTAATTTCTTACTTGAATGCCTTCTTCACAGACTGGATGATTAATCAAATAAAGCAGCGCAACATTACAGTAACTAACAATAATTAAAGCACTAACTTACGTGTACTATTAGAGCATTTATGTCATTTATTTAAACTTTATTTTACCAGGTAAATTAACTGGAAAACAGTTCTCACTGCCTTATGTGATATTCGGGAGAAATAGCAGATTATGCATCGGAGCTGCCTAGGATACAAATGCCATGCATGTAACTAAACTCTTCAGCCAATCAGGGCAAAGGTGTGTCGTCACGGAGGCGGTTCCAGTTTGTGCAGCCGAGTGAGAGGTCGCAATGCATCTAACAGTAATGCATTGCGTCAAGATCAGAATGCGTTGCTTTAAGCCAACGCTGTAAGCAAGTCCGGACTGGGGAAACAAACTGAAACATGGACTGAATATAGAACACTAATGACAACTACCAGAAACAGCTGATCACATGGGGATCCCACACGAGGTTAATGAGGGGGCGTGGCACATGGAAGGAGAGGATGGTCGGTGCAGGGCAGGGGTAATGTTGGGATAAGATCTTTATCGTTTTGGAACCCATTAAGAAAAAAATGTTCTTCTTGTTTTATCCTGTTCATTTTGTGTTTAAATTCTTAAAAAAACATATTTAGGTATAATTTTGGCGGGGCCGAGAACCAATCAATTGGTTTTCCATTATTTTTTATGGGAAAAATTCGATCACAACTCAAACTTTTTAGGATTCAATCCGGAATCCGGAATGGGTTAAGTTAGAGAACCGAGGTACTACTGTATTTGGTGACGTGGACACACATCCATTCTAAGTAGTACAAATGAACAAATTCTTAATTAAATAGCTATTAATAACTATTAAGAATACTATTTCATGTTGCAATCAGGAAGCAATTCCCATTGCGGCAGTACTGCCGCCACATGCTGATTTTTGTCTGTATATGTTGTCGATTATAGCTCTTAGAAGGAAAATCTGTATCAGCCGGTCACACTTGCAAAAAATCGGATATCAGAATCGACCAATAAAATTGCAATCAGTGTACCTCTAATTAAAACATTCCACTCCAAAGCCACTGTGAACAAATTGCTGTATCTGTATCTCATGCGGTTTCTTGTTTTCCTGAGAAAATCCAATTAAGAGATACAACACAAAGCATTACGTTCCTTTTAGCCTTAACTTGCTGATACAAGATTTTAATCATGCACCATCATCTCAGAAGATCTATTAAAGCTGCACAAATCCTTGAACACATGCACACTCATCCAGACCTCTTAAAATGCATCCATTAGTCTCCATGACAACAGTTACAAAGGTTAACTCATTTTTATGATTAGGTTCAGTGCAAATTATTGCAATATACCAACATATTGCCAATCTTTTTAAGTAAAATCTTTATTTGACTTGGTCTATACCAGAAAGCAGTGTCTTGGACAGATTAAAATACAATTTCAAAGACCTCTTGAAAAACATTTGGATTGTGCTCAATTGCCAGATACCGAGCAAGCAGGGCCTCACTGAGGACTTTATGGTATAAAGAATGTTTATCATTGATGACCCTGTGTATCAGTGCTATTCTGAGATCAGGCAAAGGAAACTTACAAAAAAAAGTCACAGAATGCTCTATCTCTGATCTCACGAAGGACAATTTGACTACATCATCCTTTCAGCTAATAACTGACTAAAGCCAAACATTGTTCCCAGATGATAAGGGCAGCACTGGCAGGAGGGCAAAGTGGATTTGCATTGGCCAGCAGTGGCTGATTTCAGTCAATCAGAAACACAAAGTCACCTGTACCAAGGACATCATGAAGACTGGGAGACATAAATCTGTCCTCAGATGTTTTCCTCGGAATACAGAAGTTCCTGTTTATGGAGATGTCATAGAAACTGAGGGACAAAGAAACCACTGAAGGGCTTATGGACACATGGTTTTATTGGGTTTGGTGTGTTCATTTAAGTGTAAACCTCATTTTAAGGGTTTATAAATAGTAAAAAGGACAGGGCTTCAGAAACTGTAATTACAGTCTCTGAGCCAAGTAGAACTGCAGCCACATGATGGGCAGACATCTCTGAATGAGAGGAGGTTCTTCTTATTGATGGTTGAAAGTAAATTTTAGGGACAGGAGCATTCATCCTCAGGACTGGGCCAGAATCTTAATGGGCAAACAAAAAGTTGTATCTCAGCCAATAACACAAGAGAGTCAATACAACAAATTCAATTAGAAAAATGTTTGACCATGCTTTGGGTCTTGTATTTACTATCATGGTGTTTACTTGAAACTATTTATTCTCTTTTTAACTAGCTGCCCACCTGAGCTCATAGAACGTGTAACTGGTAGTGACTGGAGGCAGATTAACCCACCTGCCATGTGAGTTCAGCACCTGTAATGTTTATGTTTGATCTGGATCACTTTTTTTTGCTGTGGGTGACGCTGATCCATGGATATTCCACAAAGTCTTTCATTAATAATTAATAATTATTAAAAGCTGTTTAATGTTCTCCAAATGATAAATAGCACAAAGTATTAAGTGAATCGTTTTTAATTTGCGAATATTGAGCCCAAGGACCTGTACATTAATAAAAAGACAACCTGTGTTCATGCGGACGACCAAACACCACATGGCTTGTAACCCTGATCCCTGATCACACAATTTGAACACACGTGTGTCTTACCTCACCGCCAGTGAGTTCAAGAACACATCAGTGGCTCACACTGGTGCAGCACACTAGTGCCACACACTGCCACCACGCGCCAGTGTTTAACATCAGTGCCGCACACTACCACCCACACATTGCCAAATATCAGCACTTCGCACCAACACTGCATCGTTTAGTGGGAAGACAAAGTCTGACTGCTCCTTCTCCCATTAGAGAAATAGTGATTAAAAACAATGAGATGATAATCTGCTTCTTAAAAATAAATGGGAGGAGTATTAAACAGGAATGCTCTATGTCCCTGGCAAACAGTTTCACTCTCCTGTTTTGTCAATCTCCTACTAAATGGCAGATTCACCAGAGAAAATTCCACGTAGGTCATAGAGTAGGTCAAAGGTTATAGAAAGCAGGAATAGTGAAGAGACTCAATTAAGTTGGGAAACATTAGTCATGTAGAGGTAATGAAACAGAACCTGGTCACTGCAAAAACACGACCCTGTTGCTGCTTAAACAAAATGTGGTCACTGTGGAAACACAACCCGGTAGCTGCGGATACACGACCTGGTAGTGGTGGAAGCACGGCTTGGTTGCAGTGAAAACAGGGCCCAGTTGCTGTGGAATGACAATTTGTTTGCTGTTGAAACATGACCCAATCGCTACAGCAATACAAAATGGTCACTGTGGGAACAGGACCTGGTCATTGCAGAAACTGTATCGGGATGTTGTGGAAAGACAACCTGGTCCCTGTGGAAACACAACCTGATCACTGCAGAAACACAATGCAATTGCTGTGGAAACACGACCTGATTGCTACAGAAACAGGACCCCATCGCTGTGGAAACATGACCTGATCTCTGTGGAAACACGATGTGGTCACTGCTGAACACCACCCCACTCACTGAGGAAAACAGGACCCCTTCACTGCGGAAACATGTCCCAGTTGCTGTGGAAACATGATGCGGTCACTGCAGATACATAATGCAGTCACTGCTGGAACATGACAGGTATCTGCAGAAACACGGCCTGGTCACTGCAGAAACATGACCCACTCCCTGCTGAAACATGATGAGTCGCTGTGGAAATGTGTCCTGGTCACTGCAGCAACACAACCAGGTTGCTGTGGAAACATAAACTAGTTGCTGTGGAAATATAACCCGGTCCCTGCGGAAATACGACCTTTTAACTGCAGACACAAGACAAAATACAACTCTGTATTAAAAGATTTCTACTATCATTCTTTAATTATGTTAAATTTTGAAAATGACAGTTCTAGTAGGGATCTTTTCCACACCAGGGATCTAGGGTCGAAGGTCCCAACACACCAAAACAGAAACATTAAGAGCCTGGGTGCTAATCTGTTTATCTATGGAAAATTATCAGCACAGCACCGGTGCATTTCTCTATGTTTCTATGGTGAATTATCTGGGCATTTTTATGACTCTTTTTGCAAACACCATGCCAGCAATTGCATCTGAACTTTCAACACACAAATAGCCAGTGATGGGCCTTAACGATGTCACTTCCGTATCCATTACTGCAGCAAAAAGGACAGATTCATTGTTTGCTGCCCTGTCAATGGACGCTGATGCCTTGTTTTATTGCATCAGCTAATCTGCTGAGGTGGGGGGTGGTTTCCTGTACCAGGGACGAGTCCCAAGCCCAAAACCCCCAGGCCACAATTAAGCCGAACTGAGATGCAAGATTAAATCACATTGCTTCTGTTCAACAGGATTTCATTGTTCTATACCAGAGAGGCAAAAGATATTAGTAACTATGCCTGAAGCCACTGAGGCACAAATGGGTCTCTAACCAGTCAGTGACCCCTGTCAGCATCCATTACATAGCGTGTATCAGCACCAATACATCTCTCTTACATCCTAGTGCCAATAATGGATCAGGAGGAAGTGAGTGCTTCCCATCCAGCAAAGGACAGGCCTCAAACCGTGCATTCAACACCTCAGCTGTGCCAAGCCCAGAAAAACAGGCAGAACCAGCCAAGCCAGCAGAAATGGCTCAAGTACTCATGCCAAATGTGCTTTCTTGGAAAATGCTGGAAATACCATGAAACTGTCCATAAGGATCACCAAAATGTTTGTACAGGTGCATCTTCTATGGAAATCCTTAGGCATAAACCAGCAGACAGTCCCGAAAAGCCACACAGGTAGAAAACCCCGGCTGGACGACTGTCATTGAATTAATTTCCTTCTGCACCTTCTGAAAGTGACCAGAGACTTCACATCCAATGATAAGGGTTAGGGTCAGATAGTGGCAGTGTGTAGGCCTACATACCCTCTGAATGCATCCAGAGACTTCAAACGTGTAGGTAGGGGTTTGGTGGAATCAGCTTGTGTAGTAGAATTTGCTGCAAGTTCCTAAAAGTTAAACAGGAGGCACTTTTAAATAACATTATTCACAGGATCTCAACATACAGCTCTGACGACACACAACCACAGCCGTTTGACTTCATACTCGAAAAGGCTTTTCCACACCCTACTTGACTGCACACAGATACAGCTGTTCAGACAGGGCTGCCTGCGTCTGATGGCTAGTTAACAAGCCTCTGGCCTCAAAATGGCTTCACGGCAGGGGGCTGTAGGACACAGAGATACAGATGTTGATCTCAGAGTCACATTACAAACAACTTCAGCTTTTAAATCCAAGCCCATCCACCTCATAAGTCCTGTATAAGCTGTGCTATGTTCTTCTCTTTTTATTACATTTAAATGTCATTTTAAGAGGCAACATTATTTCACACATCAGAGAAGAAAACACATGTACATATTAATATAATATTTGATTTGATTATGAGGATATTGCTAATATCACCCAGAGTGACCACAAACAAGTGGTAAGCATTTGTGAATTTTAAGACAGATCTAATGTGGGGTGATCACTGTTTTTTTTTTTTGGTTTAACACAAATAATACTTGTGTTTTGACCTACTGATTATTATTAGTCAAATGAATAATCAAATTACTTAGGGAACCATGATGCTTTTGTGAGTTTCAGCAGAACTGTCTTAAATAGTTGTCATTTCCCTTTACTAATTATACTAATATTCCTCTCAGTCTTAATTAGTCTCCTTAATAGACTTAGATTTAATTCTGGGTTTTTTTTTTTTTTTAGCAGTGACAGTAAATGTGATTGAGAAGTCTCAGTTGTAACTTTATTAATTATATAATTACATAATGATTTCTTCATGGTTTTCATTCCCTGAACTATTAGGTGAAAAAAAATGTTACATAAAACACTGTTACCTAATATATAAAATGAACAAATTAAGACTTTTTTTTTTGAGTTTTAGTTTTTCTGATATCTGTACAAGTCCAGTGCATTTAAAATCTAATGTGGGGGATAAATGACAAGGATACAAAGTGCTTAAAGGGACCTATGAGTGTTAAAGATAACCTTATAACTGAAACAGATGTGGTTGAGCAGGGGGCTCGGCAAGACCTCCCCCCCAGCCCCCTAACAGAGGTAGACAGTGTCCCGTTGTTAACAGAGCGTTACTAGCCTTAGCACTGGTACTAGAACAAACCAGGGAGAATAAGCCCTGCGCTGAAGCAGCTATGTGCTCTGCTAGAATAAGAAGCTGCGAGATACAGACTACAGACGCTCCAGTGCTGTTCTTTAAATCAGGAACCGTTATCAGCACTTTGTGTATGCGAGGTGTCAGCAAGCCAGGCAGCGGACCTGCCCATCCCCTGGCCATCTAGCCCCCAGCAGTCCATCCATCTCCATGCTTGTCCAGCACCCGTCTGTCCATCCATGCCATGTCTAATCGTCCCCCTGCCACTCAGACCCCAGCTGTCCACCCATCTCCTGTCCATTCATCCCCCGCCTCAGTCCATCACCCTAGCCGTCCATCTCTCTGGCTGTACATATATCCCCCTGCTCGTCCATCCATCCCCCTGGCTATCCATCCCCTGCCACCCAGCTCACAACCAATCCTTTCTGTAGAAGTAGCTGCGATCCAGGCCTGTGGCTCTGTGCTGATTGAATTTCAGTGCCAGCACAGGAAGATGACTACCCTAATTTCCTGTGACAGATATGTCTGCCACTGTAGAGCCATATGGGAGATGGAAATCTCCTTTGGAAACTGGAGGAACTATTCAGACCTGCCAAAGCCCTGAGTTAAAGCCTGCGTTACAATCCCACTGGAAACAACAAAGATAATCGCAGTTCACAGCTCAAGATTTCCATTGGTGCCCAGAGGGCAGAGCTACCTGCATTCAGAGGACATTTAAAAGCAATAGGAAATTGTTACAAATTAATGAATTAATAAACTGTCAGCTCATGCAGACAGACCTTCCCACAATATCACAAATTAAAGAAAAGATCTCATATGGAAAATAACAATGAGCCGTTTTTTAATCTGACCAGCATCATGTCCAGAGTCAGCAAAATTAGCTCCCAGTCTGTTATTCCCACATTTTAACCTCTTGGCACCAGACTGAATGTGATGTTTCCAGAGGGTCCTGATTTGGACTCTGCAAAGCAGGACAAACGTCCCACCTACACAGATGACCCATACCCTGCGTTTGGGAAGCTTAGGTCTCTTGGACAGGTGGGGTAATACTACACCCTGTAAGTTCAAGCCCTTAGTTATCTCATCATTGTTAGAATTCGGGTGACTCTAATACTGCAAGGTCCAGAACATGGATGTAGTGTGCTTAGATCACTGCTCAGTGATCAGGCTGTAGTTGACCATCATCTGCTACTCACACCTGCCTCTGTTCAAAAAATATATGTAGAATTATGGTGAGCATTGTTCTTCCAATAAAATCCTTTAAGAATAAGGCTGAAAAATGAACAAACACCTGGCCGAATACGATTCAAAGGGGCTAATAAGACCAAGATTTGACTCACGCAGTCCTGGGAAGCACCTGGGCTTTTGCGTAACACAGTGTTCAGGCATTTCTGTATGTAGGGCCATCTGTTGAGATAACAATAACCTGTTAAGTACAAGCACACTTCTAAAACACATTTTATTATTCAGTTTATTCAATCCACTAATCTTTTTCATGCCTATTAGTAATGGACTGGCACAGAGTTGCTGAGGTTTGGATCTCTGTGTGTATTTTTATTAACATTCAAGTTTTACCTGGTGAAATTCTTATTCTATGTTTGAAAACTCCCTAGACTAAACAATCTTATTTTCCTTCCTATTATAATAAACATAGAACTGCACAATAATTCTCAGTCACAATAAAAAATACACACTGTTGCACCAAATGCTGATTGCTATGTGACTGCATGCTGTATTAATCCAGACTTACCTGTATATGTATGGCCAACAAAGAAAGATGATGGTCAATGAAAGCATGACAATGGCAGCAACCAGGATGGCTGAGGAGAAGGACAAGTAGATGAAGTACAACAAAATGTTTACACCTGAAAAGGTCCTTCACACATCCATATATAGTTTACAGACTGTTGCTTTGCCTGTCATCACTGGCTCGTCCTTTATGCTAGGTTTTTTCTCTTATGAGAATCATTGGTTGTTTGTCAAGACAAATGCTTGCCAAAGCTCGAAGGCACCATGCTGACACAGTCTAGTGTGGAGAGCGCTAAATCTTAGCAGCCGTTGGCTTTATTGAAGCTCTGGTTGTTTCACATTGAAAAAGTGGGTGGTGGGTAATTACTCTTCTGATGCTTAATCAAAATCATTGCTACCCTGACAAAAACACATGATTAAATTTCCTGTAGAATAGTGACCACTGGTCAGTATACAGCTCTTTAAACATAATATTAAGCAAAAAACAAATAACTATGAAAATACTCAGCCTGCCTCTAGTGTCTCAGCCTGTGGTGTCATTCCCCAATGGTTGAGGGTAGTGTCACTTTTTAACCGATATTCCAGCTTTCAAACATGTGTTCGGATATTTTAAAGTGTAACTGTAGCCTATACTCAAATTAGGCCGTAGTGATGGCCGATTCGCGAACGAATCGTTCTTTTTAACTCGGTTTGAACCGATTCTTATGTCTGAATGAATCAATTTTTTAAATTATTTTAAAACGTTTTTAAAACTGATCTTTGGGTATTCAACACCCAAAAGCATTGCCCGCAATTTTGGATTTTTAATGATCCATCTGCGCTTGTCTTATCACTTTTAGGTTTATGCTTATGTTTGTCACTTTTGCACTCGTAGACTTCCGTCAGGTACCGAGAACACCCGAACAGCCAAGTACCTGGGGCCTCATGTATAAACAATGCATACGCAGGAAAATGTTACGTACGGCCGTTTCCACGCTCACGTCGAGATGTATAAAAATGAAACTTGCCATACCACTACGCACGTTCTCACGGCAGCTCCAGAATAGGCGTACGCACGTTTCTGCTCTGTTTTGTAAATGGACGGCACTCAATGGCAAGTCATTGCTACTGAGGTTTCTCTTTTTAAACTCACAATCATGATGCTGACTTTATCAAATACACCGACATTAATTGTATGTTGATTACAAATGTACGGCACCTGATTTTTAATCAATTTCTAACAATAAAGAACTATTACAATTATCAAGGCAGCTCTTGCGTTATTGGAAGACATAGCTTATGGAAGAAATAGAAGAGCGGGTATTCAGGGATTATATACTGATTTCCCGGCCCATGATGATGACTGGTTTTTAAGTTGATTCAGATATCCAAGAGCAATCTTTTTGGAGCTGTGTGCTAAACTGGGGCCAGCATTACAAAAGCAGACAATGAGGAATTGTGCTATAGGCTACCTGTTCCTTTACAAGTTCAATCCACTCGCGGGTCCTTAGCCGCAGGTGCTTTGCAAACCGATCGGGTATTTCTCAGTCAACACTCAGTCGCGCCACGCCAGCTCTATGGGGCAGCATAATCCGCTTGTCACCCAGATATATAAGATTTCCTTACACTGTGGTTGAACAGGCAAATATTAGAGTGTAATTTGCAGCGATGTCTGGTTTTCCCAATGTAGTCGAAGTTATCAACTGCGCGCAAATTGCTATAAAGTCACCTTCAGAGAACGAATATGCTTATGCTTATGTAAATAGAATGCACTTTGTATCGGAACCAACACTTTAACCTGACTCCGCCATGCTGTGCCACTCTGTCAACTTTCGTTTATTGTTGATGCCACTTATACCACCAAATAATATCACTTTTCTTTTCTCGATTTCTGTTAACATGACCTCGATCCACTTCACAGTCGCTGAAATACTTATTTTTTCCCACGTGATTTATCCATTGTTGTTTAAAAAAAACATAGAATAAAGTGGGCATTTATACAGATTTACATATGCAAATATACATAATTATGGGCAGGTTTATCCTATGGGCTGTGGGCTCGTTCACGTACGTAAAATTTCACGCTCATTGGGATTTATAAAGGGAATGTGCGTAGATCTGTGCTTAAGCACAGTTTTATGCATCTGGATTGTTTCTTGCTTATGCACATTCCTAGTTTTGTCCGTACGCCACGTTCTAGTGTGAATTCTACACACGTCATTATGCATGAGGCCACTGGTGTCTAACTCGCTGACTCCAAAAAAACTCGAGAGCCTGTTCGATGAACAAATCAAACTCACGGGTTTTCGGACACTGGGTGACTCAAAAGAACATGTTCGATGACTGTATCGAACTTACAGGTTTTTGGACACTCGGTCGGTGTGGAAATGCAGTTACGCTGTTAAAAGGAATAAAATAAACGCAGATCATTTATCACAACAGTAAATTATTGCATTTATGTATAATAAAACTATATGTCCTTCATCAAAGAACATACTAAGATATTTATTAACTTTGAAGTTTACACAACAACGTATGCAAGTTTACTCATGCTTATTGTATGGGTATGTATGACTGTATTGGTAATATTGCATTTGTTGTTAACTGTGATGTAGTCCTTGATGAATTTGACTTAAGAAAATAAGAACTATGTATACACGTGTGTTTATTCCGCATCGACACCCTTTCTGCTTTTTATGTATTGTTTTTTTATTGTGAATAGTCAAGCTGAACATTTTTGTTGAACACCAGCGCTATCTTTCAGTCAAATAACGTAACCTTGAGACAGAATTATTATCTGATCCAATGATTCGATCATTTAGTCAGGTGCAAAAAAGAGATGAAAAAAAGTGAATCATAGAATCTGTTTTAGAATCAATTCATTACAAAGGACAATTTGAAAGAATCAAATCAGTTAATTGCACCGAACTTCCCATCTCTATTAGGCTGTACGTTGTTGTAATTTTGTCAGTTGCCATCTACTGAGACCTAAAAACATCACGGTCGGAAAATATTTTTTGAAATTGTTTTGCGTTCCATCAATGGTCTTCCAATAACACTACACTCGCCCACTTGCTATATTTGCTGCAATGTGATGGCAAGGATATACCTAGTGGACACAGCTGTGCAATTGAACGTGAAGTGCACACACAAACACTGAAATACATTATAAACAGTGACAGATATTACTGCCGGAAAACTGCATATAAAGCTAACTTTACTTCAGTTTTGTAGTTGCAAACAACTAACGATGGCAAATGACCAAATTACAACAATCAAATGGCTTAATGCGCTTACAGGCTACATGCCACTTTAAAATTGGAATGTGTTAATATTACTTCCAGATTTCTTTGCCAGCAAATTTAAATTAATATTTCATTGTTTGTGTGTGCAGTTCACATTCAATAGCCCAGCTGTCTTGTTTACAGTCACTGTCGGAGTGTCGATGAATGAATACTGTGCAATTACAGTGGTGCCTCGGTTCTCAAACTTAATCCTTTCCGGACTCCGTATCAAATACTAAAGGGTTCGATTTCTGATCGAATGTTTCCCATAAGAAATAATGTAAAACCAATTAATTGGTTCCCAGTGTTCTGAAAATTTTTCCTACCTAAAATATTTTCCTACGCGTAGCGGAAATGTATAACCATATCTGTTATTTTATCCTACCTTGTGATAATATCCTACCAGCATAAATATCTGTTCCCCTCTCTTAGGGTGGTACAGTAGGAAATTATTATAGATGTAAACACTCCATGAATATCTACTCCCCTCTATGTTAAGGGAGCTAGGACATTATTAATGATACAGAAATATAGATATAGTTATCTTTTATATTATCATAGTTAATCTTTAAATGTCCATGTCTCCTTTATTGAATGTATCTCTGAGTATCCTAACCCATCCTTACTCATTAAACCAGCAGGTCCATTTCATATTTAAAACATTTGGGAATGTAAATATTTCATATAAGTGACCACTGTGTAGAGACCTATTATTCAAATCACAGTCCTCGAGGTCCGGTTTTGCAGCCTTCCTTTACCTGTGAGCCAGATGTGAAGCCTCTGACCAATAAGAAATCAGCAATTATTTAACTACCTGGGAAAACTGAAAACGAGGCCTGGATTTGGAATCAAGGTCCAGATTTGAAGAGCCCTGGTGTAGAGTATAGAATACACTGCATATACATAAATAAATATATTTTAAAATATCCTTAAAACAGAACAGCAATAAATGGATCACACAA